>JAQFVV010000401.1:0-353805 GCA_028023455.1 Epiperipatus broadwayi | reverse complement strand
CATTGTCTATTTACATTTTATCTAACTACTTTTCTATTTATGCCTCTATCTATTTATTTATCTATTTATCTAGATATGCACACTCACAAATATATTACTTCACAAACATGTTTTTCTCTGCATAAAATTTCATTGTTGTCATAATGAGATATAAAATAAAAATATGTCATGGCACTTGTCTATTATATATTTTGTGGCCTGTCTATAGGTGGTATGACCCAAAGGAGAAGAGCCAAGTCCCTACATTAGGCCCTACTTGGACTCTGCTTAGGTATTATTAACAGACTTACTCTTTCCCAACCATTTTCTTTAACTATAACAATTGAATTTATATAACATTAGTACTTATCCCAAGTTACTTTTACGTGATTAAACATTTCTAAAATAAGACATATTTTAAATATAATTAATGTGAGACTCATTTACCTATAAACATATCACATCCCCTTAACATTAAACAAATATACAATATTTGTTCAATGGTATAAGAATACCCAGATACTCCTCCTTATTAAGTATCTACATACTCTCATGGCTAACAATAATATCTAATATATTATTTTATATTTATAACTATTAAGTTTTAATTCAATCACTCATGAAATTAATCTGATAGATATTTACAGTTAAACTTTGATTCATATTATGTTTAATAATTAAGATTGACAATAATACTAAGAATAATTTTACAATAAGGAGATCTCAGGACAATCATTGATTTATTTGTTCTTCATACTACCTATAGAATATCAAGAGGCATTTTACAGATTTCCATGGGTAGTGCACAAATTAAGAAAGGCTTATAATTTAAATCCATAATCAAACTTTATATTTATGTTCTTTAATACTTAATATTAAAATAATATTATTAACTAAACTGTAATTAACACTAATACTTTCATTAATAACTAATATATCATTTAATTTCATATTAATAAATACACTTTCATAATTGGCAATGTCATCAATGACCTATGGGATCAAGGCATCATGTAACAAGTAAAAAATCTTTATTAAGAGATTTATGCTTATTAAACTGTTAGCTGCACTATAAATTGATTTGACTTTTCATTTTAATTTCGACTGTACATTTTGAGTTATGTGATGTGGTGAAAATGAGCCCAGAAAAGAAATGCAACATTTAGAATTTGATAAAACTTTCAAAACAATAATTTTAATAATATTCATTACAAATGATTACAATAAACATTACCATTAACATCTAATTAAAAATAACTTATACCAAAATGATATGCACATATATTATAATAACAATAACAATAGAAAATTAATCTTCGGAGTATTATAATTAAACAAAACAACAATCTCCCATTGTATGTTAAAATATTTACCCCTATGTATGTGCCTAAGTATTACACATCCTGTTCATTAAACAATCATTCTCTTGTTTTTTTTTTTAATTCATGGTCTGTTATTTCAACCTCTTAATAATAATAGTACTAAGGTTATACATTTGGTGAATAAGTAATAATACAAAAACAATCGAGAAAAGATAGTTATAATTCTGGAGGTTGATAAGCAAAACAAAATTAATACTTTTATATTTCACATAAGAAAATATCATTGTTTTTTTTTTTGTTTGTTTATCCATTCACACATGTAAACACACCCTGCCCTCTGGATTGCGTATATATCATGTTAAATACCTTATACCTTTCATACTGGGGTACTGAACATATTTGTTTATTTAAATAATTAATAATCTTTAATCTCAACCTAATTATTAAATAACTATTAACATAACACTTGAATTGATAACTTATTAAATGATTTAGTCCCCCCCCCCCCTATTGTACTAATAACTCATAGATTAAAACATATAAATACCAACATTAGGAACAAGTTCTCTTTTAAATTCTCAGCTAAAAGTATAATAACAACTTTAAATTTCTTAGCGTTCTGGGTTGTTCCACACCGTATAAACTTATTATAACTTTTATTTTCTCCTTCTTCTCTGAAGATTCTGCTTATCCTAAGATTCGAGCGTGAGGTATTTGGGTTATTGCAATAATAATCCTTCCTTTTGTTCTTTGTTTAGTAATAGCAAAAAAATTATTTATGGCTTGCCTCATTTATTCTAGATGACATATATTTCCATATATATTATAAGGTACACTTATGATTTTAATCAAAATATATGAGTCATGCAACATTTTCAATTAAAACTTTATAAAAACTGATATTCCCCGCCGCCGGTATGGCTCAGAGGAAATACTTCTCCTATCCCTTATTGTCATTAGGACTTTATGTGTAGCCAGAATGATAATGAACATTTTACAGCTATTCATAATTTAGTTCTACTGAATCTTAAATATATATACTTAACTGTTTCCAAGAGATTTACTATTCTTTTATTTATCCTTACTGGATATTTACGGTATTTATTTATTTCCTCTTGTTTATTACTGCACTTCATTTTCCCCACGGCGCAATTATTGTTCTCTTTCAGTGAGTATATTTGTTGATTATTCATCTCTGATTATTTCCTTAATATTTATTAATTTTCAAGAGATTATTGGGAATTATTGACCATTGATCTGCCCAGTAGAAAACGATTTAATTAATTCCATTACTTTAAACATAAAGCTTATAATTATCCAATATATCGATACAGAGTTACAAGTTACATTCATTACTTTTTCTGCTTGGAATTAATAAGATTTTAGGAATTTTAATCCAACTTTTTTAAAATATATCACAAAAAAAAAACCTAGTTACTTATTCTTTACGATCCAGAAGAAACTTTTCTCTTTTCTTCACTTTGATAATCCAAGATTGTTTGACACATTGTGATTGTTTGGTATTTCCCACTTTTTCTGTTTATAACAACATAAATTTACCTTGCAAGCTTTTTTGGTTTATTATTTTAAAATGACAATTTATGTTTTTTTTTGTTTTTTTAAAAAAAAAAATATTGAAATATAATATTTTTAGAAATTAAATAAAGATGAAATTTACTGTTTTAATCTTAGATCAGTATTTTGGTAAAATTAATAAATATTTACTCACTTTTAAATATAATACGATTTAAATATAAACATGTTTTGTTTTTTTTTTAAATCAAATGCGCACAAACAATAATTATCGGTCTCTATAACACATCATGTTTACAAAATACAATTTAAACTTCACTGGTTTTAAATACTAAATGATATATTAATTGTCCATCCATCTGCATATATACGACTCTATAGGCTATTATTTATGTGCATCTTGAGTTAAGATCATTTATAAATTTCCATTAGCTAAACCCAAGTTCAAACCCTATGATTTTATATGTCATTATTGTTTTATTTTAATTAGTAAATATTATTGGATTTGTAAAATTTAAAATTATACACCAAAATTTTATTTTAAAATAGACTGGGCTAATAAAAAGTGCACAATATATATATATATATGTATTTGATGGTATATTTTTATCCAATAGCTCTGCAATTTTTTCATAATTGTTATTTTATAACTCAGTTAAAATCCTTACTATATGTATGACAGTTGACAATGATATAAATGCATAATTTAAAATATTATAATTTGATAAGTAGATGACATTTCATTGTAAATATATCTGGGTCTCTTTTTGTGTGGATTTTTTAATGCAATTTTGAAGTTATGCAATTCATGTTTGTTCTTAATATATTTTTTATGTGGGTTTTCATTTATGCAATAAAAAAATTCATGCTGCATTTCACTTAAAATTGGGATTTACCCATTCTATATACATGCATTAAGTTTTACATACTTTAAATACCTGTTGGAAACAGGTTTGGCAATAAATTTAGATAGCATATATTTAGAAAAAGATAATGAAACAGACATGGAACCTGTTTGTTTCACAGCAAAAATGATCCGAGAAATTCTTCAACTTTTTAATCAATTGGAAAATCATTTTCTTGTTAATCACTTAAATTATGAACTAAATTCCAAGGAGAGCTAAATAGTTGTATGTATGTGTTATGTATGTGTATGTTATTTTTTTCTTTTATACACATATATGCATAGAGAAACTTTTAGACTGAAAAAAGTTACAAGTAAAAAAATATTTAAGAACTTTTAATTTCTACTTAATAAGAATAAGTATTGAAAAGTTTTTAAATATTTTTACTTATAATGTTTTTCTGTCTAAAAGTTTCTCCAAGTATATATGTGTATAAAGGAAATTTTAACCATTAGGCATTATTAACACCCTTGTGGAAGCATGTTATATATACTAAAGCAATCAATATGCGATGCAGATTGAAGTTCATGGTTTATCATACTAACCAAGCCTTCAATAGGGCTTAAATCCACACCACATGCTTAAAAATGTATATAGATTATGTATATATAAAAGCAGTGCATATCCATGCATGAATATCATAAATTTTATGATAATGTATTTGAAAATCAATCGTGTTTATGCACAATATAAATATACATGAAAAATGGAGGCAAATATTGTTTTATGATAAGAAATAAATATTGTAAGTTGGTACGATTATTATGATAATGTATGTATTTTATTTTTATAACAAAATATACCAAAATGGTGTAAAGGAAAATACAATTGTCAAAAAAGTTCTGGGAATTGTTCACTATTTAATTGGCGGAACTAACCGTTTTATTTATACCCGTTATTTTAATTAAAATTAGTTGAAATTATTCATAAATAAACTCTAATGGAAATTTATACAATGCTTAAAAGAAAGTTTTATAAATAGATTGTCAAGTCTTATCAACATTTACATCTTGTCAAAATGTAATATAAAAGTATATCGTGTTAAGAGACAATTGGTTAAGTTCGTTCATTGGACATAGCCTTGGTGAGTTAACAAAAAACATTCTTGAAATGTTTTTAAACCAGTATAAATGGGGCCAATTTAAGTTATGAAAAAAAGGAAAAGTTTCGTTATGCAGTGTTGCCAATATACTTCACATTATTTTGAATTTTGAAATGCTATCCGTGGAAAGGGATCCAAGCCACCTTTTATTAATCTCTGAGACCATCTCCTCTCTTTACCATGCCACAACTTAGCTCCTATCTTACAAGAGTGTCCAAGGTGTTAGAGAAATGCAGAGGCCAAGAAGAAATTATTTGTACCTAAATTTTAAACTGTCTGCCCTGAAATCAAAGAACGCTGCATAAAGACAAGATCCATCCAAACTATCATTCCAGAGGATCATGAGGTAATTGTTTTAAGAGTCATCTTGATTAGCTCTCCAGGACTTGTATTTTATTACTTAATCTTAACGTTAATGCCTTCTTTAATGCTTTATCTATTTCCACTGTTAAATATAGCTCTCTAAATTGAAAAAATAAATAAATATATAACTCTCTAACTTATGTATGTCGATTTTCTATAACATTAAATAATCATTCTGTATACTTACTCATGTAACTCTCCCTCCTTATATATATATATATATATATATATTGAATTATTTCTCTTTCGGCACTTATAAAATAGAGACTGATTAGAGCTATTGGTGAGTTCCATCTAGTGATCATATATATATAATGCATAATGCTTTTCAATCAATCTCAATTTCAGGAGCGTCATGTTGGTTTAAGGCTGCTATGGAAGGGGGAGCGGTAATTAGTTATTTGATTTATATTTATTTCCAAAGTAACTCATGGGATTGTGTTCTCTCTCTAATAAATATATGTCTTTTGGATAATTTATTGCTAATTTATTAAATCTTATAGAAGTAATCTTCCAAACTGGTTGGATTTAGGTGTCCATTTTATTTTATTAGTTTATGTTCTATTGTAATAATCATCGTCAAAGTACTGGTGATCAATTGATTTTATTAGCAGCGCTCTTAAGTGTGCTGATTTCTTTTATTATATTATTAAATTAAATGGGATTGATTATTGGAAAGTGGGGAAAGTTATACGCTTTATTAGTTATAATACTATTTACTTATTGATTATTATTCTATATTATATGGGTCATTATTTAAAACATATTATTACTAAATATATTAAACTATTTAAGACTTTATTTATCTAATATCAAATAATTAATTTCATTACTGTCGCGTTGCTAGCATATGTCAGAATTATCTTTATATTTTCCTGATTTGTCATTTGGGGACTGTTAGGGTTGTTGAAGTTCCCTTGTCATTTTCGTATTCTTGTTAAGAACAGGGATATACACCTAAACCTTGGAGCAAGAATATTAGCGTAGCAGAAGCTCTGCACAGGGCGAAAACACCTTACTACCTAACTCACTTTGGGGTATCACTCCACCAAAAGTATGGGCATACCATCATCAGTAAAATGATTATGAAGCGCTCTATCTGCCAACGATGCTGCATTCTGTTTCACAGCCATTTATGCGAGGACAGCATCTCTTTATATTTAATTTCCCACCTTTTTAATAAAAATAAATCATGATGATGTGACATAATAAAGCATTTGTGTATTTGACTATTCTTTGTTGGAATTTCATACCCAACCTTACTGAAGCTGGTCACCCCATTTTAAATAAATCATTCCCATATTTTAAAGTTTTCCCCGTCATTATATATCGTTAAAATCTGTAAATTTTACAATAAAACAAATATTTTATTAACCATACAAATAAATATGTATTTTATCATATTTTACAATTAAAGATAATGATCTATTATAAAACTATGTATTATAATACCAAAGGCAAAAATATAACAATTAAAGAAATAGCAAAATCCAGTATCATTATATATATATATATATATATATATATTGTAACACCACCGCCGCGCGGTTAAAGACCCCAGCCGCACTTAATTATGTGATCGACCGGTTAACCACCGATGATGATGATTACCACAAGCAAGAAGCCAATATACACCCTAAAATCGAGTATATATTCTTAATTGAACACTGACATAATAAAATATCATCCCAGCATTATATTTCCCAATTAAACGCTTCTTCTCTGCTGGGCAAATTATTTGTATCGAATAATTAGTTCTGCCCAGCGCCTGGAATATTTATAAAATTTCCCGGAATTATCACGGTACAGCAGGAATATAAATTATAGCACTTCCTTCCTTTACTCTATTTACAATACAGACTGGATTTATTTATCCATTTAGCTTACTTTATTTTATTCCTCAATTAATCAACTTGTTAGCTCACTGATCTAATTTTAATTCACTCTAAGTAGTTATTCGCTTGGTAGAGAAAAGAAAACGCAAATGACTAAGTACTTCCTTTTATAAATAAAATTTAATTTGCAATTCGCTAATTCTAATTAATAATAAAATCCTAAAACACACATATATATCCACACACTAACATAATAAATACATAAATATACAATAAAGAATATAATTCAAATGAAACATTAAATAAATTATCGTAACTCAATTGTTACCTTCTCATACATTAATAGATTACAATCATAAGTTCTTTTAATGATAACTGTTCGAAGTGTTGCGCAACTTTTTAATAATTTAGTTCTGACTGATTTCTTATTTCAAATTAATTCTGACATGCATGTATTAATAGTTACCTAGGTATGATTTTTCCAATGTCGGATCAACCATCGAGGGGGAAAACCTTCCCTTCTTTTGCAGAGATGGTTGCTCGCTTTTTCAGACGTTCCAGTGAATGGAGTGAGAGTTATAGTCTTTTGACGTGGGTTTGTTTCCTTTCTAATTCCACATTTTAGTCGGTATTCATCCCTTTAACATTCTACTTCGAATCTCCAGGCAGATCTGGTTCTGTAACGGCGGTCTCTTCTCGGCAGCATTTTAGTTGTTATAAGTAGTGAGCGAATGGTTAGACGGAGGTAGACCGAGCAAACGCCCGGTGTTTGCCACTAGCCCTCCATGTCAGCGTACCCTTCTATTATTATTTTTGTTAAATTCTAGCCAGCAAAAAAAAACACAACCGGTTACTTCTAAATCAGCTCTGCTTATTCTCTCGCTGTCTTGCTATCGAATGTCTCTAATTGCCTCTTTCCTTTTCATTCTTATCTTACCAATCTATCTGGAATTTTTTTTATACAGTTTACATTTTTCCAATTTCTAATTACAATTTTCATTTCATTCTTTTGATACATTTAATATTGAATGCCACTAATTGCAACATTCCTTTTCATTACTTTATCTAGTACCAATCTATTTGGAAATTTGGTACAAGTTTACATTTTTAATTTTACAATTATAATTAATTTCTTTCATTCTTTTAAATATTGAATGTTACTAATTGCAACATTCCTTTCTCTCACTTTATCTTGTACCAATCTATTTGGAAATTTGGTACAAGTTTACTTTTTTTAATTTCACAATTATAATTATTCTTTCGTTCTTTTTACAAGTGATTTTCTTATTTAACAAAGAAAGAAAGAGACGCGTTCAGTTTTACACCCCTCCCCTTTCCTTTCTAATCTTTCATCATTATTTAGCTTTTCTAATTTCTTTTAAAATAAGTTTTTAGAATCCTTTTAACTAAATTTTTTCTTTCTTTTTTTTTTTCTCTATTTCTTTTAACGAAACCCTTCTCTTTATTAATATTATTGAGAATCAATAATATATACATGCGAGCCTACATTTATGTAGATATCGCATTACACCGCTCCCCATTTTTTAAGAATTAAAATCTACTGGAGTTATTTTCTGAGGTCAAGCCATTTTAATTCTTAACCCCTATCTTCCTTTATTACTATATATTTTTTTTTCTTCTTGATATAAATTTTAATGGTACCCGTTTAGTATGTATAACTTCCGTATGATGAGATTATCTTAGAGAGACAACTAGGTTAAACTATCTGCATTCCATTTGATTTATTTGAACTGCCCAAACACTTTTAATCTCCACCGAACATTATTCTGCACAGAGAGTTGATTTTTTTTTTTTTTTTCAGTAAGACGGATCATGAGCCCAGATCTCTGCTGAGTCCTCATTCTATTTTTAGTTTAATTCTTGTATCTTTCCAATACCTTTGGGATTTTCACCCAGTACGACGGATAATGAGCCCAGATCTCTGCTGAGTCCTCATTCTATTTTTTAGTTTAATTCTTCGTATTTTTCCAATACCATTGGGATTTTCACCCAGTACGACGGATAATGAGCCCAGATCTCTGCTGAGTCCTCATTCTAATTTTTTATTTATTTTCCTGTCTATCCTTATGTGTATAGACAAGATTAACACACACACTCCCTATTTTTTTTTTTCTTTTTATGAACGGCAAGACGGCTTGACCAAGCTCAAATGCAATCCCCGCATGATTCATACCTGCACACATTTGTCTCAAAATCCAGACCCTCATTCATATATTCGCTACTCTTCGTAGTTCACCATCCCCCCTACATTTCCATTATCATGTGGATTATCGTGTTCAAAGTCCAGGGTCGGTATCCTTTAGTCATCAACAGGTGTTTGTCCAGTTGCTTCTTTTCTTTTAGTTCCTATCGGGAGGTTCTTTCTTTTTTTTCTGGGGAATATACCCACTTGTGCTAGGGAATGGACTATTGTCCCTCCGTCTATCAAAGCCTCTGTCCTCGTTCGGATACTTCCCTCTCTGATCCCCTTCATTCTGCCTAGGCCCTACAGCTCCATCCGAGCCGCCATAAAATCTACCGCTATCTTCCCCGTACCTTCGTTGGGGTTTACCTGGTCCCACATTTATCACAGGATCTCTCGGAGGTTTGAATCCTCGATCCTCTATCCTACGACCAGAATGAGCGCTGTCGAACGCATTTAGTAGTTCCGCGACCTGTTCGACCGTTTTCCGTTCAGTGCCTATCAGCACTTGCTCAACATTTTGCGGCAAATTGTGTCTGATTACACGAATAATTTGCCTCTCTGATAATGGACTAGCAGTGAGTGCGCGCAATTTCGCTACCTGGCGACGGAAAAATGGCGTAAACGTTTCTCCCGGTCTCCACCTGTCTTGTGATATCTGGTGTAGAATGTTTTCCTGGTGCTCTTCGCTCCAGTAACTGGTGAGCAAAGCTGTCTTATAATCCTCAAATGTTTTTGGTTTTTCAAACAATGAGTCCCACCATTCCTGTGAAGCATTCTGTAGGTGACTGCATGCGATGGCAATCATGGCTTCTTCATCCAATCCATTCAATGTGCCGTACCTTTCAAGGCTACCCAGGTGTTCTATGGGGTTTTCTCCCATGTGGCCCGAAAAACTCGAATTTTCAAAAATTGATTTATCGTTGTTACGTTATTGTGCCTGCTATCCCACCAACTTGTCCCTCTCGTATTTTTAACCTCTTCTACTTCCCGACACACATTTTCTATTTTATCCTCAAAATGTGCCATCCTTCCCTCTACTTTCATCACAACCTCTTGTTCTAAATTATTTACTTCTCCAGTGAGTCTCTGCTCTAAGTTTTCTAGTAACTCAGCCTGTCCGTTTAGCCTTTCATTCGTGACAAAAATCTGATTTGAGGTTTCTTCAATCCTTTTACTTAACTCTTCATTTTTTATGTCGAATTTGTCATCCAACTGTTTTTGCCACTCGTCTATCATCTTTTTATTATCTTCCTTTAATTCCTTCATAAACCTTTGCTGATCTTCTATCATTTTCTTATTTATTTCATCTCTCTGCTCATCTCTTTCCCTTATCTCCTTTATGAACTGCCGTTGCTCCTCCCCCATTTTCTCCATCATTTTTATTAAATTATAAATTTCTATACTAACTTTCGGCTCTTGTTTATCATCATTAATTTCCATTTCATTTCCACTACTGGTTTCTATTTCTCTTTCCCTATCTGTTTCTCCGGATAATTCCGTTTGTTCTTCACTGGTACTTTTCGTGGTTGCAAGTTGATCGTCCATTTTTGCTTTTGACCTCGTTTGCATTGACTCTAACTAAATGTTATCACTTACTAAGTAATTATTTCTCCCAATTATTATTAAATGCAATACTGTTTATCAACTCTATTTCATATTAGGTACGTTTGCTGGCCTGCCCCGTCCTCATCCATTAACTCACTTGTTTATGCTGCTTTAAAGATCCCCTTAAACTCACAAGCTTTTATTATTCAAACAATAAAATCTTTTCCCTCTCTTGATTTTATTTATTTATATAATGTAGATCGTGCCCAGAAAATTTTACCCCGTCTCTTTCTCTCTTTTTATAAAATTCAGTTGTCTTTTGCTCCACTTTCCCTCTCTCACCAAGCGATCTTTTATTATTATTCTATATTTTTATCTAAACCTTAGGTCTATTCTACTGTCTCTACAACTACTATATAACTACATATATACGGTTATGCCGTCTAATCCTTATTTTAACATTTTTTTCTTTTAACACTATTTTGTCGTTTTTATATATATTTTTATAATAACACATATAAATTCTTAACTTGAACAAAACCCCTTTGTTGTTTTTTTTTCTTTATTTAAAAAAAAACTTTTCTTTCTTCCCTTTTTTCTTTTTTTTTTTTTTTTTTTATAAAATATTTCTCAGTCTAAATTCGGTTTTCCGATTGTTTGACTTTATTTAACCTCGCTGTATAGATCACATATGTGTATATCTATTTTACTCAGGGCGCTATAATTTAATTCAATCTGCTTTTTTTTTTTTTTTTTCTGAATGTGACAAGATCCCGGACTGGCCCCCAAAACTGTAACACCACCGCCGTGCGGTTAAAGACCCCAGCCGCACTTAATTATGTGATCGACCGGTTAACCACCGATGATGATGATTACCACAAGCAAGAAGCCAATATACACCCTAAAATCGAGTATATATTCTTAATTGAACACTGACATAATAAAATATCATCCCAGCATTATATTTCCCAATTAAACGCTTCTTCTCTGCTGGGCAAATTATTTGTATCGAATAATTAGTTCTGCCCAGCGCCTGGAATATTTATAAAATTTCCCGGAATTATCACGGTACAGCAGGAATATAAATTATAGCACTTCCTTCCTTTACTCTATTTACAATACAGACTGGATTTATTTATCCATTTAGCTTACTTTATTTTATTCCTCAATTAATCAACTTGTTAGCTCACTGATCTAATTTTAATTCACTCTAAGTAGTTATTCGCTTGGTAGAGAAAAGAAAACGCAAATGACTAAGTACTTCCTTTTATAAATAAAATTTAATTTGCAATTCGCTAATTCTAATTAATAATAAAATCCTAAAACACACATATATATCCACACACTAACATAATAAATACATAAATATACAATAAAGAATATAATTCAAATGAAACATTAAATAAATTATCGTAACTCAATTGTTACCTTCTCATACATTAATAGATTACAATCATAAGTTCTTTTAATGATAACTGTTCGAAGTGTTGCGCAACTTTTTAATAATTTAGTTCTGACTGATTTCTTATTTCAAATTAATTCTGACATGCATGTATTAATAGTTACCTAGGTATGATTTTTCCAATGTCGGATCAACCATCGAGGGGGAAAACCTTCCCTTCTTTTGCAGAGATGGTTGCTCGCTTTTTCAGACGTTCCAGTGAATGGAGTGAGAGTTTATAGTCTTTTGACGTGGGTTTGTTTCCTTTCTAATTCCACATTTTAGTCGGTATTCATCCCTTTAACATTCTACTTCGAATCTCCAGGCAGATCTGGTTCTGTAACGGCGGTCTCTTCTCGGCAGCATTTTAGTTGTTATAAGTAGTGAGCGAATGGTTAGACGGAGGTAGACCGAGCAAACGCCCGGTGTTTGCCACTAGCCCTCCATGTCAGCGTACCCTTCTATTATTATTTTTGTTAAATTCTAGCCAGCAAAAAAAAACACAACCGGTTACTTCTAAATCAGCTCTGCTTATTCTCTCGCTGTCTTGCTATCGAATGTCTCTAATTGCCTCTTTCCTTTTCATTCTTATCTTACCAATCTATCTGGAATTTTTTTTATACAGTTTACATTTTTCCAATTTCTAATTACAATTTTCATTTCATTCTTTTGATACATTTAATATTGAATGCCACTAATTGCAACATTCCTTTTCATTACTTTATCTAGTACCAATCTATTTGGAAATTTGGTACAAGTTTACATTTTTAATTTTACAATTATAATTAATTTCTTTCATTCTTTTAAATATTGAATGTTACTAATTGCAACATTCCTTTCTCTCACTTTATCTTGTACCAATCTATTTGGAAATTTGGTACAAGTTTACTTTTTTTAATTTCACAATTATAATTATTCTTTCGTTCTTTTTACAAGTGATTTTCTTATTTAACAAAGAAAGAAAGAGACGCGTTCAGTTTTACACCCCTCCCCTTTCCTTTCTAATCTTTCATCATTATTTAGCTTTTCTAATTTCTTTTAAAATAAGTTTTTCGAATCCTTTTAACTAAATTTTTTCTTTCTTTTTTTTTTTTCTATTTCTTTTAACGAAACTCTTCTCTTTATTAATATTATTGAGAATCAATAATATATACATGCGAGCCTACATTTATGTAGATATCGCAATATATATATATATATATATATATATATATATATATATATAGTTATGAAATATTATATATATATATATATATATAATGTTTCAATCTTTATAGCATCTATAAAACACCCAGATTTTTAAATAGCTTATGAAATTATAAATAAAATAAGATTTCCGAATGTAAGTTGATTTAGTAACATCACACTTCATCTATATCTGTAAGCTCCAAATAATTTGATTTATTATTCTTAAAACAGTTGTAAATATATATATATGTGTGTGTGTGTGTGTGTCTGTGAGGTTAATAAATATACAATCATAATTAATCATGTGTGCTAGAAAAAAGTATTAAAATCTAAACTTAATCCTGTGTGTTTTAATCCTTTTTAATTAATATTAACCTTATTAATATATATATAGATATATGACTCTTAAATTGTTTTCTAGGTTCAATCAGTATCTCACAATCATCATCATCAAATAAGACCTCATGCTGTACACATTACACTGTATCTCTATAGATGTTGTACATAGTATAATAAATGTGTAGAGTGACAAATAGGTCAGAATTCATGATTATACCTGACCTGTGTATCTCAGGAATTATTCAGATTCTAACTCTTATTGCATAAACATACATTTTTGATCAGTACAATATATAGTTGCACTCGTGGAAGTGCATTTCTTAACAGCTAAACATAGCAGTCTGGAGATCATGGGCTTCATAAACAATTAGTAAAATCTTCATCTCAAAGTTTAATTACCGATTATGTTGTTAACAGAAAAGCATTAATTCTGCATGAGATTGAAGTTGGCACTAATTGTATTTTCTCTTATGATGAATCTGATGTCTTAATCAGTTCACAAACGAACTCCCTATTGTCAAGTAGCGATAATGACTAAAATATGTATGAAAAAATGTAAAATAAATTACACATGAAACATATTGTTTTGAATAAAATTAAATAGTATATATAAAAAGTAAAATATGTTTGTCTTGTATCAATTTTTTTTTCAAATATTTGAAATATTTTATTACGCATAGTTAATATCCTTATTTTTTATGCAAATTTTAAATTAATTTTACCATCTTGCTTTGGTTTTGTGTGATTTTTGATAATTATGGTACATTTTCAAGATATGTTAAGTCTAATTTTGTGCAATTTTTTTAATGTTGGTTTTCTGTGGAACCTATCTACTGCATAAAAAAAGACCCAGGTATATATATAATGATTCAATGTCTGTATTTTTAAAGCAATATACTGAATTATATAACTGAATATTTGTAACTACCGTAACTAAATAATTAAAAAATATTTTAGCCACTTAGGAGCACTTTCGATTATCCCAGTAATCTGTGTCAACTAAAGCTTTGAAATGCTAACTTTCCCACAATTCTGTGATCTTAACATTTGCTGCTTGCCTGTTAATTAAGTCATGTTTATATTTGTATATTAGCATAGCTTCCTTTATTTTTCTTTTATTGTTATTTTTTTTCAATTTGCATTATTTTTACACTGTTAAAATTGAAGTCAAAACCATAAATACATGATTTATTATGGTCGTAAAAACAAATACTGAAATATTATTATCTATTATCCAATTTTGTTTTGATTTCTCAACACGTTTTAAAAATAGCAAGTGTTCTTTAGTTTTTTTCCAATGTACATCTAGATTCACCTATATATCCACTGCACACCTACATATCCATTTATAAATGACACATTTTTTTATTTATAAATGAGGTTTTATCTTTGGAGTTATTTATTAATTTGTTTAATGTAGGAGGTGTGTAAAATGCAGTATCACATATATCTTTATAAATTTTCCTTATAAACTTTACTTGATAATTTGAAATATATGGGATTGATATCCATATTTTTTTATTAGCAGGAGAATCAATATTATTATTAAAATTTTTATTTTTATATTTTGTATTAAAATCTCTAATAACATTATATATGTGATTAGAACTGTAGCCAACATTTAACAATTCATTCTTATATAATTCAATATTTTTGCCTTTATCTGATGAATATTTGCAAAGACTATTATTTCCAAATAAGAAGGTCTTCAAACCTGCCATTTTGTGTGACATTGGCACTTTTGATCTATATGGAATATAACTTCATTTTACTATTGGTTTAATGATCATACAGTAATCCTGCATGCATTGATTTCTAGTTATTTTAAGATCAAGAAACTGAATGCACATTAAATCTTCATCTGTTTTTATCCCTCTTAGGTCTTTCAAACCATTTAATTCCTTAAACAACTCATTAATTGTATTTGGTTTACCACATACAAAACATTATCAATATAGCGATAATATGCAGTAATATTTTTTGATAATATTAATTTTTCAAAATATTTTCTTCATATGTAGAAATTATAAAATTACATATTTGAGCAACAGTAGGTAAACCCATGGGCCATCCATTACACATTTTATAAAAATCCTTATTAAAAACTGCATAAATATTTTTATCAATAAAACTTAATGTTTCAATTATAAACTTTATTATTTTCATGTTAACATTTTTTAAACTTAATGCGTTGGAAATAATTTTGATAGATGCCAATCGATCAATTGATCCATACATTTCACTAACATCTAGAGTACATATAACATCATTAACATTGATCTTAATGTTATGGATTTTAAGATCATGGAACTGTGGGAAAGTTAACATTTCAAAGCTTTAGTTGACACAGATTACTGGGATAATCGAAAACACTCCTAAGAGGATAAAATATTTTTTAATTATTTAGTTACTGTATTTACAAATGTTCAGTTATATAATATATATAATTACACACACACATATATATATATATAACAAAACTTAAATATATTCCAAACGACGGTAAACAATTTATAATATTATATAAATAAAAACTCATAAAGAAATATTTTCGATTATATTCATAATCATTTTCAACTCAACTTTCAAAATGGAATATCCATTTTGAAAGTTGAGTTGAAAATGATTATGAATATAATATTTCTTTATGAGTTTTTATTTATATAATATTATAAATTGTTTACCGTTGTTTGGAATATATTTAAGTTTCGTTATTGTATTATTAATATTAGCGGACATTTATTTTGTTATATATATATATATATATATATATTGGCCAGAAGAAACAATAAATAGAATGACATAAATTAAAGAATGGTTTTGGTAATTTTTTTTTTATAATCTTAATAAAATATTACTGAATTCAGATCCATAGTTATTATTTGAATTATAATCAAGTAATCCAAATATTGATCTAAAACTTATTTTGGACAATATAATTATTTTTCATATGTAAAGAAGTATTAGATATTAATATTTTTTTTTATTACTATAAACTATATTGATTTATGAAAACAATTTATTTCATAATTTAAGTGATTGTGGTAGTTATAATAATGATGACTTTATATATGTATATTAATTTCAAAAAATAAATAATGAATTTCACATGTCTAGATGGTTTTTCAAAAGCAGTCACATGATCATAGCCAAAGTTAATTCAATTATATAGTTTTATATATTATTTTCTGAGCTTCAATAACATTCCCATTTTGTCTACACTTGTTGACTTTAAAAAAAAAGGTCAATTTTTTTTATTTATGTATAAACACTGAATTCCATGAGTGATTATAACTCTTCTGCATAAATAAATGGAAATTAATATTAGGAACATTAAATGTTTTAAAAGTCTAAATATTGTTAATTATAGGCTACACAAATTATAAATTTGTATTGTTAGAAAAGGAAGAATGGATCATATTTAATATATTTGATTCTTACCAGTTGTTGTTGTTGGTGTTGTAGTAGTAGTAGTTTCTATAAAACAAATAAAAGGCTACTAAATAACTCATATAGAAGCACATTTACACACACATGCATATATAGACATATAATAAAAATAAAAATTTACCATTAAATTTATTATTTTTATTAAGATTACAATTTTGTTTTAAAGGGCATTTTATATCGATTAATGTGGAGCTGATGTAGCAAAAATTCATTAGAAAGTTGCCTCTTAATACAGTACATTAACTATATCTAAAAATACTTGAATAATAGTGTGCAAATCCATTTCTAGATTATAGATCCCAAAAAGTTTTGGTATTCAGTGACATGTTATATGACATAAAGTGGCAAACGAAACAAGTTCGGAGCATTTTAGTAACTTTAACATCAATATCAATAAAGAAAATAGTAAAAAAATCACATTTTCAAACATTTTTTTATAAATGACCTATAACATTCTAATAATTAAAGACCTTTATAAAAGCACCTATTTGAGAGTAAGTAATGACGAAGTACAATTATTCAGCTTTCTCTAGAAACTATCAATAGGCACAATATTCTCATCTTTTTTTAATGAGAAATAAAGATTAATTGTAAAGCAATTATGAACTTGTAATATAAATGGCTAAGTAAAAAGGGTAAAAATGACAATCTGGGTCATCATTTTATGGATTGATTATAACTTGAAATCTGTAAGATCAATATCTTCACTCTTCTAAATCTATTTACTTTTCGTTTATGGAATTTTGTGTAATTCTTTTTTATGTCTCTTTGTATCTATTTACATTTTGATGTAATTACTTTTCCCTCCATCTATCCAGTTATTTATTTATTTATCTACCTATGCTTATCTAATTAGATATGCACAGTTGCACATATATCGCTTTACAAAACATGTTTTTCTCCATGTAAAATTCATTACAGTTATAACGATGTATAAAATTAATAATTTGTTATGGCATTGTCTATTATATATTGATCCAATAGTACTGCAATATTTTAGGATTTAATGTTACACACACACATGTATATATATATATATATATATTGTACCGGGTTTGCTCCGCAGAAAGACTTACTTACACGTTTGTATGTTTCGGCTGGATTCCAACCTTCTTTTCATAATACATTTATAATCTTATTTGATTATAAATGTTACGTGAACAAACCGGCACGTTCAAGCAAAATGGGAGATAATGTTGATAGCTTTAACTATCAACAATGGCCCACCTCGGCCGCTAGATTCAAACCCCTACTATCCAAACACTTTATTTGTTTTGGAGTAAACTCCGGGTGCCAGTTATCTATTCAGAATAATAAACAACATATTTGGTCAGTAGGCTCATAATCCAGCACTCAAAACAATTCCCTTAACTAGCTCAGTCTAATTTTAATCAATAATAAAATATTGGTAAGAAGAGATTGATAAAAAGAATTGACTGACAGATAAAGTTTAAATTTAAAGACAATTTATTACCTAACATTAATTTACTAAATTGAAACATCTTTATAATTATTTTAACTAATATAACACACACACATTTTAAATTAACACATTATAATATATATCTTATCAAAAGCATAAATAATCTTTGACATTTAAATTATCTAACATTCACAAACATGCATATCGATAGTTCATTTTATGCATGCTTATAAAGTTCATATAATAAGACTCTTGGAGGATTCACACAAATTAATGCAATGCAATGGCTATTACAATATAAACAAAATAAGCAAATGTTTTACCTAGGATTTTGAATGTAGACATAGAATTCTGTTCTCTTTGATGGCTGCTTTCGGTGAGAATATTTCCATTACTAATGCTTCCAGCCGGCTGGGACATTTCCTTGATGAGTTTCATTATTCTTCATGATCATTATTATTGAAGACAATTAAATATTGATGGAGATTTCCAAGTTGTTAAGCTAGCATTATTTCACAGGCAGATCTTGCTGTTTTCATCGGACATCAGGCTGTGGAGAAACGCGAGTTCCCAGAAGCTGCTCAACACTGCATTTTTTTGTTTCTAGATACAATTAAATTAACTGATTGAAATTTACTGACTCAATTGATTTGTGAACTGAACTGATTATCCAATAAAATTTTACTATTTATACCAGTGACATGTTGTCCTTGTAATATCTTCTGGCAAATAACTGTTGTCGAAATTCTTTAGCAATTAATACTTTGACAACGTGTTTTGGAAGATTGCTTAATTAGTAATAGCCATGCAAAATGTATTGTTTTATATTTTAATTAATATCTAATCCTTTGGAGACAAGGTTTTTAATCCTGTAGTTTTATATTTTAATTAATAGCCATTGCCGTGTTTTTAATGATAATCTTCTTTTATTTTGCATACATTTTTTTATTTATTTACAATCGCACATATATACGCACATATATATTTTATTACAATTTACTATTTAGTTTTTTTAAAATGACTTTTCCTTTACTTAAACTCGAATGAAAAGAGATTTACATTTTTCTTAAACTTTAAATTATATTTCAAATAATAATATTAGACTATACTTCCTTTTTTATAAAACCTTTAGTTTAACTTTTCTAACTACGATTCCCCTCCCTCTTTTAATTAATCAATTTTAACTTTTATTTCAAAAACTACTGATAGAAAACTATTTGACTCTTATTATTTTCGAAAACAAACTGTAACAAACTCTTCAACATCTAATTTTACGTTTTTCTTTTATGAAAGATTATTTTAATAATTTTTTTAGATAAAATTATATGTGCCAATATCATTTTAGATAAAATTATATGTGCCAATATCAATATTGGTACATTACACCACCCTCCCTTTGAGAGTAAAATGCGTACTTTTGACCATTTTATCTCTGACAACATTAAATTTTAATTTATTATTCTTTCTAAGTTTGCTTTTTTGATACCTTTTACTTTACATACCAAGGGTAATCTTTTTTGCCTATCCTTTCCTTCTATCTATGCCAAATACATTGTTCACAATGATCTAAATCATGGATAATGACCACTGGGACAAACTAATTTTGTGGCACAGGGATCTTTTGGAAATGACACGGAAGCAGATTCACTGACTTATACTGACTTACACGTATGAAAAACGAAGCTTCATTTGCCAGGTTGCTACAGGACTTGGAAAAAGAAAGGGTCACTGCAAAATGGCAGGAATTTTCAACTATCCATTTTTGACTTATGTTTTGGAAAGAGGAATGATCACTGATAAGTCCATTATGGGTACTTAAATTTATCCATTCGGCAGCTTTAAACTTATCCTTAACTAAACTGATTTCTATACTACCCTCATTCCCTTTTGCTATAGATAAATTCATACACATGTGTATACATGCAGCACAATTCTACACCTACTAATATTCTAAATATCGAGTTATTACTGGACTTGCTTACAGAGAATCTATAATAAATAAATCCCTTCTTGCACACATCAAGAGGTGCAGCAGTGCCAAGAAAATAGCCTAAAAGGATATCTGGATAAATACATTTCAGATACGCATCATGAGGTATGGTATTTACCTGGATATTACCAGTGTATGTGCGTGTATATACACCTGTATACTTATACACACTTAATACACTTAGATTGACATTATATTTTTTTTATTATTAATCTTACAACTTTATTTTAAATTCATATGAACATTACTTTAACATTTGTATTAATCTAATCTCACAATATTATTCTAAACTACCACGGACATCAGTTTTCATATTTATTTATATTAATCTAATCTCGAATATTATTTTCAAACCCTTATGAACATTTTAAATATTAGTTTTACGATACTATTTTTAAACCATCACGGACATCAGTTTACATATTTATTTATATTACGGAATCATATTTTAAATCATTTACTTAACTTCTTTATTAACGTGCATGCATTCAGAAAACTATTTTATTTTATTGCTCTTTATTATTATACTGACATTTGATTTGACTTAATTACTTTAAACCATTTATTTACTTTCTTTTAATAACATGCGTATATTCAAAAAACTATTTATTTAACTTGATTTTATCGATTTTATTTTAACTATTTGACCTACTTATTTATTTATGAACCCTTTTCTTAATTAATATGTGCGTTGAGAAAAAAAAAAAAATCTTTTATTTTACGAAGCCTCCATTATTATTATTACTTAAACAAATCCTGATTTTAACTTTCCTTTTAATTTATCATTATTCATTTATTTCTAATTTATTATTTTAGTTTTAAATAGAAGTTTCAGATTCAAATTTATCAAATTATTGACGTTAGAATAATCATATTCGTGTTCATTGTCCATTTCCGGTCCTTTTTGTTTATTTCCCTTTACTATTCCGCCCATTTACCAACTTTTAAACTATGTCAGGTGGTTCCTTCTTTCTTTCTACTAACTCACTAACATAAATTATACTCCATATTCTCACTTCTATCTCTCGATTAAAATCTATTTTATCTCTTTCTCTTTCTGTTTTATTTTCTGCCTTGTAAATTAGAAAACCTTTAAGCTTCACAGACCTCCATATTTTTCCTAACTGTGAATATTTTTTTTATTCTTTCTCTTCATTTTAAATCTCTGTCTAAAATGAATACGAACATTTACTTTCACCTTTTTATTTTTATTTTCTATCTTGATTAATTTTATTTCCAAACTACTATGCTTAACGCTATCTTCTGCTTTTTAATCTACATAGGTTTCTACTTTCTCTGTAGCAAGGCTATCTGATTCTAATTTAATTTCTATTTCCAAACTACTATATTTACAATTATCTGACTCTACTATCTCTTTCATGACCTCAACCTCCTTATTTTCTTTGACAAAATCTACTTCTATGATCTCTTGATTTTTCTCTACCTTTCCTCTAATTTCACATCTTATTTCCCTTACTTCTGCTCTGAGTTCTTTAATTTCTGTTTTAAGTTCTAGCTGACCTTGTTTAAATTTCTGACACAATTTTTCTTTGAGGTCATGTATCATATTCATCATCATTTTCATTATCATTCGCATCTCAGATACTTCTTCTTTCTCTTTTTCCACTAACTGTGGATTTTTAAAATATATCGGGCTGTCTACCGGCTCCATTTCTTTATTCATAGTTACACTATTACTTTTTATTTTTTTTAAATTATCTTTTACATTAACAAAACAAAAATTATTATTAATTATTTTTCTTACTAAGACGGAAACCCATGCTGATCCCACCCCTTTTATCCTTTTCTCTACCCATTCTTAATGCTTTAACTCTGCCCATAATATCCAATTGTCTCTTATTTGATATAATCATTTATTTTAAATAACGTAAATAGCATTAATCTCTTTTCATTTCAAGAAAAAAAAAGTTTTCAGTCAATTCTTTTTTTAAAATTAAAACACTTTTACATACGTAATTTCACTTTTGTATAAAAATTTTCAAACAAGAAACAAAGTATTTAATTAGTATTGTTTCTTAGGTCCAGCCCCAAACATTGGGAAAGCCATTTATGTACCAAGTTCGCTCCACAGAAAGACTTACTTACATTTATGTATGTTTTGGCTGGTTTCCAACCTTCTTTTCATAATACATTTATAATCTTATTTGATTATAAATGTTACGTGAACGAACCAGCACGTTCGAGCAAAATGGGAGATATTATTGATAGCTTTAACTATCAACAATGGCCCACCTCGGCTGCTAGATTCAAACCACTACTATCCAAACACTTTATTTGTTTCGGAGTAAACTCCAGGCACCAGTTATCTACTCAGAAGAATAAACAAAGTATTTATTTGGTCAGTAGACTCATAATCCAGTGCTCAAAACTATTCCCTTAACTAGCTCAGTCTAATTTTAATCAATAATAAAATAGTAGTAAGAAGAGATTGATAAAAAGAATTGACCGACAGATAAAGTTTAAATTTAAAGACAATTTATTACCTTCATTAATTTACTAAATTTAAACATCTTTATAATTTTTTTAACTAATATAACACACGCACATTTTAAATTAACACATTATAATATATATCTTATCAAAAGCATAAATAATCTTTGACATTTAAATTATCTAACACTCACAAACACACACATCAATAGTTCATTTTATGCATGCTTATAAAGTTCATATAATTAGACTCTTGGAGGATTTGCATGAATTAATGCATTGCAATGGCTATTACGGTATAAATGAAATAAGCAAATGTTTTACCTAGGATTTTGAATGTAGACATAGAATTCTGTTCTCTTTGATGGCTGATTTCGGTGAGAATATTTCCATTACTAATGCTTCCAGCCGGCTGGGACGTTTCCTTGATGAGTTTCATTATTCTTCATGATCATTATTATTGAAGACAATTAAATATTGATGGAGATTTCCAAGTTGTTAAGCTAGCATTATTTCACAGGCAGATCTTGCTGTTTTCATCGGACATCAGGCTGTGGAGAAACGCGAGTTCCCAGAAGCTGCTCAACACTGCATTTTTTTGTTTCTAGATACAATTAAATTAACTGATTGAAATTTACTGACTCAATTGATTTGTGAACTGAACTGATTATCCAATAAAATTTTACTATTTATACCAGTGACATGTTGTCCTTGTAATATCCTCCGGCAACTATCTGTTGTCGATATTCTTTAGCAATTAATCCTTTGACAATGTGTTTTGGAAGATTGCTTAATTAGTAATAGCCATGCAAAATGTGTTATTTTATATTTTAATTAATATCTAATCCTTTGGAGACAAGCTTTTTAATCTTGTAGTTTTATATTTTAATTAATAGCCATTGCCATGTTTTTAATGATAATCTTCTTTTATTTCACATACATTTTTATATTTATTTACAATCGCACATATATACACACATATATATTTTAATACAATTTACTATTTAGTTTTTTAAGATGACTTTTCCTTTACTTAAACTCGAATGAAAAGATATTTATATTTTTCTTAAACTTTAAATTATATTTCAAATAATAATATTAGACTATACTTCCTTTTTATAAAACATTTAGTTTAACTTTTCCAACAATGATTCCACTCCCCTCTTTTAATTAATCAATTTTAACTTTTATTTCAAAAACTTCTGATAGAAAACTATTTGACTTTTATTCTTTTCGAAAACAAACTGTAACAAACTCTTCAACATCTAATTTTACATTTTTCTTTTATGAAAGATTATTTTAATAATTTTTTTAGATAAAATTATATGTGCCAATATCAATATTGGTACAATATATATATATATATATATATATATATATATATAATATATATATATATATATATATATATAATCAACCATTATCAATCCACTGCAGGATGAAGGTCTCTCCTAGTTTAATCCATCTTCTCCGATCTTTATCTTCTCTTCTCCACATCACCTATGCTCATTTTTATTTTATTTATCCATCTCACATGTCGTGTCTTTCTGGGTCTTTTACAATCTATTGTAACCCCATTTAAGATTTCAATTATCTGTCTATTATTATCACTTGTAGCAATTTATCAAGCCCAACACCACTTCAATCATTGAATTTTTTCAATGAGGTCAGTAACTCCTGTTTTTTTTTACCCATATATTGTGTTTTTGATCTCTTCTTGTTACTCCTAACATGCAACTCTCTATACTTCTTTAAGCAGTCTGAAGTCTCTGTACTGCTCTCCTTTTTACTGTCCAAGTTCCAGATCCATAAGGAAGAACTGGTAAAACACATTTGTCTAAAACCTTCCTTTTCAAACACTTAGGGGTATTTCCTTTTAGTATCAGTTATTTTTACCAAAAACATTCCAACCAAGTTTAATTGTATGATTATTTTTCTCCATTAGGTTTCCATCTATTAATAATCTGACCCAAATATTTGTAACTGTTAACTTCTTTTAATTCATCATAATCAATCATTTATTATCATACTTGAACAAATTGATTAAACATTACTTTAGTCTTTTTAACATTTATCTTTAGTCCTACTTTCCTACTTGCATCTGATAATTCCTACAACATTTCCTGCAGCTCTGAAGCACTATTTGCAAAAAGAACTACATCATCTGCAAAATCTAATGACTTAAATAATCTCCATTAACTTCCATCCCTTTTGTTTCCCATTTTAATCCACAAAATAATTCTTGTAGCACTGCTGTAAAAGATTTGGAGAAATGGGGTCACCATGTCTTACACCCTTCTCAATGTTGACTTTCCCAGTACCATTGTGTAATCTAATTGTTGCTGTTGCATTTTTATAAATCTTCTTTAAAATATGATATTCTGGATGATCCAATGCTTTAATCACTGAAGAAATGTTAAGCGATTCAAATGCCTTTCCATCATCTAAAAATCCAAAACATAATGCCAATTTAAATTCATTTGTCCTTTCTTTAAGTTCTCTCAATACTGGATATGATCTACTGTACTATCACCACTTTTAAATGCAGCTTGTTCTTTTGGTTGGTGGAAGTCGAATGTTCTCTGTATACGAGTTGTAATTATCTTGGTATAATATTTATATAAAATTGATAAAAGGTTGATAGGGCTGTAATTTCTAATACCTTCTTTATCACATTTTTAAATATTAATATTATTACTGCATTCTTCCAATTATCTGGTAAATCTTTACCCTTTAGACATAGAATATATAACTTTGCTCTTTTTTTCTATATCTTCACTTGCTTCTTTTAATATATCAATTATAATGTCATCATTACCTGGAACATTTCCTTTCTTCATACATTTAACTCCATGTCTTACTTCTTCATTTAAAAAACTGGACAATTCGGAAGATATAATAAATATAGCAGGTACTTGTTTTTCATTACTATATAATTCTTGATAAAAGTCTTCTACCCGTTTAAGATTTCATCTTTTTTTAGTAATACATCTATCTTTTTCTTTATTGCAGATATAAATTTCCTGCCAATACCAAAATATTTTTTTATATTCTTAATACTTTTATTTTCTTCTACAGCTTTCTTTGCTAGTTCATAGTTATATTTTCTTATATCATTTTCAACTCTTTTCCACGCCATTTTACAAAATTCGAGATATTCAAACTTTTTTAATGCATCATTTTTGTATATCTACATATTCCTTCTTTTTTTCATAAATTTTCTAGTCTCAGTAGAAATTTTATTGGTCAATTGCTGCTATTTTCTACCAGCTATCTTTGTTGCAGTTTTTAAAAGTGTATCAGTTATTTTCATATTAATTTTATCCAAATCCGAATCATGTTCAAAATCTATTAATGCTCAAAATCTATTTGTAAGTTTTAATTTAAATTCATGAAAATCTTGCTGAAGATTAGGAATATCAACTGTAAATATTGTTTTTCTTAATATTTTTTGTCTCTCTAGTGTGCATTAACATGTATCTTACATCTTACTAATCCATGATCACTTCCTGTGTTAACTTTATTCAGAACATTACAATCTTGAAATATGTATTTTCTGTTAATCAAAACACAATCCACTTCTGCTATACATTGATTGGGACGCTTCCATGTCCATTTCCTTTTAACATATTTCTCAAAAAAATCATAATATAAATGTTTTCTTTTTTTGCAAACTCCATAAGTCTATGTCCTCTCTCATTTCTATTATAATAACCAAAATTACCTAAAAATGCTTCATCTTTCATTTGATTACCAATTCTACCATTAATGTCTTCCATAACAATTTTAAAATGATGTTTACTTTGATCAAAAACCTTTTGTACATCCATATAAAAATCTTCTACTACTTCACCACTATGATAACTTGTTGGGGCATAAACCTGAATTATCTGTATTTGGTATCTGCTATTAAGTTGTATAACTTCTCTTGCCACTCTATCTGATATACCATCAATATCCACAATGTTGTTCTTCCACTTTTTATTTATAATTAATTCTACTGCACTTGTATTTCTAATATTTGTGCCTTTATACTAGAGTATATGTCCACTTTTTAAATCAAGTGTCTCTTCACGTTTTCTTCCAGCTTCACAAAGTCCAATAATGTCCCATTTAATATAAGACAGTCTTTCTTTTAATTGTTGAAATCTTCCTTCACTTGAAAGTGATCTGCAGTTATAAGTACCATAAATAAAAAGTCATCATCAAATGACAGCTTGAGTCCACAATCAGGAGATTCTTATCACCCTCAGCCTTTGGCCACCAACCACTGCCTTGATTGGGAAATTTACAGCCTCCTGGTAAGAAGGGCCATTATTTTTTTATCTGTCCTAATTGTATATATATATATATATATATATATATATATATATATATATATATATATATATATATATATATATATATATATATATATATATATATATATATGGAAAATATTTATCATTTACACAAACATTCGTTCTGCCTTATCACTCAACTGAAAAGAAAGACCACGGTGTTTCTTGATCTTAAAGTCAGAGGTAAAAAGCCAATAAACTCACAATGCTGACAAATGTATGTTGGTGAGAAGCCCATCCATGTTCATATATTATATGAATAATCTCATAGTAATAATGGTTGCAACGACAAGATCATTTGGAGTGGACCTTAGGAATTTGCCCTGCTAAGTTCCTTTAAGACCTCCAAGAGGAATCAAAGGGTCACCTTTCATTTAATAGCAATCTCCTTTCTGCAGCCATATATATATATATATATATATATATATATATATATATATATATATATATATATATATATATATATATATATATATATATATATATATATAATTAAAAGCATGCTAATGAGCTTTAAACAAGCTTTTTTTTATTTTTTTTTGTTATGATAAATGCTACTACAAGAAAAGGCATTCAAATCATCTTTATCTTAGATTGCCACCATCCCCAGACCCGTTTTGACCTATGGGTCTCTTAATTTTACATATTGGTAAGTGCAAGCTGTATATAAGTCATGTAATATCTGACTTTATATATATATATATATTATTTAAATTTTAAACAATATATTCTTTACTCGAAGTACTTTTGATTGTATCACTGACAATCTTTATCAACCATTAATTGCAAAATAAAAACTTAAATTACCCATGATTCAGTCCATTCACATTTCCCACAATTCTGTTGTTTTTATATTAGCTGATGTCTATTCATTAAACCTTCTCTATTCCTAGGTATTATCATTGCCTCCTTAATTTTTCGTTTTTCATTACATCTTTCAATTTGAATACATTTCCCATCTCTATTACGAAATTTAAAACCATAATTACATGCTCTATTATGATCAAAAATAATTGATGGAGTATTCATATATATGCGTGTGTGTGTGTAAAAGTACAATACCCATAATAAAAAATATTATATATAAAACAAATAATTAATGGTAAATGCTATATTATAGTTTAAATATGCTCGAAGCCTTTCAGTTACGTAGTAATCCTCGTCAGCTTTAACTGAACTTCATTTTTTTTTAAACTTAATGTTATGTAAATTTCTATATGCAACTTGCCTATTAATAACAAAATCCTTATATTTATCAATCAAAATTGCGTCTTTAATTTTCATCTTTTTATGATTCCTTTCTTCCATTAATATTTTTTATTTCATTACTATTAAATATAAACCTATAATTACAAGGTTTTTCATGGTTGAAGAATACTGAAGCTGTATTAAATTGACTATTTACGTTAGTTTTAATTCGGTTGTTGATTCTTCTTCAATCTTTTTTCCACAGAACACCTCGATTCACTAATATATATATTTTGACGTCCACATGACACCTGATAAATTATATTATTTCTTTGCAATTTAGGAATTATACTCTTAGAATTATTAATCAATCGAATAATATTCGGAGGAACACAAAATGAAATATACTTTTCTTTAAATGCATTCTTAATTAATTTAGATTGCATATTATTTATAAACGGCATAGATATCCATTTTTTATTACCTAAGGTAACACTGCAAACCCTTTTCTTTTTATTAAATGAATTTACTGTATGCAAGATTTGTTTTTTATCATAACCAGTTTTTAAAAGTTCATTAGCAAATACTGTAGTTCAATATGTAAAATTTTATCACCCTTATATTTACATAATTTATCATTGCCATGCAAAAACGATTTCAAGCTTACTATTTTATGTATCATTCGAACAAATAGTTTAAAATGAATATATCCTCTTTCTCCAATGGGTTTAAAAAATAATTTATAATTTAAATCTGTAGCATCTCTAAATATTTGTAAATCTAATAATTTTATTTTTCCATTTTGTTCATTCTCAATAGTCCATTTTAAATTGTTTAAATTATTCAGATTATATAAAAGAACATCGATAATGCCTTTAGGACATAAACAAAAGCATCATCAACATATCTAGTATAAATTTTAATATCTTCAAAATTATAAGAATTAAATATAATATATTCATATTTTGCAATATAACGGAATTATATGGATCAATTGATCGACTTGAATCTATAATTTTAATTGAAATTGAACTAATTAATATGTCTGTAAATAAATATTTGATAAATTTTATTATTGGATCACTAAAATTTATAAGTGATAATATTATTGCAACATATAATGATAAGTTTTATAAAATGGGTAAAGGATGACCAATGGAGTTACCTATGGTTGCACAAATTTTTCAATTTTACATTGTCAAAATATGAAGATAATATATTATTTATCAATAAAATATAATATAAATCTTTGTTATATTATAACAACAAATTATAAATACCTCACATAATAATTATATATATATATATAAGCCTTTTTTTGTAACACTTTTTTTTTACCTTTTTCAATATCTCTTGTTAATACCAACACGTATATTACGTACATAATGCCATCTACCAACATTTCCTATAATTCATTATTTCTATCAATTTATTTATATATCTCCCTTTATATAACTTTCCATTCTTTATCCATTACCCAATCATTCGTTAAATCAATTGACTTTTTGTAAATGTTCATACATGTATTTATATCATATGTTATATAATTTGTTTCATATATTTTCCTTCTACTTATTTCCTTTATATAATTTAATGGTCTTATGTTTTTAATAAAATCTATTTTATGTCCAAATTTCAAATAATGAACATATAATGCAGATCTATCATCCCTCCTTTCAATAGCGCTTATTATGTTCTTTTGCCCTTTGTTCTAATTGTTTTGATGTTTGTCCATAGTAAACCATTTTACCTATCCCGCAAGTAATTTTATATACTGTTCCCTTATTATATTTCGTGTCATCTTTAATTTTATAATTTCCTATTAATATATCTACATTTTTACTATTAGACCATCCTATTTTTTTTTATTTTTATCCGTATAATTTTTTTATTTTTAGGTAATATATCATAAATTTTAGGTATATATGCAATGTTAATCCATTTTATATTATTTAATATTTTATTCCCTCTAATATTATTTTTATTATCATATAATATATTCATAATATTTCTAGGATTATATCCATAGCTAGAATATAATTTAATAAATTGTTCTTTTTGTATTTCAGCAGTTTTTTATATGTATTATACCTATCATTTCTAATTTTAAAATTCTTAATTATTGCCATCTTTTGCATTCATGCTTGTTGTGAATCTCTATAAATTATTTTCCTTATTTTATCTTCTTTAATAAAATGATTTAATAAAAGTATACTATTGTTTATCTTTATTTCTATATCTAAATATTTTATTATCTATTTCTTTTATCGTAAACTTTATATTATTTCTATTATTAATAAATTCATTATATATATTTTATATATATATATATATAGATGAATATATTCTATTATTAATAAATTCATATATATATATTTTTTATAACTTTTATTTCCTCTTACTAAAATATCATCTACACTTCTAAAATACACATTTATTTCTTTATTTAATATTCTATTCTTGACAATATGTAATTCCATTTCATTTATAAATGAAGATGTCATTAACCCACTTATTGCACATTCCATAACCCAACCCTTATTTATATCCCAATATTCATCTATTATTTATTAAATTTAAGCCCTGTTCCACAACGTCAATTATTTCCATATCCTGTATATACATTTTTAATTTTGGTATTACTATTTTAATACTTTCTTCTTGAGGTATACTTGGATACATCTTCTCTATATCCATTACAAAAATATTTTGATTTCTATTCATTTTTATTATATTTAACTTATCTATAATTTTATCAGTATTTTTAATACAAAATTCCCGATACCCCATAATATTTGCAATCCATTTATTCATATATCTACAAAATTTCTGTAAACTAAAATTTGTAAAGTTAAATAATTATCTTAATAGATTATTCTCTTTCTGTGTTTTTACTTTAGTAAATACATATGGATTTTCATACAGTGATAGATACAAAAATCCATATTTATTTTTATCAATAATTTCCTTTGCCTTACATTTTATGTATTTATATAATATATATATATATATATATATATATATATATATATATATATATATATATATATATATATATATATATATATATATATATATATCATTAGTAGGATCTTTAAATAATTTTATATATCCTTTTTTTTATATTATTTTCTATGTTATCTATATAATCTTTAGAATACATTATTACGAATCTACTACCTTTATCTTCTTTACATAACACTATATTCTCTTCCCTACATATATTTCTTATTTCTTTAGTAGTTCTTTTATATTTATATTCCTTTTGTGAACATTTAATGTTTCCTAATTGTTTGTTCAATAAGTAGTTCTTTTTTTTTATCTGCAGTAGAAATATTTGCTAATTCTATGTCCGTAGTTATCTTCTTTTTAATGTCTTTATCCACAAATGGTATAAAATAAGGATACTTACTTAATGGTTGATTTTGCTCCATTGAGAATTTATATTTTGTTAGATTTATAAAATTAACCTTTATTCTGTTATTGTAATTAATACATCCTTTACATTCTGTCACTTCTTTATGTTTATTCCAATATTTTGTCCATATCCATATCCATTTTTATTAAATTTAATATATATTTTATTACTCCATTTTTTCATATATCCATTTAAATAAACCATAAATTTATCCCATACATTTATTTTTATTAATGACTCTTTTATAACAACCGTTCAATTTTTAAATTTATTAATCTTCTTATATAAAATCCTGTATTTTACATCAATAAAGTTTTAACATTATAATTTTCTATATTTCTTTTTAATTTTCAATTATTCGATAACTTTTTTATTATTCTTTAAGTAAAATTTACAAGCTCTAGGAACGACATTATGACGTTTACAAATTTTCAAATATGTTAATTATATATATATATATATAAACGGTCAGTTTCATCCATCTGCCCATTTCACTTATTTTACCCATACATCCATCCATATGCCAGGTTTAAACCCTCTCAGAGTACCCATTTAAATAACATTGAATTACTATATATGCAGAATCACGTATATGTATATGCGAGCGGTATGTCTGTAATTTAATAGTATATGTATAGATTACAGATATATATTCATTTTATAAATATTTCTAATTTGGAAAATATTTTAGTTTAAATTATTACGTTATTATTGGTATATGTTACATATATATATATATAATTATAGTAAAAGAAAAATTAAAGATGCAATTTTTATAAACGGGAACAAAACGCATTTAATAAATCGACAAGCTTCTAACATTAAAGTATGAGGATTCATGGAATTTGTATTGATGACGTTTGCTTCCGCTTTTGGTTTTTGAATTTAATGGCAGTTGAGGCAGGTTAGAATGTAACCGAAAGTACTTCTGCAGATTTAAAGATTGTTTGTAATTGTTTGTAAACTGTTAAAAATATTATTTCAATTATAATTACAATATTGTTTTTAATTAACGGATATTTTATTTATTTTATATATATATATATATATTCAATTTATAAATATTTCTAGTTTAAGAAATATTTTAATTAAATTATTTAGTCAACTTTATTGTTGTATTATTGAAATCGCACACATATATTTCCTATTATTCTACACGTATGATTATAAAATTAGTCTTTTACTAATTATGAAGGTAATTTTGTCAAAATATTGATCTTGTAAACAGATTTTAAAGTAGGTCACATATTGGTTCTAAAATAGCGTGGACTTTATTTGGTAAATATAAAATGTTAATAACAAAATAGGCAGGAAAACAAAATCTAAATTACTTATTATAACTAAAATCGTTTTTCTAAAATAAATAAATGAGTTTTTCTGCTGGTTTGTAACTATTGAATATGATTTGCTAAAATAAATAAATGGACCTTTCCGCTACATTCAAGCTCATAAAAATTAACAGGTAGACAGAGTTTAAAAAGTATAAATACTAAAAGTTTTGTTGCCAAGAGATCAATCATATATATAATAAGTGAGTATAAGCTGAACCCACGCCAGTTTTACCTTCAAAATGATCGAGTAGGATGGTGATATTTCACTGCCTCTCCTTGCGGTGAATTAAGAACTTTGGTCCAATGAAACCTAATGCCATAACCAGCAAAAGTAGCCCATGGAAAATCTCTATTAACTTTAAATCATTGTCAAAAGTGTCCAATTAATATCCTTCCAAGTGCTCCCGAACTAACTGCAATGGGAATAACTAAATGGTAAATTTTCTCTCAGAGCTCTGTTTATAAACGGTGACTTTCGATTCTTTCTTTTAAAAGCTAGCTATTTATTAAACCTGCCTTTCCTAAATACCTTTATTAAAATCCACAAAGAAGATTGTAAAATGCTAAATCTTGTCTGATTATAAAACTTGAATTCTCTTTTAAAATGTAAAACTCCAATTCTCATTTAAAATGTAAAACTTTAATAATCTGTTTTGGATGTATAATTTCCTGTGGTCCTTTATGCCTATTTCTAAAACTATTCAATTTATTCCATGGTTTTATCATTTTAATATTATATGTATTTAATATGCCATGTGACTCAAAACTGCAAGTTTTTATAATATAATTTTAGCTTATCGATTTGCGAAGATAATTTCAAATCTCCTCTATAATAAATATTAATTAATTGAATTAGTATTCTTCATTCTCACTAGCTGTTTTGAGATCACATCATTATTTTACTGATTAAGTTTTGGGTATTAATATTACAATAATCAGTTATCTAGTTATTTTATGTAGTTTGCTTCATTCTAGTTATGAATTATAGCTATTTATATACGTAACTCATATATCATAGGAATATCACAGCAATATTCTCAAAGCATATTTTAATGTTTTATTCATAATTACCTCACAAATATGCTTTGCCCTCCTTAGATTTATATATATATGTTGATATGCAGGTGATAATATTAAACTAGGTTACTAATTAATTTAGTTCCTAAATAGTATATTTAAAATACTAAATTTGAGAACTGGATCGTATAGATAAGCAAATAGACACTATCTAATTTTAAGGCAAGATAATATAATTTTATGCATTTGCATTATATATATGTATAAGTTGCGGATGTGTCCTTACAAAGCACGCAATGTACACTTATCTGCTTGCTGCATGATTCTTGATGACATGCTGGTGGAGGCCACACTCATCCACTTTAGTTTGGGTTCAAGCACATTTTTAGAACTAGGGCACAAGGACCTAAATGATTCATAATGCTTATCCGAATACCTGAACTACTAATGTTCTTTATTCGTAGCAAGTTGAACGGTCTTAGGGCAAACCGAGTCTTTGAGACTGAAGCCCGTGAATAATGACCCATTCACACCTTTGAACTTTATTAATATTTCAATATGTGCCATAGAGGATATAGGTAAACCTATCATAAACCAGTTTTCTCTTCTTTTTATATTAAATGTTTATCTAGCATTAAATTATATCCTAATCTAGGTTAACACGCTAACCTGTGTATCTCTGAGCCTAATTACATGCTTAATTTAACTTTGTATAGATAGATGCCATAGAAGCACTATTATAATTAGTTATATAACTTTGGCTATATAGTTCTGTATGATCTAGCAGACTACAAAAGAGCTAGAAATTTGGCATATTACAATAGGCATAAACTCCAATACTGCACTACACTTTATTACACATTTATAATGAGATAGGTAATGTTAATCTCATTAGCCACAAAACGCCTGCGAGCGTAATATCTCACATTTCCATCATATAATTTTGTATGTTTTGATTTATTATTTGTTATTGTTTTATTAAATTAATATTGAAAATATAATTTGTTTCATAATTTTATTGTCTGTAAGTTCATTTTCTCCAACTCTATATTTAATTGCACATACACCATTTCATATATATGTAGATCAGTCTGTTAAGTTCTATAATTAATTACTTAGCCATGTGTGTATATGTTTGACCAAATCAGTGATAACCTAGTTAATTTATGAGTCTCTTGTTCCACCGGGGGTGACTGCTGGACTGAGGGTAAATTGAGTGTCTGTGTAAGTTGAGGAATGTCATCCATAGGGTATTAAATCATTGAGCAGAGGTGAAAGGATTGAAGGTTGGTCAGCTTCTATATCCCAGTATCTGGATTTGATCAGCTTTAGTGTATTTTGCCAGTGTTCTAGATTTTATTGCATGGAGGGACAATTCTTACTGTTACAATATATATATATATATATATATATATATATATATATATATACAACTTATAAATACATCACATAATATATATATATATATATATATATATATATTATGTGATGTATTTATAAGTTGTTGTTATAATATAATATATATTTACATTATATTTTGTTGATTATAAAATAAGCAACATAAAGGAGTTTATTCCTTAGAATTAAATATATTATTTATGTGGTTGGGATGAATGAGGAGATTTACTTTATTCTAAATTATTGATTATGAAGGAGAAGAGTTTTATCTCTTCCTAAAATTATGTTTTATTTGGAATAATTTAGTTTATCAGAGTTATGTTCTTCTTTTATCTTAGCTATATATCTTTGTATCTAATTCTTTTATATCTAACCGACCACTGAGACCACTGAGCGTAGCCACGGTATAATCTTTATTGTTATCTGTAAGAGTCTCAACCTAACCTGATTATTGTTTAAAAGATATGAGTCCAAACAATTAGATCTTGTTATATTCTTATTTGGGATATTTCTATAAGTTAGAAATAGGGTCTCAACTTAGGAGAATGACATAGAATGACAGATGTTGATTAGGTATTTTCATCATCATTTTATTTGGTTAGAAATAAAAGTTTGAATTTTAAATTTTAGAGTTATTAAGTAATCTTTTTATATTATTTTTTGAGAAAGAAGAAATATGACACAAACTATTGCAAATTCTCTGAATAAATTTCGACCTGTTCATCCGATATAAATGGTATTAGAATCCATTTCATTTTGATATTATTTTTATTTTTAATTTTATTATGTTGTTGAATCATTTAAATTTTTTTAAGAAAATTAGAAATAACATTTTTATTATAACCAATTTAAAGCCACTAATTAATAAATACATTTGCATTTTGTATTTTATCAGTATAATATTTGCATATTTTTTAGGTATTGTATTTTTATACAATGCCAGGCAGTTTGATGGTGTTATATACAATTTAAATCACATAAATATTATGTTACCTGGCCATTTTTTTCTTTATGGTCCTATTTCTGATATTATATTTATATATAAAAAAAGTCTAAATTAATTTATCTACTTATTTTTTATTGGAAACGAACAAGTTGCTTTTTAAAAAACAAAACAAAAAAAAACAAGCTTTTATTTGAATAATGTTACCATGCTGGCCTTTTTTTTTGTCTTTATTTTCCGATTTCAGGTATAATTTTGAGGTTAATTAATAAAAATACATGTAAAATAAATTACTGAACTTTTTTTGGATTGAAAGCAAAGAATAAATTAAATTATCTACTTATTTTTTATTGGAAACGAACAATTTGCTTTTGGTTTTTACTTTTGAAAACACGATTTTATTTTAATAACCTTACTGCAACGATGGTCTTTCTTGTTTTTTGTCTGATTTCAGGTATTATTTTGAGATTACAAAACAAAAACATACATGTATCAATTAATTGCTGTATTTATCTGTGATTGAAAACAAAAAAGTTATTTTGGATAACAACTTGTGAAAGATGGCATCGGCAAGTGCATCAGTGTGCAAGGGGGAGGAACAATGGTTTAGTCAATCTTTCCAAATGCATTGACTTGAAACAACAACCCATGAAAGATGGAAGGGTCTTAGACAGAGGGAAAATGTCAGCATGTAACACTGGAATGTGCATGGGGGAAATGATGGATTTGCCAATTGGAAGGATAGTCCAAATGATTCAGTAGTCTAAGCAAACCAACCTTATGATTTCCAAAATGAGCTGTAACCTCAGCCTTTTAATTGTCTCGCATGTCTTCTTAGGAAAACATGGGTTTTCACATGAGTTCTGTGCAATGGTGCTTGTTTCTACACTTTTTCAATTGTTGAAAAGCTTGCAAGTTGTGTATGGAATTGTGGTGACAGGCTTAAAATTATTACGATCTAATACTACATCGGGTAGGGGTAATATCATTACTTGGATTGTACATTCCAAGAATTATGGCCAGTTGATTTCTATACACCCTCCTATGATAAAGAAGCAATCTGTGGAGTGTGCACATTTGCATAGTTACATGAAGCATTTCAGGGGGCCAAAATATTGGTGTGCAACAACATCTAGGCCTGAAATGTCTTATATGAACAGAACTGTTCTATAGGTCGTAAGTTTGCCCCCCCCAAAAAACAACATTTTTATGTATTTTTGCACATAAAAACACCACCAAGTGGATGGTATTGTCTAAAATAGAGTATCATTTTTTATTTTGAAATATGAATGAATTTAATCTAGACAACTTATGACTTATAGGTACATGTGATTCATATGGAATAAAACCTCGAGTTTCAATTGGTTTAATTGACATAAATTAATCCAAATTGTATTAATTACGTTTAACTCGACTTTCAAATAAATTTATGGAATTGTATTTTTCTTAAATTAAAACCCACTTTATATCCTTAATCTGATTTATTTCATTAAATAAATTGATTATTACTTAATGTTTTATACAAATAAAAACGTTATCTACATATCAGTGATATATTTCAATTTCTTGATATTTCAATTGTTTTAAGACTATACCTTCATAAGTTGATATAACAAAATTACATATTTTTGCAACATCAGGAAGAGCCATTAGCCAACCATAACTAATTTTATAATATTCATTACTAAGATTAGCATAACTATTTTTATCAATAAGCTGCAATACTTTTATAATAAAATTTATAATATCAGACTTTATATTTTTGAAACAAAAGCATTATAAGTAATATTAATTGACTTTATTGATCTATTGATCCATACATTTCGTTTATATCGAAAGTACAAATTGTGTCATGAAACCCTATATTTAAATTCTTAATCAAACGACGAAACAATATATTCTCTAAAATCAAAAATATCCTGAAACAATTATTCACTATATCTAAATATTTGATAATAATGTGCATCACCTAGATCACATATCAATATTAATGGATAATTTTCTTTATGTTGCACTAGCCGATGATGGATACTAACTGTTATCAATAGCTTTATTCATAGTTTTTATTAAAATATCATTTATAAATTTTATGGGAAATATATCTATATTTATTATTTTACTTTTTTTAAATTGAAGCATTTTCACTTGATTCATAACTTTTCATTATATTTTGCTCTCTTAATCAAGGACATTAGTAGACTTTTATCTTCTTTTATACGCACTAAAGTATTATTTAATAGAAAAGTTTTAAATTTATTCATTTGACATAACCATTTATCATTTCTATTACAATTAAAGTTTTATTTTTTTAACTTCTTTAACAATATTTTTACAAATATTAGAATAACACTTCATCAAAAAAATTAATGCTCTCCTGCAGAAATTAATTCCAGATTACAATCTTTGAATCTATAGCCACCAATTTTCGATCCACAATTTAAAATATATTTTGGATTGAATTCCAAATTTAAACCTGATATGTTCACATAATTTTGATCATTCATTTTACCTGGAACATTTTTTGAAACAAATGTTCTATTTTCTTGTTACATTCATCTTTTTTTAAAAAAGAAAATGTATGAGATTTTTTTTGACAAAACACTTGAAGTTAACCCAATCATCACAATTTTTCATTAATATAAAATAATTTAAAGCTGCTAAATATTTCCACTGACAAAACAGCAAACATTTACATTGCTTAATTATAATTTTTAAAATAACACTTTTTATATGTGCAGTAATTTTAACTGATAATTTCCAAGATCTATTTATATTTAATAAACAGCAATTCAGGAAAACTCGTAAATCACAGGAGGCATTTAAAATTATAGTCTATTTTTGAATGTAATAATCTTATTTTTTTTTTTAAAATGCACATTTTATTTAATTTATTTCAATCCCTTATATATATACATAAAACCAAAACTGTCTAACACTATATTAGCAAAAAGAAAATGCAAAACCATAAAACAATACAATACTAGATTAAATTCAAAATTTTACCAAAATCCTTACACAACCATGGTTTCATCTATTACAAATAGACCTTCTCAAGTGAAAATCAACCTAAACGAAAACATATGTATATATATAACATGTGTTTCCGGTTGGTAATAGATAATTCCATTTTGAAAGTTGAGTTGAAAATGATTATGAATATAATCGAAAATATTTTTTTATGAGTTTTTATTGAGTTTTTATTTATATTGTATTATAAATTGTTTACTGTTGTTTGGAATATATTTAAGTTTCGTTATTGTATTATTGATATTAGCAGACATTTATTTTGTTTTATTGTGTTAATGTTACGTGATTAATGGATACCAAATATATGAATAAGATATGGTTGTTTAAAGAATGGAAGAAGATGTGTTTAAAGATTATTAAAACGAAATGTCGATTGGAATTTTTGAAAGATTGTAAGTTATTATATATATATACAAACTACAAACTAATTTGTTAGAATTTTTGAAAGATTGTAAGTTATTATATATATATACAAACTACAAACTAACAAACCTTCCCATAATTCATTTCAAACTCGACCTTCCCTTAATATCAAAAGAAGTCTTCATAAGATTGATAGCCTCAGAATCAAGAAGTTTTATCATCAAAGTTTCCTTTATTCTTCTTTTTAACTCATTCTTTTCATAAAAAATAACCGAAGCATTATCAAACAATATTCTATGACATGTATTCAATTCATGACTATATAAAGCTGAGTTAAGATACCTATGTTTAACTCTACTTATATGAACCTTAATTCTTTCATTAAGGCTAAATTTACTCTGGCATGCATAAAATTTACCACAACTACATGAAATTTTATAAACAATACCAGGAATAGACCTACTATCAATAGACTGCTTTGAACCATTAAGTAATGAATTCAAATCAAAACCTTTCCTCCATGCAACTTTCATTCCACCTAATAAATGACTATTCCTATAAACCAAATTATAAATTGATGCTTTAAATGGTAAAAACATATAATCATCATTCTTACCAACAAAATTCTTATCATCCAAATCACGACTATAAACATTATTATTAAATATCACTTTTGTAATAAAATCATGACTATAACCCAATTCTACATATTCAGCAGCAAATTGACTTTTTTGAGTATCAGCATCATTATTAAAATTATTAAGCCTTCTATTCCGACAACAAAAATTCAACAAAGACATTTTTATGTAGAAAAGGCTGATAACTATCAGGCCTAATCATATTTCTCAAATTTTTAGGTTTTATAAAATGACTACAAAACAAAACATCATTAATCTTCTCAACATTTAAATCTAAAAACTTTAATTTTACAAAATCAAAACCACCCCCCTCAATTGTAAACTTAATACTAGAATCAAAACCATTCAATGCACATAAAAACTCTTCTAATTTCTCTTTCTGAATAACAAACAAACAATCATCAACATACCTAACAAATAATTTAATAGAACATGAAAACATATTAATAATACTACACTCCAAATAATCAATATAGACAGCACACATCAATGGAGAAATGACATAACCAATAACCCAACCTTCTCTAATCTTATAAAACACATCATTAGACATAAAATACATTGAATCCTCTAACAGAAAAAGCAAATCATGAAAACCTTAATCTTATCTGCAGAAAAACAATCTATTTTTTTTAAATTTAAAGAAAAACATCAATACTTTTTAATCTATTAACCGATTGGTACATATTTTCAATGTCTAAACTACAAAAACACAATCATCATCCAAAACAAAAAAACATTTATTTTCTTAAAAGCTTCAAAAGAAGAAGAAACACAAAATTGAAACAATTTTATATAATCCTTAAAATATCTTATAATAAATTTTGATATTTTATCAACAATTCCTCCTGTAAAATCAAAAATACATCTCAAAGGAAAATGATCTTTATGAGACTTCAAATTAAAGACAACCTTTGGAGCCACAAAATCACTAGGGTAACAATATAATAAGTATCTCTATCAAAAATATTTTTATTTTCCATAACTTTCATAATCTTGATTAATTTAGATTTAATTTTTTTACCAGGATCAGAATCTAAAATAGCATATTTTCCAATATTTAATTCTAAAGAAACTTTACTTTTAAAATCAATATTATTTAACAATACAAACCGGCCACCTTTATCTTCTTTTAACAATACCACATCATTGGCTATTAATCTTTTTTTAACAAAACTAATATCCTTAGGGGCAAAAACACATTTTTCTCTTTTAAGTAATTGACTATTCAAAATAACCTGTAAAGACATTTTATTTTATTTTTGATGTGTGCTGTCTATATTGATTATTTGGAGTGTAGTATTATTAATATATTTTCATGTTCTATTAAATTATTTGTTAAGTATGTTGATGATTGTTTGTTTGTTATTCAGATAGAGAAATTAGAAGAGTTTTTTTATGTGAATTGAATGGATTTGATTCTAGTATTAAGTTTACAATTGAGGGGGGTAGTTTTGATTTTGTAAAATTAAAGTTTTTAGATTTAAATGTTGAGAAGGTTAATGATGTTTTGTTTTGTAGTCATTTTATAAAACCTAAAAATTTGAGAAATATGATTAGACATGATACTTATCAGCCTTTTATACATAAAAAATGTCTTTGTTGAATTTTTGTTGTCGGATTAGAAGGCTTAATAATTTTAATAATGATGCTGATATTCAAAGAAGTCAATTTGCTGCTGAATATGTAGAATTGGGTTATAGTCATGATTTTATTAAAAAAGTGGTATTTAATAATAATGTTTATAGGCGTGATTTGGATGAAAAGAATTTTGTTGGTAAGGATAATGATTATATGTCTTTACCATTTAAGGCATCGATTTGTAATGTGGTTTATAGGAATAGCCATTTGTTAGGTGGAATGAAGGTTGCATGGAGGAAAGGTTCTGATTTGAATTCATTACTTAATGGTTCAAAACAATTTATTGATAGTAAGTCTATTCCTGGTATTGTTTATAAAATTCCATGTAGTTGAGGTAAATTTTATGTAGGCCAGAGTAAATTTAGCCTTAATGAAAGGGTTAAGGTTCATATAAGTAGAGTTAAACATAGGTATCTTAACTCAGCTTTATATATTCATGAGTTAAATACAGGTCATAGAATATTGTTTGACAATGCTTCAGTTATTTTTTATGAAAAGAATGAGTTAAAAAGAAGAATAAAGGAGACTTTGATGATAAAACTCTTATGAAGACTTCTTATGATATTAAGGGAAGGTGGTAGTTTGAAATAAATTATGGGAAGGTTTGTTAGTTTGTATATATATATATATATATATACAAACTAACAAATATATATATATATATATATATATATATATATATATATATATATATATATATATATATATATATATATGTTTTCCTTTAGGTTGATTGTCACTTGAGAAGGTCTATTTGTAGTAGATGAAACCATGGTTGTGTAAGGATTTTGGTAAAATTTTGAATTTAATCTAGTATTGTATTGTTTTATGGTTTTGCATATATATATATATGCTGTGTATATAGAATATATATATATATATATATATATATATATATATTCTAATATTTTCACCGATAAATGATTTCATTTTATTATTATTTTCGGGATATTCCGTATGGTAAAATAGTTAAATAGCTGACGTTCCAATAAAATAACAAGTACCTTTTTCAAAACGTTCTCTTTCTCAAAACATAGGAATAATTGTGAGATTTAAAATCGTTTTTAAACTTTTCTCTTTATATTGAGAAGTTTTATATATAATGAAATTTATTAATGATGTTTTAATGACTGCTAAAAAAGTCATTGATAAGAAAATATATGACAGTGTATATCCATCATCTGTAGTGTTTCCAAGAATCTTTACAAATATAAAATTGCATAAAAATGGCTATCCATTATGAGTAATACTAGATTTTGGAGGTGTTTTTTTTATTATAATGCTTGTAGATATATTGAAAAAATAATGCAATATGTGCTTAGAGTTGGAGATTATATGGTTTCTTCATCATTTGATTTTATTAATAAGATTAAAAATATAAAAATTGATAATAATAATAATAATAATAATGTTATGCATACACTTGACATATCCGAAATGTATGCTTCAATTAATCATATAAAATCAATAGAGATTATTGAAAAAACATTGAATTTAAAATCTATACATAATAACATTAAAAATTTTATTATTAAAATATTAAGATTTACAAATGAATATATATGTATAATTATTCAAAACAATACAATAATACAATAATAATACAGAGATTGATTAATAATTTATATATATATATATAAGTGTGTGTGTGTGTTTAACTTTAATGATTGCTTTTATAAAATGAATTGTGGTTGGCCAATGGATCTTCCGGTGGTAGCAGATTTGGATTTTTTTTTTTATTTCTAGTTATGAATTTAAGATATTACCTCAGGTAAACTGTAAATGAATTAAAGTATATTGTAGATATGTCAATGATGTTTTTATATGTGCACATAATGAAATAATAGTTAATTTATTTAGCGAGTTAAATATGATTAATAATCTAAAACGAGTGATAAATGAAGAGAAAGAAAATTGTATAAAGTTTGTAGATATTTTTATTAAAAGAAATATTAATATGTTTGATTATAGTATGATTTTAAAGCCTGTGGAAATTGAATATTTCTTATAATTCTAGAGTTCATATGGGTCATAAATTAGCTGGTTTGAAGTCACTTTTGTTTAAAAATAATTTTTTGTGTAATTTTATTAGTGATAAAATTGAAAATATTAATGTATTTGTTATTGATATGTTGAATGTTAATTATGGAAGGAATATTATTTATAATACAATTACAAAATATAATCAAAATAAAAATAAGAAGAAAATATTAAATAAATTAAAAAGTGATAAATGGATTTCTATTTTTTTTATATTTAATCAACATGCTAAATTAATCAATAAACTTTATAGTGGGTTGTGTAGGATATCTTTCTTTTCTTCAAATAATATAAATGATATGATAAATAATTCTAAAACACAGATCTGTTATATACATGTTGGTATGTTGTTGTGGAATGAAATATATAATGGAATCAAAATGTACATTACAAACACGATATAATGATCATAAGACATTATATAAACGTGTACAGAAAGAAAATGTATCTTCAGTAAATATGAATACTCCATCAATTCTTTTTGATCATAATAGAACATGTAATTATGTTTTTCAATTTAATAATAGAGATGTAAAAATTATTCAAATTGAAAGATGTAATGAAAAATGAAAAATTAAGGAGGCAAAGATGATATCTAGGAAAAGAGAGGTTTAATGAATAGACAATCAGCTAATATAAAAACAACAGAATTGTGGAAAATTTGAATGGATTGAATAATGGGTAATGCAAGTTTTTATTTTCTGTACATTTATATTAATGTTTGATAAACATTGTCAGTGAAACAATCGAAAGCACTTCCAGTAAAGATTATATTATTTAAAATTTGAATACTGTGCTTCAAATTATAAGTGCCAACAGAGAAAGAATTCAAAATCTCTATCGGAAAATCCTCATTGCGTGACCCATTGGCTTAGAGCATAATGGCTCACCTCAGTGAAGAGTTAGGATTTCAGAAACTAGATCTAAAACTTTAACACAGAGCACTTATTTAATAGGTTACTATCAGTTTGAAAACTCAAAATTTTCAGAAAGGTAAATGGCTTCAAATCCAACTTTGCAACCAGAAAGCTATATGGGTCTGAACTCAGTTCAGTTTCACCATATATTAATAGCTAAAGCAATATTACATTCCAAAAGCGTTCAATGGTACACTTATAGTAATTTATAAAACAAGTCAAAAATTGTGCAACTTGCTTTTAAGCTTGTGATAAAAGGTTCACTAGATGGAGCTTACCACTAGCTCAAAACAAGCTTAAAATGTTGCAGAGAGGTGATTTATAATTTAATACAATTTGGTCACTGAATACGAGATCGCAAATTGTATAAAATATTACTTGTACTACAAACATTACAATATATATATATATATATATATATATATATATATATATATGTATATGTATATATATATATATATATATATATATACATCCACTGCTGGATGAAGGTCTCTCCAAGTTCAATCCATTTTTTCCTATCTTTAGCTTCTCTTCTCCACATCACCCCTACATACTTTCTTATTTAATCCATCCCTCTCATGTGTGGTGTCTTTTTGGGTCTTTTACAATCTCATGGAATTCAGTTTAAAATTTCAATTGTCCTTCTATTATCATCTCTTCTAGCAATATGTCCAGCCCATCTCCACTTCAAACTTTTATTTTTTTCAATGAGGTCAGTAACACCTGTTTGTTCACTTACCCATACATTGTGTTTTTGATCTCTTCTTATTACTTCCAACATGCCTCTCTCCATTCTTCTTTGACTGGTCTGAAGTCTCTGTATTGCTTTTCTTTTAAGTGTCCATGTCTCAGATCCATAAGTACGAACTGGCAAAACACATTTCTTAAAAACCATCCTTTTCAAACACAGGCTTATTTCCTTTTAGTATCAAGTTATTTCTACTAAAAGCACTCCAACCCAGATTAATTCTATGATTAATTTCATCCATTATGTTTCCATCTGTATTAATAATCTGACCAAGGTATTTGTAACTTTTAACTTGTTCTAAGTCATCATAATCAATTTTTATTTTCATATTTTGAGAAAATCTATTAAACAGTGCTTTAGACTTTTTAACATTTATCTTTAGTCCTACTTTCCTACTTTCATCTGATAACTCCTGCAATATTTCCTGTAGACATAAAGCATTATTTGCAAAAACAACTACATCATCTACAAAATCTAAATGACTTAAATAATCTTCATTTACTTTTATTCTTTTAGCTTCCCATTTTAATCCACAAAATAATTCTTGCAGCACTGCTATAAAAAGTTTTGGAGATGTGGAGTCACCCTGTCTTGCACTTTTTTCAATGTTGATTTTATTACTACCATTATGTAATCTAATTGTTGCTGTTGCATTTTTATAAATATTTTTTTCAAATATGACAATATCCTGGATCTGCACCTTGATGATCCAATGATTTAATCACTGAGGAAATGTTTATTGAATCAAATGCCTTTTCATAATCTACAAATCATAAGCATAATGGCAACTCATATGCATTTGTCCTTTCTATAACTTCTCTCAAGACCTGGGTATGATCTACTGTACCAAAACCACTTTTAAATCCAGCTTGTTCACTTGGTTGGTGGAAATACAATGTTCTCTGTAGACGAGTTGTAATTATCTTGGTAAAATTTTTATTTAAAACAGATAAAAGACTCATATGTCTGTAATTTCTAATATTTTCTTTATCACCTTTTTAAATATTAATATTAATACTGCATACTTCCAATCATCTGGTACATCTTTATCATTTAGACATTTGGTATATAACTTTGCTAAAAAAATTATATTTCTTCACTTGCTTCTTTTAATATATTAATTATAATTCCATCATTATCTGGAGCCTTCCATTTCTTCATAAATTTAATTGCATGTCTCACTTCCTCATTCAAAATTCTTGGCAATTCGGAAGATATAATAGGTATAGGAGACACTTGTTCTTTATTACTATATAATTCTTGATAAAAGTCTTCCAAACATTTCATGATATCATTTCTTTTTTTAGTAATAATACCATTTTTTTCTTATTGCAGATATATATATATATATATATATATATATATATATATATATATATATATATATATATATATATATATATATATATATATATATATATATATAGTAACCTCTGCTCTCTTCACTTGTTCACTTTATTATAACTATAAATGCCCAAGCACCAATTCTATACAAGATAGAATAAAATTTATAATTGTAAATTGCTCTATGGCTTAGCTCAGTTGAGAATATAGGATATGGTTTTTATATGGGATGCAAATAAGAGTAATAAAACATTTATTAATAACAATTCTGTAACACTAATTTAATCATATGCCACACATTTATTTAATTATAAAGCTATTGCAAAATTATCAATTATCATATTTAATATAGGATAGACAATGATTAGGATCAGGTACCTTTATATCCATATCACTATCTATTCTAAGCAAAGGAAAATATAATATTGGCACTGTAATATGGTGATTTATCATCTCCAGACAGATTAAATAAATTGACTTCTACTGGCAAATCTATATATTTTAGGGCTATGCTATGTTAACTATATATATATATATATATATAGTTATATATATATATATATATATATATATATGTGTGTGTGTGTGTGTGTGTGTGGAAATGGAGAATCAAACGTATATAATCAAGCAAATCATTTGGGCTTTTAATTCATTAAAGCATTTATTAAAACTTAAAATAAAAGACAAAAGAAATAATTATAATAAAAAAAATATCATGTATGCACCTTTCTAACTAATTATATTTATTCTACAGTAAAACCAAAATTGACTAATATTTAATATATGAATCATATATTTTTGAATATGTGTGCTTTTATAATATCTTAAACATGATGTATTTCTAAAACATACTTTTTATTAGCCTATTTATAAAACTTGGATGAAGCCATAAATCAATCACCTTTTATACATATTACAATAATTTATACAACAGTTATCTGTTATAATCGGTGTAAATCATCTAACATTAACTATACAAAATAAATAAAGGCAAGGAAAAACAATAACTAAACACTTATATTTATACTTATACTTATATATGTGTGGGTTAAATAATATTTCCAAACTCAATCTAAATAATCTAATCATCCCTTGACCATTTCTACCTTCAACTCACATTCAATATACTTCCTATATAATGAACTTATAACAGATAAGGTTTTAATTCTTTATTTTTTAAATAAACTTCATTAACAAAATTGAAGCATAATAAATACAACATTTTTAAAATAATAATTTATAGCATCACACACACATCCAAATATCTATAATCACATATAATATAATTTCTAGATCATACAAAATAATAAATTATCATATTATAATGATAATGAAATTACATTGTTTTGTTTTGTTTTTTTTTTGTTTTTTTTTAAAGAAAATAAAACAAAAAAAAAATTAGGTTATACATCTGTTGTAGTCAATAACGAAAATACTTATCAATATCTCATCATTACATGTTAAGTTTTTTTAAACAAAATTGAAAGTTGAAAGAAATATACATATCAGTTTAAAAAAAAACAACAACAGTAAATTATAACATAAAAAAAGTCTATCCATTGTTAAAGCATAATTTGTTAAGAATGACAATAGTCTTTTTTATCCTAGAATTCCATTATTGATATAATAAATGACATTTGCATGCATTGGGATTATTTTGTTATATATGCACGAATGCAAAGTTAAACAGTATAAAATTATCTTCTTGATATAAGATTAAATAGATAAACTTTTTCATTTTAAATTTTATTTTGTAGAATATTGATAGAAAATTCTTTAAATTGAAAATCAAGCATTTATTTTTAGTGTCTAATAAGAAAATTTGAGCTAGCTTTATTTTACACAATTTTGTCATTTTAATATTATTCAGCTTTGGTAATACCTTAAAATAAATCATAATAATTTAGCTTACATATCATCCAGGCATTTTAGTAGTGAATATGGACCATCATTTGACAGAGATTTGGAGGCTGGTATCCCTTTGGTGGGGGTGTGTGTTTATCTTCTCATTTTCATATCATTTCAGTAGTATAATAACAAAAATTCTCTAGATATATTATTAGAATCCTTGAGATGTTTTTTATATAATACTCTTAGATAGTTATTGAATCTTTTAAGTTTTTTTTTACATTTTCTTTCTTGGAGCTTTTTTTTACTTTTCTTCAAGTTTTAAACTCTATGTCTTTCTCCTCACTCACACCCTCTGTGTTTCTATGACAATCAACTTTGGAAGTTTTCCAGAAATATTATTTATAAAAATTTTAACAATACAACGTTTGAAGGGAATAAACATAATAATAAAAAAATATATAAAATATTAATAATTAATTTTAGAAATGGTATTCACTATTATACAAATAATCTTTATCATTTTTAGACATATGATTATGAACAATACATAATCAGTAAATAATAAATAAAATACAGAAAAGAAAATTCTAATTAATACTATATCTATGTTTCTGCTTATTATGACATGTAAATTCTCTACTACATATAAACATCCCTAATGTTGTTCATCCTCCTCTTTTACTACCAAACACATAATCCAAACTCTACCAATCAGTACAGCCAATTAAAGTTTTAATTTTTTTAAAATCCTAATTTTAACTAGCAAATCTCACCACAATTTAAGTTTAATTTTCCTAAAACTTAATTTTACATATTAAATTATATCACAATTAATTTTTCTCAGCTAATTATCTTTAGCCGTGTTAGCACAAATGTGACTTTCCCACATTTCTTCCTGGTGCCAACCTGGAAGGTTACAATATATATATATATATATATATATATATATATTGTAACCTTATATATATATATATATATATATATATATATATATATATATATGATGACTAGATGTAGCTTACCAATAGCTGTAATCAAGCTTTTATTTTATAAGTGCCAAATGAGAAAAAAATTCAAAATCTCTATTGGGGTCTCATATCTCCAGTTCAATTGTTTTCGAGCTTGTGGCTCACCTCATTGGAGCACTGGGACTCTCTCAAATGTCATCACTTATAAAATATGTTTCTATCAATTTGAAAGCATGAATTTACCAGACACTTAAATGCCTTATGAACCGGATGGCTACATTGGTCTGAATTCAGCTGTTTCACCATATAGTAATAACATCTGCAATATATATCATTGCAAAAGCCCTGAAAGGTACCCTTATAATAATTAAAACACTTAAAAAATATAATCTTGATTAGAGCTAAGTTGATCATAGTTACTAAATTTTATTCAAATCATGCATTTTTGCTCTATTTCCAGGGAAAAAAATACTCTTGGATTCTAACAACCTTTTCAGGTAATCATTATATTTATGATATATTTAAATTTTTCACATTTATTTAGTTAGTTGTAGCAATGGCATATAACTATAAAAATACAGTATCTAACTGAAATATTTTATGCACAAATGTAAATGAAAAACTTTGTTATGGTTTTGATTATATTTCACATTACTATAACATATTACAGATGTGAATTATTTAAGCAGTTTAGCAGGTTATATATATATATATATATATATATATATATATATATATATATATATATATATATATGTTAAAACGAAGATTTGCACGGGTTAAATATATAAAATACATATTTTGCGGGTTCATCCGTGTTAAAAAACTTTTAATATCAATTTACTGACGTTTCGACTTGATCACACAAGCCATCCACAGAGTTATTTTTTATAACTCTGTGGATGGCTGTGTGATCAAGTCAAACGTCAGTAAATTGATATTAAAAGTTTTTTAACAGGATAAAATATGTTTTATATATATATATATATATATATATATATATATATATATATATATATATATATATATATATATATATATATATATATATATATATACATTTTTCATATTATTTGAATTAAGTCATATGTTTCCAAGGAAATCAGTTAGTGTGAGATGAAGATTCATTGAGCTACATAACAGAAATTATGCAATTATCTTAAACATGGTGTAATGAAGTAGTCAATAATTGTACTAGTGAAGGTATATCTCTTGTAACCATTTAGTTACATATCTGCCTTTAAAATAATTAAAAGGATGAAAAAAGGCTCCTCAAGTTTTAAATATTGAATTATTTAAGTAATGGGGAAATAAATTTTAATTTTTCTTGCATATATTCTTATAATGGTTTTTCAAATAAATAAGTATTTTAAGTCCCAGTGTGACAGTATGAAATTCTTAATCACTTAATTTACTAAATAATAGTATAATTTTAATATGGGAATTATTTGATGACTTATAAATAATTGTAGAAAGCAAAGACAATCCTGAAAATATGTAAACAAGGTTTTTTTTTTCTGTCTTCAGTAGTTATAAAAATTAAGAGTAATTAAATGCAAGTTAAAAAATTCTGACTTGTTTTATTCATTATTCTGTTGTATCTTTGAAGGCTTTTGCAATTCTATATTGTAGAGACTATTACTATATGGTGAAACTGAGCTGAATTCATACCCATATAGCTATCTGGGTTGTAAAGCTGGATTTGAAAACATTTACGTGTCTGAAAAGTTCAGGCTTTTAAATCAATAAAAAAATAATATGTTATCCAAAATGGATTTACCACTGGATTTTGTATTCCACACAGGTCATTGACTGTGAACAATTTATCATCAGAAGTTTTTAAAATAATTGCTGATGTTAGCTTTTGGTTTATATTAGAGCATAAACACATATTATCAAGTAACAAATATTTGTCATGGGATAAGATACCCCCAGTTATGGATTATATGTTCTCAAATGCAACACTTATACTCAACATTTATAGACAGGTATTGCTAAAAGATTTTTATATTTTACTAAATTACAATCAGTTTTATAAATGTGTATAAATCTTTGGTATATATCATGTTAAGTTGTTGATGAGGAAGAAACTTGAAGAATCTCATTGGAATATACCAACTTTTATGACAGCCATTGTTAGTAATGTTATATAATTGAATTTTATGTGTATTAATGAAAATATAATTCATTGATATATAAAGGACTTAAATATCATTTTTTAAAAAAAAAAACGCCCCCCTTAACAAAATAAATTAAAATTGCAATTGATAAGCTAAAAAAATATTTAAACCTTAAATAAATATTGAATTTTTGATATGATATATTTTGAAATGATTATATAACAGGTAAGAAATTAAAATTTTATCTTTATATGTGATATATATTTACAATTTCCATAATCGTTAAGTTATAACTCAGTTAAAAATCCTCACTATATTTATGACAGTTGACAATATAAAATAACATTAGGACCATTAAATACTTTAAAAGTCTAGAAATTACTAATTTTAGATTACACAAATTATAAATTTCTATTGTTAGGAAAGGAATAATAGATCTTATTTACTATATTTGATACTTACCTGTTGTTGTTGGAGTTGTAGTAGTTTCTGTAAAACAAACAGAAGACCTCTAAATAACTCATGCACTTACAAATTCACATGCACACACACACACACATTTATAACAAGTTATAAATTTGTAACTTGCTATATATTTTTGTTTATCATATATATATATATATATATATATATATATATATATGATAAACAAAAATGCAAGTTAAAAAACTTGCTACGAAAATACGCTTGATAGGTGTTTTTGGTAGGACGCCATCTGTGGATATATATATATATATATGATAAACAAAACAAGTTATAAATTTCGTAACTTGCTATAGCTTGCATTTTATGAACACTAGATGAAGGTTTACCAATAACCCATTATCAAGCATTGTTTACATAAATGATGAGAGAGATAAAATTCAGTATATCTTTCTAATTGTCTCCAACCTTTAAACCATGGTTTCGAGCTAGTTGGCTCATGAAAGTAAAGGATAGGAAGAGTTTCTTCCTACCCTTTACTGACATGAGCCAACAAGCTCAAAACCATGGTTTAAAGATTGGAGACAATTAGAAAGATATATTGAATTTTATCTCTCTCATCATTTATGTATAAACAAAGCTTGATAATGGGCTATTGGTAAAACTCCATCTAGTGATCATATATATATATATATATATATATATATACAAATATCAAACTGTATATATATATATATATATATATATATATATATACAGTTTGATATTTGTATTCTTACCAAAATATATGTAATATTCAAATCAATATATTAAAATACAGTAAAATTCACATAAATTGTAGTTATTTTATTAGAAGTCCGTTTGCCTATCCATTTTGTAATCTTTATCAACTATATACCATTGAATAATCAAATTGATATATGCTTTTGCAATACCCATAGTTCAATTTAGTTTAGTTCTCCCAAAATTCTGTTATTTTAACTTTTGATGATTGCAGATTCATTAACATTTGACGATATTTGAAAATCAACATAGCCTCTTTTATTTTATGTTTATTGAAGCAACATGCATTTTGCATATTTTTTATAAATTTATAATTCAATTTAAATCCATATTGATTAGATTTATTATGAGCAAATATACTTCATTATGGTGGTTTATTTACATATTTTCCTGATTGTTTACTTTTTGAATTCTATTATATAAAAACATATGCCCTTTTATGCTTTTATTCAATGTATATATAGATTCACTGATATATTGTAAGCCACATTTACATATCAATCTATGTATAACACAATTTTGAATACAATTTAAATATTGAATTTTAAAGTTATTAAGTAATCTATTTGAATTATATATAGACTCAGAAGCATTGTGACACAAAACATTATAAATTCTTCACTTAATCTTGACCTATTGATCCCATGTAAATAGCATTGGAATCCATTTCATTTTGATATTATTTTTAGTTTCATTATATTGTTGATTCATTTTAATTTTTTAAATAATATTAGTAATAGCATTTTTATTATAACCAATTTTCTAACAAATTATTAACATATAAATTTACATTTTTAATCTATCACTACAGTATTTGCATTTTTTTTATTTCGAAATAAGAATGACTTTAATGCAGAAACCATAGGACTTATAGGTATGTGTGATGTATATGAAAGAAAACAACTAGTTGCAATTGGTTGAATTGACATAAAATAACCCAAATTGTATTCATTACAGATACTTCTGTCTTCAGTACTTGTAATTAATTAATAGTTTTAATTTAACCTATGAATATTTAATAAGATAAAAGTATTGTTGTTTATTTTAAATTACATTTCTTCTGCACTACATAACGGATAATTAAAACTTTTGCTCTCTCATTTATCGCATGAATTAATAATTGACTGTCTCTTTTCATCAGCATGATTTTTTAATTGACACTTAGAGAAAATTCAGCAAAAATCAATACATCACCTACATCTATGTAACGTAAATTCAGAGAGAGAAAAATTTATAGTAGAAGTTATTGGTAACATAATCTGAAACCTTTTCTGCATGCAACAACATTAGTCTCTGTATGCGTTAGTCTATAACTGTACACCAATAATAAAAAAGCATGTGATGTGTTGACGTTTTCAAAAAGAAAATTACACTGGAGGCTGAGGAAATTATAATTGGGAAAGATGGCTTAGAAAAAAATAAACCTATGCTTGAAGGTACTTTTATGCATGAGCATATATTATCTTTATTAAAAGAAAAAATGGTTTTATTGTAATGATCAGATCTATACACTCACACAACAAAATCCAGAACCCAGGCAAAGTACACCAAAGTTGACTAAAGTGAGGTGTTGAGACATGTAATCCAAAAAAACATCAACTACTTTGCTAGTACTTCATGATTTAACACCTTATGAGAGACATTTCTGAGATCAAATCTGAGAGCTGGCTTAGAATGGGGAAAAACATAAAACTCAAAGGATAACCATCAATTTAACTCACTGTGTGGAACATACTACTTAACACATTCATTATAGTAACTAAAACAATGTATACTGATCATATGAATTAATAAGAAATAGGAATCATATAATGTGCACTGGACAAAACTAGAATTATTAGCAAGAATGATATGAAAGAAGATTTGTATTTTAAACATGTTGATTAAAACAATAACAAAATACACAAAAATAAAGTGACAAAATGGCAAGAATTATAGAGCATCAAATATGTGTTGTCAGTACATGCAGGGATTTGAATTAGGAGTGAGACCATTATCTGTACAGCAGACTCATTTTAACATATTAAAATAAATGTACGTGTAGTTAATAAATCATTCTTATGATCAGGTAATATACCCATCTGATTGCTCATAGTTTGCTAATATTATAAGTTAAAAGAATAAAAGAGATGTTGAATACATACAAATGTAAGATAGCTGTTGTATTACTAATGTGCTATGGAAAATACTAAAGAATATTTTCGCAGTGTGAGTGAGTAATTTTGCAGGAGTTTCAGCATCAAATGCAGAGTTGCTCTGAGATGGGACAGTTTGCCACAATGAATATATAAACATATAAGTTCAGGAACTTGAATAGGTTTTATAAAAATGATCTAGACCCTCATGTTCCAGATCTAATAAAGATAGCCATGCCCAAACTAAAGAATGGGGCAGTTTGTTATTGTGAACTCATTTTAGAAATGCAGCAAAATGTAAACACACATATGCATACTTTATAAAGATACACTCGCAAAAAACACACAAAATAGCAATTGGTATCAATATAATCAATTAATTGTGCTTAAAGCAGTTAGTTTCTATCACCAAACTACCAAAACTCAGTTCTTAAACTAGCATTATAATTATGCTAACAATAAGGACTTAAATTAAAATATAATCTAAGCTAAAATACTGAATCTGCATATATGTATTTGTAATTAAGTAGGGAATGTATATTTAATTGGCATTAATAAACATTAACAAATATATTTTAATATATTTTCTAGCTAGCATATCACTTCTAACAACAGATATCAAGAGTAATTATTATAAAAACAGACTAAGCATAACTTGCAAAATATAATGCAAATTATAACATATATATGAACATGACAATATAAAGATCATAGCGATCAGTTACTATCTATCAATATATTATTCAAAACAGTCATTTAATATGCTAAGTACCATTCTTAAAATATTTAAAATGAAGATTTAATTACCTATGTTGAAAGTCAGTTAACAATTATTATAATTTAAACAGAATAACTAAAACAATAAATCTAAGCATAACTGCAGGTTTTAGAAATTTAAAATATAACTGATTGCAGTTATTTTCAGATTAGATAAATAAATTACTTGACAGGTAAAGAATAATTTAGGCAAGTTTACATAGTTGCTTTAGAAATGAAATAACAGATTTTAATAAATGAGACTGACAATAACTTATTTTAATGTACAAAGATGATTTCTGACCATTTAAGTTTTACTTTAGAAATGATTTAATTTAAAGAATATTAAGAAGTAACATTGAACATTCTTTACAGCAAATAAGCTAGCATAATATTATAGATTTACAGAATAAATTATAGAGCTCTTCAGTCTTTGTAAGAATGTTACTGTTTTTCTTGATGGTTGCTTATATTGCAGGCCCATGAGACTGTGGCATAGTGGCATTATCCTCAGTATAAGTGGCTTGAACTCTCTTACTCTTGTGGCAGGCTGCCAGAAGCATTCCCCTTTCTGCAATGATGGTCAAGCTACAGATACATGAAGTGAATAGAGAGATATCCATTTCCTGCTGGAGAATAATTATTTACAAATAACAATAGAATGAATGAATTTTTGTGGCATGAAGTCAGTTCTATTTATATAATTCAAACTTTAGACAACCTCACTGTCAATAAGAATCTTTACTTCTCTTTGAAATTCTGTACCTCAATAAATTTCAAATTATCTTGTCATTTTTCCTAATATAATATTTTTTTTTTAAAATTGCCCGTTAAAAAATACTATTGTTTAGAAACAACTTAAATTACTTTTTTCAAATGGATTTTGTTTTCGATTTATTTAAGATTAAAATTGAGAATTGTTCTATCTTTTAATGATATCCCCCTTACATATAACAGAGTCATGTGTAGACAACACACAAATGAAAATGTAAACTCTTTTTAAACAAAACAAATATATATCAAAATATTTTTGTTTTAAGTAAATATACATGCTATTGTATATATATATATGGTAGTTGTTTGTAGACTGTACTTCCACCATCAGATGGTGCTGCCACACCATCAACAACCGGCCTGAAAATTGCAAGTGATAAATTTTTTTACGAAAATGCCTGAAAATCGAGAAATAAGAATGCCTAAGGCAAAATATGTACAGCAAATACATCGAAAACTACAAATTATAAAAAAAAAAAAGAAAATGCTAAAAAATTCAAATAATAAAACAAAAAAAAACATGAAAATTCGATTGAGACCCCACCCCTACAATCTGAAAAATCACAAAGAAGCATGGTGGCCAAAAAGAGTGGGAAAATACGAAAAGATCAAATTATTTACCTTCAACATAAATATGCATCTAAGTTCATATTGAAAAGCAGTTAATTGTTCTCTGGCTTTCAAATTACTGCATATGTAAATTGAGCATTAATATTTAAATGATCAAAAAGCAATCCTCAAAAAATCATTACCGACCCCTCCCCTCACTAATCAAAATGTAATAAATATTATCAATATTTTAAAATTATTTAAGTAACAGATATAATAATAACTCTAAAACAGATTAATACGTAGTGATTTAATATAATTATAGTAAGTTTAAAAAAGAAGGTGGAAAAATCAATATTTAAAAATTATTTAAGTAATACATATAATAATAACTCATAACACAGATTAATACTTTTAAGTGATTAAATATAATTATAGTAAGTTTAAACGTATATAATATATCAATGCTATAAAACAAGAAGATGCTAAAAAATTCAAATAATAAAACAAAAAAAAACATGAAAATTCGATCAAGAGATCCCCCCCTACAATCTGAAAATTCACAAAGAAGCATGGCAGCCAAAAAGAGCAGGAAAATACGAAAAGATCAAATTATTTACCTTCAACATAAATATGCATCTATGTTCATATTGAAAAGCAATTAATTGTTCTCTGGCTTTCAAATTACTGCATATGTAAATTGAGCATTAATATTTAAATAATCAAAAAGCAATCCTCAAAAAATCATTACCAACCCCTCTCCCCACTAATCAAAACGTAATAAATCTTATCAATATTTTACAATTATTTAACTAACAGATATAATAATAACTCATAACACATATTAATATGTAGTAAGTAAAAAAAAAGCAGTTGATGCTGTAAAAATCAAATTATAAAATAATACAATCAATAGATACCCCCCCTACAATCTGAAAATTCACAAAGAAGCATATCTAAATTGAGCAATAATATTTAAATAATCAAAAAGAAATACACAAAAAATAATTACCAAAGTCCTTCCAATCATTTTTAGTAGGCACTTAAATGTGTTCAGCATAAAAATCCATTAAGAACATTATTTTGATTTATAGTTTACATTTTAAATAGTAACAGAAGAATTCAGCAAAGATGGCAGAATTTTGAAGCTTTAAACACACTTGAATAGTAGAATTTTGAAGCATTTTGGAACAGATTTTAACAGAAATATTAAGAAAAGATGGCAGAAGTTAGCAAATATAATTTAGAAATTTAGATTGACGGTATATTGATGGCTTGCAATATTGCATCAAATAGATTTTCCCTGTTGATTTTTACATTTCTAAATAAAGTTTTGTCGACCTCTACAATTTTTCCTGGGCCTCCAATTTTTCAGGATGGGCAAGAGAGCAGACTTTCTTTACATGCTTCTCTCAAATATTGCTTCCACACAATGACAGTATTCTTATTCAAATGCAAATCATTTTTTCCTGATTGCATGGTCAATTGGTTTTTGCTCCAATAATAAATGATTTGGATGGATGTGACAAATGACAATTTGCAGCCTTCCAACCAGGTTTTATTCTGAAGTGCTACATGACATTGACATGCCTTAATATTGTACTTCCATTGTACCCTTGCATTCACATAAAGCCTCATTTCATGGCCATTATTACACACTCGTTAAGGCAGAACTTTTTTACTTTGGAGAAACTCCACTGCTTCAAGTTCTGTCTTAAGGTAGATCCCAAACTTTCATCATTTTGAGTAAAATAAATAAATATCACAGAAAAGATGACATGTAAATTTCAGCTGTTAATATTTCAATGTGGGATTTTGAAATATTGCCACAAAGTTTGCTGCATATTTAATGTTGTATTCTTCTGCATGAGAAAATAATATTATCCCAACAACTTGTATTTCTAGCAGTCCAAAATAATTAACAGGTAATAATAGAAATAAGCAGATATTTCAAAAGTCTACTTTATACATTTTGATTTAATTTGGTAGCTTTGGAAATTCACTTTACATGTAAAATGTCTAATTATGTCATTGTGATTTAATATATATAACGGTGAAAAACAATTTCTTGAACAAAAAAAACTGGAAAAATCCAAATGGCTACTATAAATGAAGGAAGTAATTGGTAATTATGTTTTGTGTATTACTTGTTAATTATTAAATATTATTAATGAATTTAGATATGCCTTCATTTCAAAGCCAGAAAAATATTAATTGCTTTAAAGATAATTTGATGTTAAAAGTCTTTTCTTTTAAAAGTACTTTGTTAATTAAAGTTAATGTGAGGGGAGAGGGAGAATTTATCTTGGTAATTAGACACCTCACATTAAAAAATATAGATGCATTTGCAATTTTGTTTAAAGAAAACATAATGAAGTGGCATCTTTTATATATATATATATATATATATATATATATATATATATAAAGATATATCTGTGCATAGTCAATATATATATATATATATATATATATATATTGACTATGCACAGAATATTATACTAAAGTATATTTTAAGGAAAATATTTTCTCTTTGGCAAAAAATCATTTATTCTTGGAAATATCATTGGTATATTATATAGGTGTGTGCGTAACTTTCTTTAAATAACTCTGCTAGTGTATGCAGATATCTTCTGTTAAATTATTTTTTTAATCTGCTGGGAATCATGAACACCGAATCTGCAACAAGGTAATTTTTCCACCTTTTTTAAACTTACTATAATTATATTAAATCACTTAATATGTATTAATCTGTGTTAGAGTTATGATTATATCTGTTACTTAAATAATTTTAAAATATTAATAATATTTATTACATTTTGATTAGTGGAGGGAGGGGTCGGTAATGATTTTTTGAGGATTGCTTTTTGATCATTTAAATATTAATGCTCAATTTACATATGCAGTAATTTGAAAGCCAGAGAACAATTAATTGCTTTTCAATATGAACTTAGATGCATATTTATGTTGAAGGTAAATAATTTGATCTTTCCATATTTTCCTGCTCTTTTTGGCCACCATGCTTCTTTGTGATTTTTCAGATGGTAGGGGGGGGTCTCTTGATCGAATTTTCATGGTTTTTTTGTTTTATTATTTGAATTTTTTAGAATTTTCTTGTTTTTTTTATAATTTGTAGTTTTCGATGTATTTGTTGTACATATATTGTCTGAGGCATTTTTATTTGTCGATTTAAGTGAAGAAATTTTGATTTTAGGGGGGGGGACTCTTGATAGAATTTTCATGTTTTTTTTTTATTTTAACATTTGAATTTTTTAACATTTTGTTCTATTTTTTTTTTTTATAATTTGTAGTTTTCAATGTATTTGCTGTACATATTTTGCCTTAGGCATTTTTATTTGTCGATTTTCAGGCATTTTCATAAAAAAAATTATCACTTGCAATTTTCAGGCTGGTTGTTGATGGTGTGTTAGTGCCATCTGATGGTGGCAGTTATATATATATATATATATATATATATATATATATATATATATATATATATATATATATATATATATATATATATATATATATATATATATATATATATATATATATCACAATAACATATCTGCCTATATATTTACAATAACACATATATAGCTTGTTGAAGATTATATACATGTTCTCAAAGGGGTTAAATCTGGCACAGAAGGAGCTGTGAGGAAAAATAGGTAAAACAGCTGTAAGAAAATAAGCATACTGTTTCTTACCCCCTAACTTACAAAACAATGAAAAATGATTTTACTTAATGTTAAATAAAGTTCCTGAATACTATCTTGATTGTAAAATGAGATATATGATGATGCAAAATAATTGGATTGTATACCCTGCCTGGTTACTTGATGCTTACAAGATTGCTGTCCTATAATCTAACATCACTATGGTTAAAATCTAAAGTTATGAGTGGCTAATATATATATATATATATATATATATATATATATAACAAGGATCAAATTAATCATCATATTTAAGCGCAATCTCAGGGTTTAACCTGGAATATAATTAGTCCATAGAGCTTATCATACCCATGAAGCTTCCATGCTTCTCACTTTTTTCAGCTGGGTTTGGAATGTTTTCTATATCAATGGCAAATATTTAGGATATTTCTGAATATATCTCTTTCTTAGCCACTGAGTTTGATCACATTTCTGGTTTCCCAGCCCATAGACATATGCACATTCTCTCCTCTTCCTTGTTCATGCTGTCCTTCAAATTTAGGTGGTGGCACCATCTTGTCAATTCTCACTCTCCAAGGTCTCTCTCTTCATCCAGGCCTTGACCCCAACTTTAGCTTTGGTAACTTTTTCCTATGTCAGCAATTCAAAAACTGACCTCTTACAGTGAGACTTATTATTTGTCCTATTCATGGAGCTCATTTTTTTATGTTTAGTTTTCTTCTCCAGCTCTTGTTCACTTACAGGGTATTGCTTGACTCATGTGAACTGGGTCTTAGGTGCCACCATACTACAGAGATATGATATATAAACAAAAACTGTGTTTTCACTTTCCTGGGTAGACTCAGGTCTCTGCTTCTTTATCAATAAATCCTTGCACTTACTTTTTCTTATCACATTCAACTCTATTCCCCAACTTCACAGGATTGACTTCATCTGTTTTCAAACCCTCTTTTCTTTCTATCCCCATATATATGTCATCTGTGAATTCTTTCATCAAATCAGATTCACCCTTTCTAACACTATCTTCTACATTTTCTCTACTTATTTCTTCTTCCTCCTTTTTTTCTGCATCTACATCATAACATTTCCATTATTCATAGACTTTCTACTTGTTTCTATAACTTCTCCTTACATTTCTTTCTTTCTTACACAGAGATTTGGATTTCCAACAACCAAGGATCAAGCTGGATGTAAGGACAAATGAATATGAGTTGATATTATGCTTTGGATTTGTAGATTATGAAAAGGCATTTTATTCTATAAACATTTCTTCAGTGATGAAAGCATTGGATCATCCATGTGTAGATCCAGGATTTTTGTCATATTAAAAAAATATTTATAAAAATGCAAAAGCAAAAATTAGATTACATAATGATACTGGGAAAGTCAACATTGGAAAAAGTGTCGGATAAGGTGACTCCATATCTCGAAAACTTTTTACAGCAATGCTGCAAAAAATATTTTGTCGATTAAAATGGGAAGCTAAAGGAGTGAAAATAAATGGAGATTATTTAAGTTATTTAGATTTTGCAGATGATGCAGTTGTTTTGCAAATAATACATTAGATCTGCAGGAAATATTGCAGGAGATATCAGATGAAAATAGGAAAGTAGAATTAAAGAAAATAAAAATTGATTATGATGATTTAGAAGAAGTTAACAGTTTCAAATATCTTGGTCAATTTATGAACACAGTTGAAAACATAACGGATGAAATTAATTATAGAAGTAAATTTGTTTGGAGTGCTTTTGATAAAAATTACTTGATAATAAAAAATATACCTATGTGTTTGAAAAGGTTTTTCACAAATGTTTTGCCAGTTCTTACCTATGGATCTGAAACTTCGACACTTAATAGAAGAGCAATAAAGAGACTTTAGACCAATCAAAACAGTATGGAGAGATGCATGTTGGGGAAGGGGGGTAAAAAGAAAAGATCAAAAATGCAATATATTGGTAAGAGAACAAACAGATGTTACTGACCTCATTGAAAAAATTAAAATATTGATGTGAACTTGGGCTGGACATATTGCTAGAAGAGATGATAATAGATGGATGATTGAAATATTAAACTGGATTCCAAGAGTTTGTAAAAAAAACTCAGAAAAAGAACACATGTGAGATGGATGGCTAAAATAAGAAATTATGTAGGGGTGATGAGGGAAAAAAAGCTAGAGATCATAGAAAACAGATTAAACATTGATAAACTTTCATCCTGCAGTGGACTGATAAAGGTTGATCATATATATATATATATATATATATATATATATATATATATATATATATATATATATATATATATATATATATATATATATATATATATATATATATATATATATATTATTGTAACCTCTGTCTTCTTCACTTATTCATTTTATTATATTTATAAATGCGCAGGCACCAATTCTATACAAGATAGAATAAAATTTATAACTGTAAATTGCTTTTAAACTTATTTAAAAGATTTTATACAGTAATTATTCTATGGCTTAGCTCAGTTGAGGTTATAGGATATGGTATTCATATAGGATGCAAATAAGAGTAATAGAACATTTATGGATAACAATTCTGTAACACTAATTTAATCATATGCCACACATTTATTCAATTATAAAACTATTGCAAAATTATCAATCATCATATTTATTACAGGATAGACAATGATGAGGGTCGGGTACCTTTTATATCCACATCACTATCTATTCTAAGCAAAGAAAAATATAATATTGGCACTGTAATATTGGGATCTATCAACTGCAGACAAATTAAATAAAATTTGACCTGTACAGGCAAATTTAGATATTCTAGGGCTATGTTATGTTAACCATATGTGTGTGTGTGGAAATGGAGAATCGAACATATATAATTAATCAATTCATATGGGCTATTAATTCAATAAAACATTTATTAAAAATAAAAGACAAAATGAATAATAAATAAATAAAAATATTATTTTATGAACCTTGCTAACCAATTACATTTCTCTTATAGTAAAACCAAAGTTGACTAATATTTAATATATGAATCATATATTTTTGAATATGTGTGTTTTTATGACATTGTAGATATAATGTATTTCTAAAACATACTTTTATTAGCTTATTTATAAAATACATAGTACAACAAATTAATCATTTTTCTTTTCATACGTATTATAAAAATTTATACAATACTTATCTATTATAATCAGTGTAGATCATCTAACATTAACTATACAAAAATGAAGAAAGGCAGGGGAAAACAATAACCAAACACTTACACCTATATATGTGGGGATTAAATAATATCTCCAAACTCAATCTAAATAATCTAATCATCCCTTGACCATTTCTATCTCCAACTACACTCCATATACTTCTTACATAAACAATTTTATAACAGACAAGGTTTTAATTCTTTATTTTTTTAAATAAACTTTATTAATGAAGTTGAAGCAAAATAAATCTAATATTAAAAAAAAATAATACTAACAATTTATAGCATCGCGCACACATCCGAATATATAATCACATATAATATAATTTCTAGATCATATAAAATAATAGATTATCATATTATCATAATATGATGTTACATTGTTTGTTTTTTCTTTTCAAAAAAAATATTGATTGTATATCTATTATAAGCAATAATGAAAAATACTTATCAATATCCAATTATTACATGTCAAGTTTTTTTTAAAATTTGAAAGTTGAAAGAAACATACATATCAATTTCAAAGACAACAGTAAATTATAACATAAAAAAATGTCTATCTGATTGTTAAAGCATAATTTGTTAAGAATGACAATATTTATTTATTTTTTATTCTAGAATTCCATGATAGGCATTATAATAACAGTTTGCATGCATTGGAATTATTTTATTATATATGCGTGAATAGCAAAGTTATACAGTATAAAATTATCTTCATGATATAAGATTAAATAGATAAACACTTTCATTTTAAATTTTATTTTGCAGAATATTGATAGAAAATTATTAAAATTGAAAATCAAGCATTTAATTATAGCGTTTAATAAGAAAATTTTAGCTAGCTTTATTTTACACAATTTTGTCATTTTAATATTATTTAGCTTTGGTAATACTTTAAAATAAATCATAATTATTTAGCTTACATATTATCCAGGCATTTTAATAGTAGTGAACATGGATCATCATTTGATAGAAATTTGGAGCTGGCTTCCCTCTGGGGGTGTGTGTGTTTATCTTCTCATTTTTTTATTATTCCAGTAGTATAATAGAAAATTCTCCACAGGTATATTATTAGAATCCTTGCAATGTTTTTTTTTTTATTTGTTCTAATACACTTAGAGAGTTATTGATTCTTTTAAGTTATTTTTACATCTTCTTCCTTGGAATTTTTTTTACTTTTTCCCTCAAGTTTTAAACTCTCTGTCTCTCTTCACTCACACCCTCTGTGTTTCTTTTTTATTACAATCAACTTTGGAAATATGCCAGAATTTTTTCTTATAAAATTTTAACAATACAATATTTGATTGGAATAAAACATAATAATAATAAAAATTATTAAATATCAAATATTAATTTATAAATGTTATTCACTAATATACAAATAACCTTTATCATTTTTAAATGTAAGATTATGAACAATACATAATCAGTAAATAATAAATAAAATATAGAAAAGAAAATTCTAATTAATAATATATCTATGTTTCTGCTTATTATAACATGTAAATTTTTCTACTACATACAAACATCCCTGATGTTATTCATCCTTCTCTTCTACTACTGAACATATATAATCTAAAACTCTACCAATCAGTACATTCAATTAAAGTTTTAATTCTTTTTTAAAATCTAATTTTAACTAGCAAATTACATCTCAATTCATTTTTCTCAGATAATTATCTTTAGCCATTGTTGGCACAAATGTGAACTTCCCACATTTCTTCCTGGTGCCAACCTGGAAGATCACAATATATATATATATATATATATATATATATATATATATATATATATATATATATATATATATATATATATATATATATATATATATATATATATAATGAATAAAGTTTGATATCTGTATTCGTTTCACAATATATGTAATATACAAATCAATATATATATATCAAAATACAGTACAATTTATATAAATTATATTCTTTTAGAAGTACTTTCGACTATACACTTTGTAGTCTTTATCAACTATATCACATTAAATAATCAAAACGAGACAACCTTTAACAATACCCATAGTTCAAATGTTAAGATAACAGAATTGTGGGAAATCTGAATTGAACTATGGGTATTGTTAAAGGTTGTCTCGTTTTGATTATTCAATGTGATATAGTCGAAAGTACTTCTAAAATAATATAATTTATGTAAATTGTACTGTATTTTGATATATATATATATTGATTTGTATATTACATATATTGTGAAACAAACAGATATCAAACTTATATATATATATATATATATATATATATATATATATATATATATATATATATATATATATATATATATATATATATATATATTGTAACCTCTCCCAACACCTCTCCTACCTTTCCTAACAACAAATACCCGGGGGCACCAATTCTATTGATCAAAGAATAAACTATTAGACTGATTTTGCCTTAAAATTATTAATGAGTCTCTTAAATGATGTTCTACCTTAGATTAGCTCAGTTGGGGGCTACAGAGGGATTTAAAGTGTAAAGTGTATATTATATGTGGAAGGAAACATTATTATTAATACGAACAAAACATATTTTAAGTTATAAAATAAATAAAGAATTAAAATTACTAAAGTTCTACCATTTAAATTGACAAGTTGTAGTCTCTACATCACCTGCTTGCATCATCCACATGCATTGAACAACCTCTACTATGTGAGAAAATTAAATTAATAAAATAAATGTAAGGTTGATCAACTATACTGAATAGTAAGTTGGAACTAAATACAAAATAAACATAACATTACTTAACTTTTAATTGTACAATAATTTAAACTTAGTAACTGACTCAATGTCTTATCTAAATAATAAGTAAATATCTCAGGTAATTAATTTATTGCATGGCTTAGTTCTAAATCTATACTTTCCAACAACTACTGGTTACTATTATAAAAGTAATGATACAAATAAAGCATTATTCTGATAAAATGGTAGGAGTTAGATAATGAAAGAAATAGAGTGCGTTTTGATTTTAATTCATCATCTAAATAATAACTAAATGATAACACTTTCAGAGAATCATTAAATATTAAAATATTTCATACAGTCTCTGGATCAAGGAAAGCAACATCATAAGATCTGAACATGTTCATCATTAAATTACATGGAATAGTGCAATCATATCATATTAGATGCGTAAAAGTGTGTCCATGTGTGGAAATATGAAATATGAATGCATGCCAAAGAAGAATTCTGAATACAACTTTAAATAAATAAACAAATATTTACAAAATAATTTAACAAACATTTGGTTTTATAATTTATGCACTTACATGTTTTAGATATTTCTAACATCAGTGGTAAAACAGTCTACATAAGAGCGAATAACATAAAAATAACTTTCTTCAATTTATTTTAATATATGCCTGCTATCATTACATTCTTATGGAAGAAACATTGTGATTACAATACTAAAATAGTAACACAAACTAAACTTTTTATTTTACTTGCAAAATTGGCTTAAGTTATCAGTCAATTCTGATAAACATATGACACAGACACATTATAACATTACACTAAGATACTTAAATACAAAATTATTCCACATTTGATATTTTATTTTCAATACACTCAAGCTATCAGTCACTTATCATATGCTTATGAAAAACAAAACTCTGTTAAATACTGACACTAGATTATAAAATGAAGTTAAAGTTCTTGACATTTTATTTCAAATGTACATCAACAAAATGAGACAGGTTTAAATCTGAGAGTAAGAATAAAAATAAGAATAAGATCAAACTATACTTTATAAGTTAAATGAATAATTATATTAATTAATCACACTTTTTCTTCTCTTGCTTGAGAGTTGATGGTATAAAATGTAAATAATTAATATAAAATGATTTGAAAGAATGATTAAAGTTACACATTAATAATAGATTTCTCCATACCTTCTAAAATAAAATGTATGCATGTGTCTGAATTATGCCGTCTGTCATAAAATAATCAATATTACTAAATACGATCAGTTTAATTATGAAATTGGGTACTTGGGTATTATTCCTGCAACCTAGGAAAGATAGGATGACTTTTACATACGCGATATTGTTGCGAACATTAAATAAACCCTTGCAATTTTAGTTTTTTTCCTCGTTAAAAAACGTGTTTTTGAATGGGCACAAAATGTGCTTTGAAACATGTCAACCGAAACTATTATATAGGTGCTTTTTTGGACATTTTGGTATTTTTTTCCTGATTCAAAAGTTTGTTTGTACATTTTAAACTTACCATTTGTTATTATTGTAAATTTGGTTTAACATTTTTAATTTCAACTGCATTATATACTTCTGTGTTTTTTTTTTCAATTTCAATTTGGTTATTGTCTGACTTCTGTGTTTTTGAATCTTTGAATTAAAAGTTTATTATTTAATTGTAATTGAATGAAGACATTGTCTTTGTTATTTGTTTATTCCAAAAATTAGATTGCTTGTCAGAATTCCATTTAGAGCATGGACTGGGCAGTCACTTGTTCCACAAATCTTTTGGAGAAATAGGAAGGACTGTGGGAGGGGGGTATTACTGACAAACGCCATTTTGTATGTAAAAATCGTCTGCTTAAATGTATATTTCATAGAATTTTTTTTTCTTTTTTACTTTTATAAAAATATATTTATGTTGGCTTTTTTTTTACGGACCACATTTTTTTTTTTTTAATTGATCGAATTAAATAAGCATCAAAAGTTAGTTTGTGTCCATGTACAAATTGTAAAAGTACATGTATATCTCTCATAATATTTTTTTGTTTTTGTAAAACTGTATTGAGTATTATTTCTGCAACCAAGAAAAGATAGAATGACATTTGTTTATTCGAAAAATTAGATTGCCTGGCAATATTCCATTTAGAGAATCTACTGGTCAATCACTTGTTTGACAACTTTTTCGGAGGAGGAAGGACGTTGGGGGGGGATTGCTAATGACCATCATCATTTTGTATGCAAGAATTGTCTGTGTAAGTATATATTTCATAGAATATATTAACTTTTATAAAAATAAATTTTTATGTTGGCTTTTTTTTCTCCTGCAACACGGACCACATATTTTTTTGTGTTGAAATTGATCAAATTAAGTAAGTATCAAACATTAACTTGCATCCGTGTAGAATTCATAAATACGTGTTTATCTCATGTAATATTTTTTTTGTTTTTTTTTTTGTCTTTGTAAAACTGTATTGAGTAGTATTTCTGCAACCAAGGAAAAATAGGCTGACTTTTCACATTCATATCAAAGCATTGCTAACTTTCTAATGTTTTTATAATGTTTGATGTTGCCAAAATAACAACATTAAAAAGTTAGCAGTGTATTGATACGAATATGAAAAGTCCTCCTATCTTTCCTTGGTTGCAGGAAAAATATCCAAGTACCTGAAATTGGAATAAAGATTATAATACAGATGATGACACTGGTCAACCAAGCTTTAATACTAATTCTACTTCAGCTGTTCTGTGAAAAAAAATCAATTCTATTTTTATTTTCATTTTTTATATGCACACTATCTGACACTTGACTATGAGTAAAAGATGAAAAATATTCCATAGGGCACATGGGGAAAAGATTTTCATAACTCTAATCATTTAAGTAACAGTACAATAGCTCCCAAGTCTAACTTCTGAGACTTAAAGAAACTGGTGAGAACTCAGTCTCGTCACCAAAATAAGGGAAATATACTATGTGGCTTCTCATACTGTAATTCATGAAATACAACTACTAAATCTGGAAAATTCAAACTACTCCTAACAAATACTTCAATAAACTAAAGGAAAGTTTTCTCAATCACAATAATATACTATACAATCCACTCATGTCAAATAATCAAATAAATTGGGAGAGTTCATCTCAATCCCAGATAATACACTGTTTAACATAAATAACTTCATTCTGCATAGCCACTAAATACATTTCAATCTAAGCATAATAAAGAAATAATAAATCCACACCTAAATAAATCTCTAATCTTCCAACTTCTTTTTGGCACACTTTCATTGTCCAAAACCAATGGCATTAAAGTATTTTTACTTACCAATTCAAACATTGTTATAGCTATGTTAAATAACAGACATGTATATATGAACATAATAACTCACAAACAATTTTAAATCACCTTGGTAAGAGATACTATAATGATATTGACTAATAAGTTGTAGAGACAATAATGAATAAATCTCTCATTTCTGACAACTGTAATATTTTTACTTGGAAATATCTAATCATTATTAAATAAGTAAGACAAAATAACTTCTAGCAGGTAAAGACAAAATAATCTTTTTAGTGCATTTTGCATTAGTGCAAAATTTAAATAAAAGTTTGGCTTAGGATAAATAACAAATCTTTAAATTCTGAGTAAAACAATTATTAAGAAATACTTAATTTATAACTTATTGAAAATGCAAAGCTAAACAATAAATTTTATATCATGAGCTCTTTTCAAAGTAATCTGTTCATCTTTTAACAGTGAATTGATGTTTCTATTGCTAATATGCACATAGAAACATAAGCACACACTAAAAGTTATAACGAAATAATACTAATTACCCAACATAATATTTCTCCATATTATGCTTTGAGATGTTCTTGAAGAAAAACAAAAAATAAAATCATAAGATATTTTTTTAGACCTAACTATCTATTAAAACTTAACTAATAATAATAATCACCAAAGTTTTTTTTTACTTCTGGATGGAAGCAAAAGTTTATTTACAGTTTGTAAATCACTTATTTAGTCATATACTAAATGATTACGACGATTGATAGAAGTATAAATATTGACAACATGTTAGGAAAAACATATAACAATTTCCTGCAGAGAGAAAATAATATTAATTTGGATCCAATTTAACAGCAAATCAAAGTTTTTAGCAATAGCTAATGACCATTGGCAATATTACATTTGAGAATTTTCCATTAATATTTATTATAATGTAGGTACAGTAATAATTTATTACTTAAGTCATTAGGTAGGTTCAAGCATTTGTTCTGAGTTTTAAAAGTCATTCTTAGCACATAACTTAATCAGTTTATAAAATTCACATAAGTTTGTGGATAACTCATTTTAATAAGAAACTTCAACTGCAAATGATGAAAACAATAAATAAAAGAAATGTGTATTCCATTTATGCCCTTCTACTCATTTATGCCAGAATATGGAGAGAGAAAGTTAATAATTAATCCATTAAAGTATATGTCACACATTTGTTATTATTTTTTATACAAATGGTTAGTTAACTGTTTTAATAATAATAATAATAATAATAATAATAATAATAATAATAATAATAATAATAATAATAATAATAATAATAATAATAATAATAATAATAATAATAATAATAATAATAATAATAATAATAATAATAATAATAATAATAATAATAATAATAATAATAACAACAACAACAAAACAGGATAAAGTAAATTATTTGCACCTATGTTTTTGTCTAAATTTCACTCATTTTTAGTTAGCAAAATTTACTAATGAAGAGTCCCTGAGATGTTTTATGAAATTGGTCAAAATTTTTCCAACATAATAAAAGAATCCACATAATTCAGTTATTTTTTAACATTAAAATTAACTTTTAAGAAAAATAATTTTGAAATATAAACACGAATTTCTATTACTTTTTTCACATTAGAATTTAAAGTCAAATAGTTATAATACGGCACACATACATATCTCAAACAATGGCTTTAGAATTTAAAATAGTTAGTTAAAAATAAGGGATGTACCTTCTTGTCATTTATGTTTCGATGTTCTAGAGAAGTAATAATTGTTTTTCATTCAGAATTGCCTCTTAGAAGAATCAGCTTGTAAAACAAAATTGTACTAATGAAACTTTTATAATGAAATCAGAAAGCAAAGTGAAGTTCAGCAAAGTTAAAAAAAATTCTACTTGTAAAAGATTTCCCCTTTTTATATGTCCCAGAATATAACTCAAGCATCTGTTCTTCCAATAATCCAAAAACATTTGAAAGTTCAAAGGTCTCTAGACACAGAATTTCTTTATCTTTGCACTGAAATTTTAATTAGCAGTAGATTATGTAAGAATTTTTTTTTGTTTGAAAAAGAAAGAGGAAAAAATCATTTTGTCTTTTGTAAAAAAATATATTAAATTGAACTAACCATAAAATATTCTTTATTTTTAGAGCAACAGAATAAAATTAATGATAATTATTTTAGCAAATAAAATATTTAATTATATATTTGTTGTTTAATAATTCACTGGTCCAGTGATTTCTTAATTTCTTTAAAATGCAACTAAGCTGATTATTCAAGCTATTGGTTGTGAAATTAAATATTTTGATATGGGATATGATATTTGATGGTTTAATGAAGTTCTTGAATAGAAAATGAAGCTGAAAAGAGGCACAAGCACACATGAACATTCAAAATTACTATACCATAAGTACTAAACTGATTTTACTGAAATAAAACTTTCTATGATGATGACACAAGCATAATGCACTATTTACACTATAGATTAAAATATTATAAGCAAATAAACCAGAGAATTATTCAAAAAAATAACTATACTATTCTGCTGACAAATAAAACAAACTTCGAATTAACTCAAACTAACTGACAACTTCTGAGACCAGCCACCCTGTTTCTATCATTAATTATACACTAAAAACATTAAACATCACAAAACCTTCAAATTATATCCATAAGTGCTTTTAACATAGTTTTTAGGTCAGTAATAAAAAAAAATAAAAAATTCAGGTTATTTCACTTTTTTTAGTATAAGCTGTTACTGAAACAGTGCTACATAATTAAAATCATTATTTCTGGTGCCAATCCAGGTTACAATATATATATATATATATATATATATATATTGTAACCTATATATATATATATATATATATATTTAATATATATATATATATATATATATTAAACATTAAATCACGCCACATGGTTATGAAATCCAGTACCACCCTCTGTGAACTAATATAAGTATATGGTATATGATTGGAATATTACATATATTTTGGAGCAAATACAGACATCAAACGTAATTTATTATATATCTGTATGTTTTTGTAATTTGATAAAAATCAAAAGGTACCTGTAATTCTAGTAGTAGTAGGAGCTGAAAAATATATATATATAACAAAATAGAATTAATGGTAAACAATTTATTATATAATTAAAAACTCATAGAGAAATATTTTCGATTATATTCATAATCATTATCAACTCAACTTTCAAAATGGAATATTTTATTATATATATATTATATTTATATATATATATATATATATATATATATATATATATATATATATATATATATATATATATATATATATATATATATATATATATATATATATATTGTGGCCTCTCTATAGGCTATATGACCCTAAGCAGAGTTTCCAAGTCCCTTATATTAGGCCCTACTTGGATTCTGGTTAGAGTCTATTAACAAATTTATTATATCCCGACCATTTTTTTTAACGATAACAATTAAATTTAGATAAGATTAGTATTTATCCCAAGTTACTTTGACATGAGTAAATATATTTAAAATAAGATGAATTTTAAATATAATTAACATGAGACTTGTTTACCTATAAACAGATCACATCCCCTTAACATTAAACAAATATAAAATACTTGTTCAATGGCATAAGAAAACCCAGATACTCCTCCTTATTAAGTATCTACATACTCTCATGACTAACAATAATATCCAATATATTATTTTATATTTATAACTATTAAGTTTTAATTCAATCACTCATTAAATTAATATGTTAGTTAATCACAGATAAACTTTGATTCATATTATGTTTAATAATTAAGATTGGCAATAATCATAAGAATAATTTTATAATAATGAGATCTCAGGAAAATCATTGATTTATTATTTTTTTCCTACTACCTATGGAATACCAAGAGGGATTTTACAAATTTCCATGGATAGTGCACAAAATAAGAAAACCTTATAATTTAAATCTATAATTAAGATTTATATTTATGTTCTTTAATACTTATTATTAAAATATCATTATTAACTAAACTGTAATTAACACTAATACTTTTACTAATAACTGATGTATCATTCAATTTCATATTAATAAATACAATTTCACAATTGGAAATGTCATCAATGACCTATGGAATCAAGGCAGCATGTAACAAGTAAAAAATCTTTACTGAGAGATTTATGTTTTTAGATTTGCTTTAAATTGAATTGGCTTTTCATTTTAATTTTGACTGTACATTTTGAGTTATATGATGTGGTGAGAATGAGCCCAGAAAAGAAATACAGCAATTAGTATTTGATAAAACTTTTAAACCATAATTTTAATAATATTCATTACAAATCATAATAAACATTTTCATTAATATCGAATTTAAAATAACTTATAACAAAATAATACACATATATTATAATAACAACAGAAAATTAATATTTGGAGTATTATTATTAAACAAAACTATTATATGTTGAGATATTTATCCTTATGTATGTGAACTACATATCATACATTCAGTTTATTAAACAATCATTTTTTCCCATTCATGGTCCACTAGTTCAACCTCTACATAATAATAGTACTTGATGATTAAGTAACAATTCAAAAAATAAGTGAGAACATAGGGTCATAATTCTGGAGGTTGGTAAGCAAACAAAATTAATACTTTTATTTTTCACATAAGAACAAAACCATTGTTTTTGGTTTATCCATTCGCACATGTATATACAACCTGCTCTCTTGATTGTGTATATATCATTTTAAATACCCTTTTCATACTAAAATATTGAACATATTTCTTCATTTAAATGATTAATAATCTTTAATCTCAACCTAATTATTAAATAACTATCATTATAACAATACTTGAATTAATTCCTTATTAAATTAGTCCCCCCTATTGTACTAACAAATCATAGATTAAAAATATAAATACCAACATTAGAAAGAAGTTCTCTTTTAAACTCTCAGCTAAAGTATAAGAACACTTTTAAATTTTCTAGTTGTTCTACACTCCATAAACTTATTAGAACGTTTTTATTTTTCCTTATTTTTGAAGATTCTGCTTCTGGGAAGATTCGCGAGGTATTTGAGTTACTGCAACAATAATCCTTCATTTTGTTCTTTGTTTAGTAATAAAAATTTATTTGTGACTTGCCTTATTTATTTTAGATGATACATATTTCTCTCTATAATAAAAGGATACACTTATGATTTCAGTTAAAAATGTGTCGTGCAACGTTTTTTCAGCTAAACTTTATAGAAACTGACATTCCTGCTGGTATGGCTCAGAATAAATAATTCTATCTCACATTATAATTAAGATTTCATATATATATATATATACAGAATAATAATGAACACTTTTCATTTATTATTAATTTAGTTCCATTGAATTTTAAATATATATACTTAACTGTTTCCAAGAGATTTACTATTCTTTTATCTATCCTTACTGGATATATACGGTGTTTATATATTTCCTTTTGTGTATTACTGCAGTTCATTTTCCCTATGGCACAATTATTGTTACTTTTCCATGAATATATTCCTTTATTATTCATCTCTGGTTATTTCTTCAATATTTATTAATTTTCAAGAGATTATTGAGAATTTCGATTATTGACTTGCCCAGTAGAAAAACGATTAATTTATTCCATTATTTTAACAACAGAGCTTATAATTATCCATGTATATTGATGTAGAATTGCAAATCATAAGGTTTTAGGAATTTTTAATCCAATTTTTTTAAAAAAAAAAAATATCACCAAGAAGAAAAAAAAAAACTTAGTTACTTATACTTTGCTATCAAGAAGCTTTTTTCCCTCTCTTGAATTTCATATTCCTAGATTGTTTGAAACTCTTTGATTGGCTAATATTTTCCCACTTTTTTCTATGAAACAATCATTTATTTTGAAAGTTTTTGGTTTACTATTTTTAAATGACCGATTTTTCGTTTTTAAAAAATATTGAATTACAATATTTTTAGAAATTAAATAAAGATAGAATTTACTGTTTTAATTTTAAATCAGTATTTTGTAAAATTAAGCCTTATTTATTTACTTTTGAATATAGCAAGATTTGAAGATAGATAATTTCTATTTTTAAAATGAAATGCACACAAATAATAATTATTAGCATCTGTAATGCATTCTGTATACAAAACACAATTTAAACTTCACTGATTTTAAATACTAAATGATATTACTTGTCCATCCATTTGCATATATACGACTCTATGTTTATTATCTATGTGTATCTTGAGTTAAGATTATTTATAAATTTCCATTAGCTAAAACCGAGTTTAAATCCTATGATCTAATATGTCATAATTGTCTTCTTTTAATAAGTAAATATTATTGGATTTGTAAAATTTAAAATTGTACACCAAAATCCTATTTTAGAATAGTCTGAGCTAATAAAAAGTGCACAATATATATATATATATATATATTAATTCTAATGTTTTCACGGATAAAAGATACTATATATATATATGATATATATATATATATATATATATATATTCACAGTAAAATATAGTAATCAATATTTCTGACTGCTGTCAAGGCAACCTTCACACCTTTTAATAGCAAGAATGGAAATCCATTCTTACTAATGGTCCATTGAATATATATGGACACTTAAAGCTTGCAACTTGACTACAGAGTAAGAAATAAACATGTCACTTTAATGCAGACTAATAAATAGTCAATTAACATTACAAACTGCAATACTTTAAATTTCCCATGTATTATTTAGAAATAATAAGCTAATCTGGGATAATGATATAATTAAGTTCCAACCAGTAACCTAAACATTCACAGTAAAATATAGTAATCAATATTTCATGTTTAAGGAGGTTTATTTAAAATTACTATTAATTACATAGCAAATTCTAGTTAGTTAGAATAATAACTGAACTGTAAATATATGAATAATAGAGAACATTAAACTCAACTATTTAATGCATATTTTGTTGATTGAGGAACAGAATGTTGAAATATAACATGTGAATGGTAATAGATTATAAATGAATAAATATAGTATTACAAGCAATATATAATTTCTTAATATAATTTGAATATTTTATATGAAGAGTGATCTTATAAAAAGTAAAGTTATAAGATTTTTTTACATATTTTAAAAGTAAATAGTTTTACAAATGGATGAATACAGTTATTTTAGTAACTATATTTTTCTTTATTTAAATTTACATTGAAATGTTAAATTATACATAGCAGATAAAGGTAAATCCCTTTTCTGGTATAAACAAAATGCCTAATATTTTTCAATGTAATGTTGTATGTTAAATTGTGAATAAGTGCTAATTTTAACTTAGGCATTACTATAATTATAATTACTTTTCAAAAATGTGAAACTTATTATTAGTTAAATAAATTATATTTATTTATTGTTATTGTTTTAGTATAATAATGGAATATCATTGTCGTAATTGTGAAAAATACCAGTTTTACAACTGTAATGTATTATATATTCTATACAATAAATAATCAGAGTGAAGATTATTTGATGTTTATTTAATTTCATGTTTTTATATAAATATTTTAATATAATTAATTTTATTTTCTTATTTTTTTTGTAAATATTTTAAAATTTTATAAATTTATACTGTTGGAAATATAGTATATTGTTAAATAATAATAAAATTAATATTTTGGATTTTATATTGTCTCAAGAGTTTTTTTGTTTAATGTGTCTGTGAGATTTTGAATCTTCATATGCAGACAAACGATTTATAAAATTATTTGTCTCATTATATTATTGCACATAATTAATAACGATATTTTATTATAATTATCAATGTTGTAGATGATCTTATTATTGCTACTCATGAAAATTACATAACGCCCATTTTATTTTTTAAAAAATTAATATTGCAATGATATAGTAGGATGCTTCTATAAATGGGACATAAAAATAGATATTTGTATTAGCAGAATATAATGTTTGAAAATGTATTTCAAATATTATATATGATGTTTTTATAAGAATTTATAATTTTATTTATGTTTATTGAAGAGTAGTAATCAAATAGATGTATACTTTTAAGAATCTTGAAAACATACTAGTTATTTGTTGTGGTTTTGGTAGAGTAGATGAATATGTGTAAAATCCCTTCTTAAATTTAACTACACAGTATTAATTTGTCTATTATCATTATTATTAAGTGATCAACCTGGAATATTACAAGAGTTACATATTAAGTGATAAAGGAAAATACTATTTACATAATATTAATTTTAAATATTATCTTTTATGAAAAAATAGTAATTGATTTATTGTTTTATAATAAATTTTAAAGATTATTTAAATTGTTTTATTTTATGTGTGTTACAAGACATGATATTATTACAAGGTAGTATTTTATAAATTAAATAGGGGTAATATTCTGTTGCCATTGAGAGTATATGTTTTTGGATACATTCTCAATGTTAAATCTACAGTGTAGGTTGCTGAAGATCTCATGCCAGAGTTTCATAATTTTGTTAGTATTTTAATCGGTAAGGAATCCAAAATGAACCTTAGTATTTTAATTTACATGCTTGATTTATTTAGAGTTAATATTTGAAAACTGTAAATTATTTTTAAAATGTTAATTTATTAGATATTGAAATGATAACTTTCCAAGCCCCTATCGTTTCACCATCAAACCTAATGACACTCTCATCTGTGCTAAGTTCGAACCTATTTAAATGTTAATAAATTTAAAATTCATTCATGTCTGTATAAACAGTATTATATATTTACGTGCGAACCAACGCTATAATTAGATAAAATTAGTAAAATTATAGCGTGCTAAATTTATTTAATATTTCTAAAAATGTTCGTTATATTATTTAAGTTAGAAGTAAATTATTAATTTTGTTGTTTAATATTGTAATTTCGTATGTGGATATATAATCTGTGCTATATAGAAGAAAGACATGATTTAAAATATGTAAAAGCCATTATCTAAAAATACTATTAAATGTTTCTTTAAAAATTGTTAAAATATTTCTTGTTTTAAATATATTTCAGGGAAAAGTTTCTCGAAAATATATTTAAAAGCTATATCAATATGTTTGTAAATTATTTTAAATAAATATGTTAAAAATGTTTTCGTTTTAAAAAAAATGTTAAAAGGTTGTTTTTAATGTAAGATAAAAATAAAAGCTGGTCAAGTAATTAAAAAGATTTTTGATTGTAAACAAGTGTCATTATCGACCACACCTGGAATTCGTAAAAAGTAAAACTAGTTCAAAATTTACTAATTAAAATCTCCTTAGATAAGAGTAAGTTATTTTAAAATCTAAATTGGACAATTGTTTGCAATGAAAAATCTTAATTATAATAATAGCTTATGGAATGTTTCTAACATAAGTTATCTAAGATTTTAAAAATCTGGATTGTAAAATTGAAAAATATTTAATTAAATTCCTGAGTTTAGTGAGTCTTGAGGCGATAGATTCCGATAAGAAAAACATATAAATACTCTGTATTTTTAACAAGGAATGAGAGCCATATTGTTAGTGAGAATTGCAGCCAGTCTTCACAATTGTTAATGTTTAACATGTCCGGCTAAAAGCGGGCATCTTGTTGTTGTTACTCCGCAGGAGAACGGGGTTTCTCTCTTCGAAATGCCTAAACCACCATCATGCCACTAGCAGAGATCAGCCTACCAGAATGGGAAAGATGATGCCACCAGCCGCCCAGTAAAACTCACCAAACATACAGCCAAGAACTTGCAGTCCAGATAAATAATACCGGTACCGTTTTATTTTTCAAACCGCAGAGCTCTGTGTAATTCTTTATGTAAATATATCTATATAAGTTAGCTAACTCTCTTTTTAAAATAATGATAAAACTAAATGTAATCAAAACTTAAAATCCATTTAATATTTTAAATATGTCAATTGCTATCAAAATTTAATGTGTTAAAGTTTAAATAATCTGACTTATTTATATTTTCCTTTCATTTGAAGTACATTATTAGTGTCTAATTTAAAGTTATATCACTGCGGTTGTGTCTATATTTCTTTGCTTATCTTATTTTAAATGCTTATTATATTTTATATGCCAATATTTCGAAACAGTGGGCACTTAATTTCATGTTTTTAAGAAGATATTATTTGAAAATCTTCGTGTAAATTGTTTATTGCGTCAACTCTCTGCACACTGTTTCGAAATCCTATATTTTTTTGTTATTTAAATGATTTAATATGTGAAATGTGGCTCTTTTATAATCAACCATTTAAAAACTTAATGTTTTAGTTTTATTTAGAATTAAATTTAGCCTTGATCATATTTATAAGTATATTTGACATTTAAATTCTTAAGTCCATAGAAATATACTTTCCTTCCTTAAATATTTATTATCTATAAGTAACTTAATAGATCGAGCATGTCAAAGTACAGTTGTATTAATATCCCCTTTTAGTAGCATAGACATTTATTATCAGGCTACACAAGAGTTGGTCCCAATTTGATAGAGCTAATATGCTATTAACTCGTATTTCATAGTATGAAATATACTATTCTTTGCTTGGTGGATGTGATATTATTTTATAAAATTATTCTCGTTTTGCTGCTATACATAATATACGTATCTCAAGATGGAGCCACGGCATTGCCAGCACATCTTCTCTTATAGGGTAGAGCAGTAGCAAAGCCTGAGACAAGGCCAGGTTAGCACGTAAGTCCCCCCGCCATTCCTGAACAAAATGTTCCTTTTCACGCAGCATTGCGATTGGTTACAGGGTACCGGCGTTTGTCGCAAGAAACCTGAAGTTATTTCATCCAACCGCAGAGCGACTTTCCTATTATTGTTTACCTGTGCCTTAGCGCATTGGTAAAATCTTATGCAGCCAACTCTCCCAACTTAACATAACACTTTCAGCATTCTGAAATTTTCTCTTGAAAGCCATGTTCGATCGATCATTACTTGAGCTGGTTTATGCACTCGTGATTAAGTCATATTGTATATTTTAGTAAATGAATTCATGATCAAAGTTTAATATAATTATTTATATACCAGCTACAAATGTAATAGGATTTGGCTTAAATAAATTTATAGACATAACGTAGTGATTAAATATGTATCAGTTGTAAAGCAATTCATAAGAGGGGCATATGTTAAACCCTCTTATGAAAATTTAATGAAATTATTTATGTAAAGCTATTTTGAATTACCAAATGGGTGCGTACATTCTACACTGAAATACTGCACATTATTGTAATTCCATTTGTAAATAAGTGAAAGATATAAGAATTGTAAATAAATGTTTAATTTATTTAATGTATTTCGTTCTCCATCTCGTTATTGATCTAATTCAATCCAATTCTAATTATTATTTATAGTCTATATATGTTAAACTATGCATTAAGTTAAATTATATTAGTGATGTATTCCATTAAGAACCTCTCTTTTAATTATCAGAGTCTTATTGCTTCTCCGTGACCTATGTCGGCCGTGTTGAAAGAGGTATACTACGTGTAATTTCAAGGTGGTCATTCGTAGGGTCTTGAGTCTTGGAATCCTGGCTTATGAGTTGAAGTGGTCGGACTTGGGATGTCACAGTCCTAGTCTGGTCAGCTTCGGTCTCTTTTGCTTGGATTCTGAATTCGAATGTACAAACTTGACTGTTACAATATAGAGAGAAACGACCATAGGCACAAAATAAAGGAGGCACATTTCATTAATAATGACACCCAATCAATCAATAGATTAGACACATGTTTTACCATTTCAAAAAGATGGACAAACTAATTCAAACAATATTTTAAATAAAATACTGTAACATCTAATCAACATAAATGTGAATCCCCCCTCATCACTATCAACCACACACAGCTATGATTATGAAGCCATATAGCTTTGAAAGCACTAAGCTTTAAATAAATTTAATAATATATATATATATATAACTTCTTTAACGAACATTATAAGGGCATAATTATTGATACTAGATATAATATAGGATAAATGAAGTGTGAGTTAGTTAAAATATTGTATTTAATGAGTACTGTTTTGGTAATTCAGTCCTATATGATGTAAAAATGGTAAATGTAACATGTAATAGATGGATGTATGGAGAAATATTTCAGAACTGCACATTTATTGGAGATGGGAGGGGTTTTAAAACCATCTTTTAATACAAAACATTATTTATGTCTGATGATATCTAAGCACACACATTATATATATATATATTGTAATGAAATATAATATCCCATCACATTATTTTAAAATTAAATTAAAAGATCTTAAATAAAAATTGATTTATTAAAAGGAAAAAAAAAACTTAATTTAAAAACTGTTTAACGTATATATATAGATCGCATGATGGACAACTTTAAAAACTTTTAAAAAATAAAAATATTTGAAAGTTAATTTTTTTGTAAAAAAGTAAAGATATAAAGATTGATATTTTAAAAATAGAAATAATGTTGATTTCTATAGTCTTAGAAAATGGAAATGATTGTCTTATTAATTAAATGATTGTTGAAAAGCAAACTATCTCGTGAGGCATGTAAAATAAATTAAATAGTCAGATAAGAGAATACAAAGGAATTAAATGACCAATGCAAACACGAAAATGACAGCATGGACCATAACTGAAACACGAATGGATTAGTGATGTCTTGCTCGTTGAATCTCAAGATCTAATGATAAGAGACTAATAAAAATATAAAAGCCAAATTATTATTATAATTGTTATCTTAGAGCTGACTATGAATAGATCGTTATAACTAGCTATATTGCAGATTTTCACGATGTGGAAGTCTGCAATAAATTTAATTTTCTGGACAACCAGCTGAGGCCTCTGGATGACAGTTCCTGACCAAATGCATGGCAAGTCGCAGTTTTATTTCAAAGAAGGACAAAATCTATGAAAGTGATCATGAAGATGGACTTCTCAATCTATTAAATCCATAAAGTATGAACTATTGTATCTATCTAATAACTTTCCTAAAATTGCAAGTAATTAATAACTGAAAATAAGAACTCTTATCCGACTTAAAGAATGCAAATTCAATTATTGATATTTTTTATGTAGATGTTTAAGCAATCATTTCCAATTCATTTTTGGTGTGTGTATTATGTTTTAACTAAAATGTATTAAATTTAAAGTTGGGTGTAGATAGCTGCATGGATAAAGATTAATAACTATGTTTAAATTTGTTTATGTTTAATTTAACAGATTTTAATTTCAGGCTATTTGTTTTGTGGTTGTGTCAGTGCTAGTGGAGAGATATATAGACGTTTATATTAATGTAATGTGAAGCGTGTTTAGCATACAGGGCAACGTGCCCAACTGAATGCATGACCCCAAAGAGGCAATCATATCATTGAAAATGGTCACAGATGTATTACCTGCACCATTGACCCCTCCTAGCTCTATGGACAGGGATTTATAAGACGGCAGAAAGACCACTTTCCCCCATACGTAGCACTCTTTAAAAAAATTTATATACATGATTCCTTAGTCAGACAGAAGCACTTTGCTGATCTAGATCTGGATCATTTCCTTCAAATAATATCACGCTGCTAGATGCACAATCCTGTGGCGTGATTTTATGCTAGCATCTTTGTATTGCATTGATTGCTACTATATATCTGAAAGCAGGCATTGGGTTGACTACAAACTTTTAGTCTGAGATTGAATGAATGTTTTGATAAGTTTTTAAGTAAAAAAAAAACTATGTAGACTATCTAAGCTCGACATGTTAAAGTAAAATATAATTTAAATATCCATCTGTGCGATATATTTAAAATAGTAATTTAAATTTTAAAAAAAATATTAATGTTAAAATCTAAAAATAAATTTATTCCTCAATTTATATGTGCGTTAATAAAAATCTATTTGTGTGTTCATTACTAGCAGTGGCTACTTTTATTTTATTGTTCTAAATATTTAATATATACTTTGAGAATAGAAGTCTATTGAAACTTATAAATGTTTTAAAATCTCTGCTATTCTATGAGCTAGTGACCTTGGGCAAACGGTCAAAATAATATATATAAGAAAATTTTTTGAATCTTAACTTATGTATCTGCCTACTATATAAATTTTTCTAGGTTCAAATGCCTAGATGGCGCCCGGGTAGTGCGGATACGTTTAAGGCTCTATTCTCTGGATCGTTACAATGGCTTTCCCAACTCAGGTCGATCTTTAATAAACTACAAATACCCTGAGCAAATTTTGTCAGAATGAAATATTTTATCTGTTTACATAAGTTGTATACTTTAAATCTTATAAAAGCTCTGCCAGGAAAAGAAATTGCGCATATATATTAAACACAAGAAAGTGAAAAAAATTTTAAAAACTAATTTTTGTTAAAAAAAAAAAGTCAAAAGGTTGCAATAAATATGTTTTTTTTTTGTTGATATATATTATGCTTTAACGTGTATAGGCGCGCACAGCCACGTAAGTTTATGATCGAAATGTGGTACCTTACATTGAGTACTGTTGGGAATTTACTTCAGTGTAATCCTATTTAAGCATTTTAATCAGTCATAAATAAGTTGGTGGTATTTATAATTGTGCTACAAATATACACGTATAAATCCATTATCTTTCAAAATATATTTACTTCAATGCAACCTTCTTAAATAAATAATTTATAAAATAACTTGCTTGTCATGCCGTGTGTAAAAATAAAATGTATGAAATAAAATAGAACTCTTGTGGGGAGGGGTATAAACGTAAATGAGCCTTAGGTAAGCGATAGTCAACATTTTTTTTTCTTTTTGTATATAGTCTTTTTGTAAAATTATTAACCGGATGTTTTGTAAATGTCTTCATCAATCATGTACCGTAATTACTAACCCTAAGTAATTTTTTTTTGATCATTTTTAAGCAACTTTACTGATATGTAATGAGCACAGATCACGTTACATTATGTTTTATTATTAAACAAGTTAAAATAAGAAGTTCGCATTTAAAAATTTTCTTTAAGAATTAAAAATTGAAATTAAATATCTTAAACTCGTATATATTAAATCGCACAGATAAAAAAAATTATTAAAATAAAACTGTATTAAAAATAGAAAAGGTATTTTAAAAACAAAAACTTAAAAAGATTTAGAGATAAAAATATATCTTTGATTTGGAAAACAGGTTAATTAATCAGAAATGGAAATGATAAATTTAATTAGTCAAATGTAAACCAGCCTTGGGCATTATAATGTAAAAACATCGGTCAGATAGGAAAACAATAGAGACTTTTAGCAAATGAAATAAATCCATTGGGAAATTGGACCTCAACGAATAGGATCATCGCATCGATGACATAATGCCAAGTCAATCCTTCGAATACGTATAAAAGGAAAATTTGGAAATTATTAATTAGTGACTGGAAATTGATTATTACAATGTGACTATATGTAGTAGTACAGAGTTGGAGATGAAGGAATTGACAGACGCACTGTCAATTCTTTCAGCTGTTAAAGAAAGGAGAAATGAACTATCGTTTCCTACATTGAGGACCAATTAAATTAAAAAACCTCCGAATGAATAAATAAAACATTGGCTAAATGTATACCAATATCTTCAGGATGGTGTGGGAATTCCCGTTGAAACTTCCAAACGACAGATAAAGATGAACTGTTTAAAACCGTAAGAACTTTACAATTAATGAACATTAAATTAAAAACTTTTCGTATTTAAAATAATTGCATTAGTTTCCTATCTGACTAAAGTAGTTAAAATGTTATTTGATGTATTTTTTTATTTATTTGTGTAAAATCATTTCCATTTATTTAACTTTGTCCTTTAAGTTTATTATGATTTCTGTTTTCCGTTAAGTTAAATTATATAAATGTTAAACTTAAGTCGGGTGTGAATGGCTGTATAGATTTGTAAAGTTATATTAGGGAAGGGTAATCTTAGGTTATTTGTGTCGTTGTTAGATTGGGTCAATGGATTGGATATATTGATGTAGTTAGTAGATGTAGTCGGAGATTCGCTACTGGCAGAATTGCTTCATACGCCGCACTCTCCCGTTTGCCTATGGAAGGAATTATAAGATGCAGAGTGCAGTTCCTTTCTATGGAGTTTTTTTATTGTTCTTCTCGTTATATAGATGTAATATTCTTATCTGATGAGAGTCAATATCTTCTCTTAATCCTTTTGGTGCTGCCGTATTCCGTATTACATTGAATACATCATTAAAATGGTGCCCAATGTGGGGCCGATCTTTAATAAACCACAATTACCCTGAGCAAATTTTGTCAGAATGAAATATTTTATCTGTTTACATAAGTCGTATACTTTAAATCTTATAAAAGCTCTGCCAGTAAAAGAAATTGCTATTTGTTTCGTAGTTAGGGCAATGCTTGTGGAAAGATATATGATTGTTTATATTAATGTAATGTGAAGCGTGTTTAGCATACAGGGCAACGTGCCCAACTGAATGCATGACCCCAAAGAGGCAGTCATATTGTTGAGATGGTGGCAGATGTATTTCCTGCGCCATTGAAATAACTGTTTAAATTCGTTTATGTTTAATTTAAAGGATTTTAGTGTCAGGCTATTTGTTTCGTAGTTAGGGATATATGCCCACCTGAATGCATGACCCCAAAGAGGCAGTCATACCGTTGCAATGGTTGCAGATGTATTTCCTGCACCATTAACCCCTTCTAGCTCTATAGACAGGGATTTATAAGTCGGCAGAAAGACCGCTCTCCTCCATACGTAGCACTCTTTAAATATATATATATACATGATTCCTTAGTCTGACAGATGCACTTTCCTGTTCTAGACACGGATCATTTCCTTCAAATAATATCACGCTGTCAGATGCACATTTCTGTCTGCGTGATTTTATGCTAGCATCTTCATATTGCATTGATTGCTACTATATATCTGGAAGCAGGCATTGGGTTGACTACAAACTTTTTAGTCTGAGATTGAATGAATGTTTTGATAAGTTTTAAGTGAAAAAAATCTATGTAGACTATCTATGCTCGACATGCTAAAGTAAAATATAATTTATATATCCATCTGTGCGATCTATTTAAAATAGTAATTTAAATTTGAAAAAAAAATATATTAATGTCAAAATCTAAATTAATTTATTCCTCAATTTTAAATGTACGTTAATAAAAATCTATTTGTGTGTTAATTACTGGCAGTGGCTTCTTTTATTTTATTGTTCTAAATATTTAATATATACTTTGAGAATAGAAATCTATTGAAACTTATAAATGTTTAAAATCTCTGCTACTCTATGAGCTAGTGACCTTGGGCAAACGATCGGAATCCAAATATATATAATAAAATTTTTTGAATCTTAACTTACGTATCTGCCTACTATATACATTTTTCTAGGTTCAAATGCCTAGATGATGCCCAGGTAGTGCGGATACGTTAAAGGTTCTTTTCAATGAACGTTAAAAAGGACTCCCAACGTTGCATGATCTTTAATAAACCACGAGTGCCCTGAGAATGTTAAAAAAAATCATGCCAGTAAGATTTTTATTTAAAAATGAGTATATATATTTGTGTATTAACGTAATGTTATAGTCCGATATTTAATAAACCATGAGTACCTTGAAAATGAAGCCTGTAATATTTTTTCAGAAATCAGAATATATTGTTTGTATTATATATAGTTTGAATTTTGTGTAAGAAGTACTGCCAGAGAGAAAATTGCGCATATGTAGAAATAAATGTGAGGAATAAAATGTAATAATTAATATAAATCATAATTTAAAAGAAAAAAAGTCTAAAATCACATAACTTCTTTGACTTGCCTAAGTTAAAAATGAAATGTAGGGAAAAGGGAACTATTGAAGGAGGAGGTTTAATCTCAGATGGGGTGAAAAGGAAAGAATAGTCAGCATTTTTTTTTGTAATTACTAACAAACTTATGTCTTTTCATTAATAACCAAAGTTTTGCCCTTTTAAAAAAAAATTTAGTATAATCAATTTGTGTAACGTCATTACTAACACTAAGTAAATTCTTTTTTTTTTTAATGTTTTTATTTTTTGATGAAGTTTACTGATATGTAACGGAATATAATATCCCGTCACATTATTTTAAAATTAAAATAAAAGATCGTAAATAAAAATTGATTTATTAAAAAAAAAAAAAAACTTAATTTAAAAACTGTTTAATGAATATATATAGATCACATGATGGACAACTTTAAAAACTTTTAAAAAATAAAAATATTTGAAAGTAATTTTTTTGTAAAAAAGTAAAGATATAAAGATTGATATTTTAAAAATAGAAATAATGTTTATTTCTATAGTCTTAGAAAATGGAAATGATTGTCTTATTAATTAAATGATTGTTCAAAAGCAAACTACCTCGTGAGGCATGTAAAATAAATTAAATAGTCAGATAAGAGAATACAAACGAATTAAATGACCAATGCAAACACGAAAATGACAGCACGGACCATAACTGAAACATGAATGGATTAGTGATGTCTTGCTCGTTGAATCTCAAGATCTAATGATAAGAGACTAATAAAAATATAAAAGCCAAATTATTATTATAATTGTTATCTTAGAGCTGACTAAGAATAGATCGTTATAACTAGCTATATTGCAGATTTTCACGATGTGGAAGTCTGCAATAAATTTAATTTTCCGGACAACCAGCTGAGGCCTCTGGATGATAGTTCCTGACCAAATGCATGGCAAGTCGCAGTTTTATTTCAAAGAAGGACAAAATCTATGAAAGTGATCACGAAGATGGACTTCTCAATCTATTAAATCCGTAAAGTATGAACTATTGTATCTATCTAATAACTTTCCTAAAATTGCAAGTAATTAATAACTGAAAATAAGAACTCTTATCCGACTTAATGAATGCAAATTCAATTATTGATATTTTTTATGTAGATGTTTAAGCAATCATTTCCAATTCATTTTTGGTGTGTGTATTATGTTTTAACTAAAATGTATTAAATTTAAAGTTGGGTGTAGATAGCTGCATGGATAAAGATTAATAACTATGTTTAAATTCGTTTATGTTTAATTTAACAGATTTTAATTTCAGGCTATTTGTTTTGTGGTTGTGTCAGTGCTAGTGGAGAGATATATAGACGTTTATATTAATGTAATGTGAAGCGTGTTTAGCATACATGGCAACATGCCCAACTGAATGCATGACCCCAAAGAGGCAGTCATATCGTTGAAAATGGTCGCAGATGTATTTCCTGCAACATTGACCCCTCCTAGCTCTATAATTTCCCTACCCTTTTACTTTTAAATTAATTATTTCTTATTTAATGATTAAATTTTTCCCTTTCCACTTTATTAAAATATTACTCTGTATAACTGTGTGTGTTGAAACATAAACATAAATGCTTTAAAAGACAATTTAAATATTTCCTTTTTTTAAAAAAAACAATCGTTTTGCTTTATAATTTAAACATGCACACTCTGTTCATTTTAGATAAATGTTTTAATACATTATTATTATAAATAAAATATACACAACACATTAACTTAAAATTCACACATTCATACACTCAATGTCTTTAAATATAATTAAATATAGAAGCCAATATTGTTTGTATTTTCCAAATATTATTTTAAAAAGTTTTATTTAGCACAGTTTATTGTTTATCTTTAAAGGAAATCAAAAATGAAAGCATATTAAAACAAAAGGTTACCTAGGATTTATGAATTCAAAACGCCATACACAGCACAATGTAGATTCTTTAAAATTACTTATGACCAGTTAATGCTAACTTCCAGCAAATGTTCTTTGGATATTGTGACCTTATATAAACTTTCGTGGATTTTCCAGCACACACACTCCGCTACTTTACTTGCTTTATTTGAACACGGTTTCCCTCCAAACTAAGAAAGCTCCTGCCGATTGTACAACATGGTGATTTAACAGTGCATTGTATTGGGAGACATAACCATTTATATAAATGTTATATTTATAGATTCAAGAAATATTTTTTAAAAATGTAATGCCAGAATAATAAATATTGAAATATTTAAACCGTATAAACAATGGAAAATTTTTTATTAACTTCAGCATCTATTGTCTCATGAAATAACTGTCCTTTGCTTCGCTTTGATTGGGCTTCTATTTTTTCTTTAAAACTTTCACACACACATGCACACATTTAATTGTTTTATTGTAAAACAAAACAAATTTTATTTATTATTTTTTATTACAAATTACAGACCTATCAGCCTTTTATCAGTTTTATATAAAATTTTTACCAAGATAATTACAACTTGTCTACAGAGAACTTTGGATTTCCACCAACCAAGAGAACATGCTGGATTTAAAAGTGGTTTTAGTACAATAGATCATATCCAGGTATTGAGAGAAGTCATAGAAAGGACAAACAAATATGAGTTGTCTTTATGTTTTGGATTTGTAGATTATGAAAAGGCATTTGATTCTATACACATTTCTTCAGTGATTAAAGCATTGGATCATCAAGGTATAGATCCAGGATATTGTCATATTTTAAAGAATATTTATAAAAAATGCAACAGCAACAATTAGATTACATAATGATACTGGAAAAATCAACATTGAGAAAGGTGTAAGACAAGATGACTCCATATCACCAAAACTCTTTACAGCAGTGCTGCAAGAAGTATTTTGTGGATTAAAATGGGAAACTAAAGGAGTGAAAGTAAATGGAGAGTATTTAAATCATTTAGATTTTGCAGATGATGTAGTTGTTTTTGCAAATAATGCTTCAGAGCTGCAGGAAATGTTGCAGGAGTTATCAGATGAAAGTAGAAAAGTAGGACTAAAGATAAATGTTAAAAAGACTAAAGTAATGTTTAATCGATTTGCTCAAAATATGAAAATAAAGATTGATTATGAAGAATTAGAAGAAGTTAACAGTTACAAATACCTTGGTCAGATTATTAATACAGATGGAAACATAATGGAGGAAATTAATCATAGAATTAAACTTGGTTGGAGTGCTTTTGGTAGAAATAACTTGATACTAAAAGGAAATATGCCTATGTGTTTGAAAAGGATGGTTTTTAACAAATGTGTTTTACCAGTTCTTACTTATGGATCTGAGACTTGGACACTTAATAGAAGAACAATACAGAGACTTCAGACCACTCAAAGGAGTATGGAGAAATGTATGTTGAGAGTAACAAGAAGAGATCGAAAATGCAATGTATGGGTAAGATGTCAAACAGGTGGAACTGACCTTATTGAAGAAATTAAAAGATTGATATGGAGTTGGGCTGGACATATTGCTAGAAGAGATGATAATAGATGGACAATTGAAATTTTAAACTGGATTCCAAGAGATTGTAAAAGACCCAGAAAGAGACCACGTGTGAGATGGATGGATGAAATAAGAAAAAGTGCAGGGGTGTTGTGGAGAAGAGAAGCTAAAGATAGGAGAAGATGGATTAAACTTGGAGAGACCTTCATCCTGCAGTGGATTGATAATGGTTGATGATGATGATGATGATGATGATTACAAATTAATTAAAATAATATTAAATCATTTTTATGTCATAAGATTTTTTTTCCTTTTTTTAAATAAAAAAAATCGTATCCTCTTTTAAAGCATTTATTATTTATTTTTCTATAATAATAACCCCCCCCTACCCTACTCTTTAGTTTTAAATTTTTATTCTTTTAACTTTTATTTTTTTTTAAAATGCGAGATTTATAAAATATTAATTAGATAACAATGCACTTCAGTACAATATATATATAATAAAACAAATCACAAATTGGGTAACTTGCTTTTAAGATTGTGCTAAAATGTTTACTAGATGGAGCTTACCATTAGCTCCAAACAAGCTTTAATTATAAGTGCAGATAGAGAAAGAATTTCAAATCTCTATAGAAAAATTATTATCACCATATCAATTAGTTTTGAGCTTATGGTCATCACAATGAGGAGTTAGGATTTCAGAAACTAGATCTAAAATTCAAACTCAAAGGTCAGCACTTATTTAATATGCTATTATCAATTTGAAAAGCTGAATTGTTCAAACATTGCGTTTAAATTCAGCCCACTTTTAAACTTGTGCTAAAATGTTCACTAGATGGAGCTTACAAATAGCTTCACATCAAGCTTTAGTTTTAAGTGCTGAAAGAGAAAGAATTTAAAATCTCTATCAGACAATCCTCATCCCCAGATGAATTGTGTTTGAGCTTATGGCTCACACCAGTGAGGGGTTATGATTTCAGATACTATAGCTAAAATTCCAACTCAAACATCAGCACTTATTTAATACATTAGTATCAATTTGAAAAGCTGAATTGTTCAGACCCATAAATGTTTTCGTATCCAGCTCTACAAACAAGATAGTAATATGGGTCCTTTCACAACATACTTATAGAAAAAGCAATATAACATTGCAAAAGCCTTTAAGAGTACACTATAATCATTAATAAAACAAGACACAACTTGTGTATCTTGCTTTTAAGCTTCTGCTAAATTGTTCACTATATGGAGCTTACCACTAGTCCCAAAACAAGCTTTAATTATAAGTGCTGAAAGATAAAGCATTCAAAATTTCTGTTGAAAAATTCTTATCCTGAGACCAATTGGTTTTGAGCTTATGGCTCAACTCAGTAAGGAGTTAGGATTTCAGATATTAGATCTAAAATTCAAACTCAAATATCAGCACTTATTTAATACATTATAATCAATGGTTCTAGTAAACTATTAACTGTGCAGCCTTTGGTGGTGCTGTTTCTGTGTAAAAACACAGAACTATACCGCTTTCGCAGCCAAACCTACGGCTAATATACGAGTGATCATTAATATATGAGTAGATCATATGTAGTGGTTATAATATGCATCCATTTACTTCCGCGTTCAATAACACTACATCTACTAACAATACTATGATCGTATAGTTTGCCATTGATTTCATTGCGGGTTGAATTCCTATGCATATTGACAGAATTTGTATTGTTGCTAGAATTTAAGATGAGAGTGTAAGCATTGTCATCTTTTTCAAGTGTTTATTTGTTGATGTTTATTATTTTCTGTATTTCCCAACTGAAAGATTTTTGAGTGCTAGTAATTTTCAGTGTATTATTGATATTTGTCAAAAATTTTTTTTTGGGCTAGTTTTGGCTTTTTTGGGGGTCAAAAAAGACAAAATAAAATTTCTCAAGCTCTCTGGCAGACGATTGGAGTTGTTTGCGGAAAAATACCGTTTCTGTCATGACTCGGACGAGAGTTGAAAAAGAAGAACAAAATGTCTTCCACGTTATTATATTTGTGGGACATCCCAAACAGAGAAAGTGAGGCAGTTGCATTTTTGCAAGCCCAAAACATCCTGCCATTCATTACAGTTGATTTAGTTCAGTCATATGTGGTTAATACATTTATTTTCTGGAAAGAATTTGTGTTTTGTTTGCGATTATTTTTATCTGTAAATCATGTAATTGACACCCAGAATGACAGTGTTAAAAAGGGGCGGCGTAGTTTGTTGGACATCTCTTGATTGCTTGATTTTTTTAAAAAAAAAAAACTTCTTCTTTTGACATACCTATTCATTCCGTTTAGAAGCAAAAAGAGATTTTTTTGGTTGTTGTTGTTGTTTTAAATCAATAAACAGCACATTAAGTAGATTTTAAAAATGAACCCGAGTTTAACTTTTGTTGTTAAAAAAGAAACAAAATAGCGGATGTTTTATTTGTTATGAAAACAAAAAATCTTGAACAAACTTGTATGACTCTTAAAAAAGATAAATAAATAAATCCTACAGAATGTAACAAAACCGGTTAACATACATATTTTTTGTGTTAAAAAAACAATACCGCGATTAATTTTTTGGTTTTTGTTTTGGACGTTTTATTTGTTATTATTAAAAAAAGCAAAAAAAATCAAAACTCACCACCACAAAAAAACAACAACACGTATTTATAAATCTAAGAGAAAAAAAGAAGTCCCATTTTATTTATTATTATTAAAAAAAAAACAAAAAAAATCAAAACCCCGTTTTATTTGTTATTATTAAAAAAAACAAAAAAATCAAAACACGCCATCCAACCCCCCCCCCGTATTTATAAATGTAAGATAAAATACCAAACAATTCTTTTCGTTTATAAGCAAATACGGACATCTGAGGCGGAGTTTGTCGGACAGGTTTGAATTTTTTGTTGCTAAATCAATCAACAGCAACCCCCCCCATTTTTAACATAATTCAAAAAGAAAGTGTCAATTCTAATTTTAAATGACAACAAAAAAAAAAAAAAGAAAGTCGTATGTAAGCAAATTGTGTATATTTGAGATATTCCAAAAAAAAGTTAAAACTGTCCCTTATTACTTTGAAATGTATCGAATCCAAAAGAAAAAAAATAAAAGACGTCTGTAAAAAAGAAACAGTTGATTTAGAATGGAACCCCCCCAAATAAAGGCGTTTGTCAAAAATTATGTACTTTTGAGATCCAAAAAACAGGTCAAAGTCTCCTTTATAGTTTGAAATTTATCAAATGAAAACCAAAAAAATAATTATGTCCAAAACAAACAACAACAATATATTAAATATTAAAAAAAAAATAATTACAGCCGTATGTCAAAATACAATCTATTAGATAAAAAAATTCTAGCAGCCCGATAATGTTATAATGCTCTATTTTTAACTAGAAACAGCCCACCAAAGGCTGCACAGTTAATAGTTTACTAGAACCCAATCAATTATAATTAAAGCTTGTTTTGGAGCTAGTGATAAGCTTCATGTAGTGAATATATTTTAGTCCAAGCTTAAAAGCAAGTTACACAATTTGTGTCTTGTTTATTAATTATTATAAGTGTACCATTAAATGTTTTTGCAATGTTATATTGCTTTGGCTTTCAATATATGATGAAACTGCACTGAGTTCAGACCCATATAGCTATATGGTTTGTAAGGCTGGATTTGAAGAGATTAATGTGTCTAAAAATTTAGCTCTTCAATTTAATAGAAACACTAAATGCTGATGTTGAGTTGGAATTTTAGATCTAGTGTCTGAAATCTTAACTCCTCACTTATGTGAGCCATAAGCTCAAAACAATTCATCATCAGCACTCTCACTCCATACTATGGATTCAGGTCATAAAATTATTTTTTCTAGTACCAGGATCATATCCATATGTGATAATCTATACCAGTGCAAAATTAGAGAAGCCATTGAGATACTTAAAAGGCCAGATTGTATCAATAAGCAAGATGATACAAGCAAACTTCCTCCTATTTGGAAATATTTTTTTTAAAAAAACATTCTTAATTTAACATTTTTGCTATTGGTGGAACTTTAACGTTTTTTCAAATCAGTGATTGTAGCGCCTCTACAACAGTCTTTCTACTTTTTATTACTCAGTGGATGACTTGTGTTACCAAGTCGAAACGTCAATATATCAATATTTAAAATATTTTAACATGGATGAACCTGCAAAATATGTGTTTTATATATATAAATCAATGTCTGTATTTCTTCAAAATAAACATAAATTTATACATAAATATTAAAAAATACAGTACTTAAAAGTTTATAAAAATATATCTATAATTGTCACATAGGAGCACTTTCAATTATCCTTGTATTTTTTGTCAACTAATACTTTAAAAGGTCAACTTTCCTATAATTCCATGATGTCAACTTTCCCATAATTCCATGATCATAACGTTTGCTTCTTGCCTATTGATTAATTTTTGCTTGTATTTGTATATTAACATAGCTTCCTTAATTTTTCTTTTTTTATTATTTCTTTCAGATCTCAATATTTTTATGTTACTATAATTAAAATCAAAACCATATATACATGATTTATTATGGTCATAAAAACAGAAGCTGATAAATTATCATTATTTTTATAATTTTATTTTGTAATTTCAACCCTGTTTAATAATAACAACTTATAATTATGTTCATGTTAGGGATAATGATCAAAAAAGCTTGGAAACCATTGTTTTAGACAGACACTCAAATTTTGGAAGAATAAGATTCTCTAATTTGGACAAAGGCAGACTACTTCCCCAAAAGAAAGCCATAATGCAGACATAATTAATTTTATAAGTTTTATAATCAATTGTTGCAATTATTTCCTCAGTAATCCAATTTAATGCTTCTATAATCGAATTTTTTTCAGGATATTATAATTGAGTTGCTGCAGAAGTTCTACAATTTTAATAGATTCATTACAAAGGACATACTCATACTATTCCTAAACTAACCAAAGATAAATTCATATGTAGATTTCAAAATGTATGAGCCGAAACCGAGGTCATCTATCAATCATGCTGCAAAAAGTCTAGATGCATTTAAAGTGACGTCATTAAGAAGTCGAAGCTAGAAGTTTTCCTTGTGCAGATTTATGTTAACAAATATTCAGAATTTGCCAGTGCTTTGCCTCAATGTTTTCATAGAAGTAAAGCAATAAATTGATATTTTCTTCCCTTTAAACTATAATCGTTTACTTTGGTATAACACAAACTACCAAGTAACTGGTTAACTTTTTAAGTCAAACTCTTCCTGTTTCAATAACACAAACCTATTGTCCTTATGTTTTTCAGTCAAACAAAGTATTTCTGGGTAATAAAATTCTCAATACAATTAATATTACTAGAGCAGAAGACTCAAGATCAGAAACTATCTCAGTTTCAAGGTAGGACCATTTACTTCTCACAAATCTGGATCCCCGATTTAAAATTTTCTCTGTCACCTCGGGGTATTTAAACGTTTCAAAGGTTGACTCTGTTTTCAATGGTATCTGGATTAAATCGCAGTCGTTTTATCTTGCAGATAAAAAGTTAAGGTTTTTTTTAGTATTTTCAATTGAACATGGTAGCAACGTCACTGCACATTACGTCAATACTTTTGGAATTTGTATATTCCTGTGTCATATGTTTTTGTTTTTTTTTTTTATCAGCGATAAATATACGGGAAATGCTTTTTTATAAAAGACAATAATAAAACATATTTAAGCTTTTCTATAATTTCTTGTTGGTAAATTATGTTAGTTTTAGTGATAGTAATTTGAATGTCTTTTTAAAAGAATTTTATAAGTGAACAACAATTCTTTAATATATGAAAATGAAAAATCATTAATAAAATTCATCTTGACTTATCATTTACAACCTCTCTTTTCCATCTAATGATTCCCTAATTTGGATAGATCATGGGCTTGTTTTCATTATAAATTTTTTAGACTTAGGTATCACTAGATGGAATAATGTTTTAGATTATAGAATGTTTTTTTTAAAATCCTTAAATGTCAGAAGTGGCATACACCATGCTACCACTTCCTGTCTCTGATAAATATATCGGTCTGAAAGGTTTTCTTCATAGATATTTAAAGCTGGGCAAATTCGAGGCAGAACAAAGAAGAAATATAGAAATATATACTAAAGATTTAATCAACATTGGATACAATTCTAAAAAAATATTGTTATTTTTATAACAAAATATTGCCTTCCATAAGCATCCAATCTGATAACACAAAATGGTCGTCTATCTTATGTTTCAAAAGTGGCGCACGAATTTAAAAAATATTTGTATCAATAAATGCAAAATCAGTTTTCGTTCATCTCCTTTTGTAAATAAATTATAAAATAATCCAAAAGATAAAATAATTAGAGAATATTCCAATCAAACTGTGTACAAAAGTACTTGCAAAGGATCGAATTGCTTAAAACTTGCTATTGAGAAACGAGAGTTAACTTATCTACAAACTTTGTCCAGCATTATTATTTATATAACTGACTAAGGAAAGCAGTTAACACTCTTCCATTTTCTTGAATCACAAGTTGCAATCAGGCCACAATAATGATCTCTCTATGGCTGACATTTTTTTTTCTCTAAGAGAGATGAGAGCAAGGAAAAGTGAAGGACAAGTGGTCAATTGCTAAATATAATGATGTTATCAATAAAGAGAACTCTAGCAACTCTGTTTAAAAAAATAGCAGTTCTAGCTATTATTTTTACCATCAGTATGTAAATCTTCTAAAAAATTCAATTTTATAATAATATATTACATTCAAAAGTCAGCCTTTCAAGCTAATTGTGCATACGCTTTTTGCAAGTGTTAATAATAATAAATGAATACTTTCTCTCCAATACAAGATATAGTATTTATGCAGGAATAAAATGAATCCACTTATTCCTACGACTCAAATGCTTATATATGAGCAAATCTGAAGTACTGGCAAACAAAGCATGAAGATGGAACAGTCACTTTAAATTACTATATACGATGTCTGAATGAATGACACCGGTGAAATTGTCTAGAATTTACTAAACATCATTCCAACTGAAACTTAATCATATGTAAATAAGCATTTATTTTATATAGTGTATGTTTACAATTGCATTACATTCAAATATCAGCCTTTCAAGCTAATTGTGCATACGCTTTTTGCGAGTGTTAATAATAATAAATGAATACTTTCTCTCCAATACAAGATATTCTGTAATATTCAAAATCACTTTAAGCTCAGATTTCAATCATATAATCCTATGATTATGAAACTATGCAGCATTGAAAGAGCTTGGTTTTAAAATAAATTTCCTTTATTATAAAATCAAAACTGTTTTGTTGTTAAATGTTTTAACATTTCCTAAATCAATTCCATGTTTATATAATTTTTATTACATAGAAAGTATGTTGTTATGTCACACTTTTAAACATGAAAGAAAAGCAAAGTGGAGAGAAACAATAAGTTCATAGGGACACCCTTGATATTTACAGAGATTCAAATTCGACCTTAATGCTATCATTTGAGAAAGAAAGCAAAACGATTTAGTCAAACTAGTTACATTAAAGTTGTAAAAAATATTGAAAAAAAGTATCACCATTTATTTATTTAACTAATTAGCCATTCTCTATTCCAATTGATGAAGCTTTATATGCAATTATGCAAAACTGCAATTTTCCCAATCATATTATTGCTTTAATTAGACAATGACTTTTAAAAACATATTTTGTGTACAATGGACAGCATTACAGAGAAATTTTTGATATTCCTGTGAATCACCTATCTCGGGAGTAATAACTGATTTATTCATGGAAAATATAGAAGCTCGTGCTTACAATCATCATCCTTAAAACCTCTTATTTGGCTCAGATACGTAGATGATATTTTTGTCACATGGTAACAGAAAAAAAATAAATGGTGTTTTCTTATATTTACATAAGATGCATTCTCATACTAAGTTTACAATGTAGATAGAATCTGGTGAAAAACTCCCTTTTTTGATGTTCTAGTCACCATGACACCAAATAGTCTATCATTTTCGATTTATAGAAATAATACACACACGGAAAGATATTTACATTTACATTCCCATCACCCAACTCAAATTGCTTATGTACCCAAAATTCTTTTAAATAAAGAAATTAACCTGAAAAAAGAAAAAAATATATTAATGGTATTTTATTAGCAAATAGTTATAATTATAAATTTATTAAAAAAAAGCCTAGTATCAAGCCCAAAATGACAAAATAGGGAACAATAAGATAGATAATCTATTAGGATTTGTATTCCATATGTAAAAGAAACCACAGGCAGTATCATATATAAATTAAAATGTTTTAGTATAAATACAACGTTTTCTACTTATCAAAAAATTAGCAACATAATAACCAAGCCTAAGGATTCAATCCCTCTTGGGTCTCATAGTGTTTATGAAATCTCATGTGATAGTTGTAAAGCTTTTTACATAGATATGAACAACTGTCACACCAGTATTGGGAGAGATGGACATGCTAATGCCATTAAACAACATTCATCATCATCAGCACTCTCACTCTATACAAGAGATTCAGGTCAAAATAGATTTTTCTATACCAGGATAATATCCAGATGTGATAATCTCTACCAGTGTAAAATTAGAGAAGACATTGAGATACTCAAATGGCCAGATTGTATCAATAAATGAGATTGATACATACAAACTTCCTCCTATTTGGAAAAAAATTAGAAAGCATTTTCAATTTAACATTTTTGCTATCGGTAGAACTTTAACGTTTTTTTTTTTTCAAATCAGTAATTGTAACTACCCTATAATAGTCTTTTTACCTTTTATCACCCAGTAGATGACTTGTATGTTCAAGTCGAAACGTTGGTAGATTAATATTTAATTTTTTTAACATGGATAAACCCAATATATATATATATATATATATATATATATATATATATATATATATATATATATATATATATATATATATATATATTATTTTATAACAAACTAACCAAAGGAAATAATATAAAAACAAAAAATAAAGATATAATAAAAATAATATAATATTTAAGAGGATGGTTTTATAGAAAGAAAAAAAAACATTTGGTTGAAATATTTATTTTTTTGTTTTGTTTTTTTTTTTTTATATATATATATATATATATATATATATATATATATATAAGTCCATAGCATCTATCTATTTATTTAACTATCTATTTGTTTATTTATATATCTACCCTTATTTAGCTATTTACCCAGTTTTATCTATCCATTTATTGAAACACTCAACCATTCACACACATTGCCCCACATACATCAATTATCTATCTATTTACCTGTCTAACAATCTATTTACTGACATAACTCTACATTATTCTATCTATTTATATATGTGTATTTTTAATAGTTTAGCTATCTGTTGTCTATTTAATCATTAATTCATTCACTATCTTTCTCCCCATATATTCATAAAATTATTCTCCCTATCTATGTATGTATTTATTTTCAGCTATTTATCCAATGTTTTCTAGCTGTCTATTTATCCAAAGATCCACCCATTTTTCTATCTACATATTTACCCTCCATTCTCTTACTTATCCTATGTTTTAATTATCCATTGATCTATCCATTTGACTTTTTATCTGCTTATGTACTCATTCAAATATTTATTTAATCATTCATTTATATTTTTATCCATTCATTTGCACACCTATGTATCTACCTAATTATTTATTTAACTATACTCTCTATTTATGATTGTACATATTTTTCAGATATCTTTCTAATTTTTTTCTCTATTTATCTATCCAAACATTGACCAATTTCTCTATCATTTTACTTTTCCACTATTTATTTACCTATCTTTTGTTTTATTCGTTCATTAATCTACCCATTTATCTACCTCTGTATCTATTTATTTTTCATCCATCCATTCATTTAACTATTCATTTATATAAGTATCTATTTATTTGTCTGCATATCTATTATACAATCAACAATTTATTTATCTATTTATGTGTCTATCAATTAAACAGTCTCACCAAGCATCCATTTGTCTATCTATCTATCTATCTATCTATCTATCTATCTATCTATCTATCTATCTATCTATCTATCTATCTATCTATCTATCTATCTATCTATCTATCTATCTATCTATCTATCTATCTATCTATCTATCTATCTATCTATCTATCTATCTATCTATCTATCTATCTATCTATTATGGATCAATCATTAAATCTATCTATCTACATCTCTATTTATATACTTATACAGTCTTTTCATTATTTAAATTTTCTATCTATAATCCATAAACCGATATATTCTTCTATCTACCCGAATTAATAAATGAATAGATAGATAAAAAATAGTAAGATGTATTTATTGATGGTTAAAAACTAAATAGATAAATTTACAAATAAATAATAATGGTTAAATAAAATCATATATAGAAAAATATTTGTTGGCTAGATAAATAAAATATCAAATTGGTAAAATAGGTAGTTATACAAATAGGGAAGGTGCAAAATAGATCATAGATAGCCAGATGAAGAAATATATGAAGTAATAGATAAACAGATAGAGACACAAGTAAATAGATAGATAGATAATTCTATGAATAGACAGATAGGCATGTAAATATATAGTCTAGACATGGTAATATATAGGTAGTTATGCAATGATTTAAACTGATAATAGATGAGTAGTTGTATAGATGTTTAAATGTATGTTTGAATGTATAAATAAATAACAAGATAGATAAATATATAACAATATAGATAGATAAAAAGAAAGACATATAGATTAGTAGGTAGATAGATAGTCAGATAGATAGAGATAGATAAATGAACACAGAAATTCAGATAAAAAGTTGGTATGTAGGTAGATAGTTAGATATACAGATAAGTATTAAATAGTAAAATGTTAAATAATTAAATATGTGGTCGGGATGCATATATAAGTAAATAGTGAGAAAAACATATAAAACATAGACAGTTATATGGATAAGTATACAGAGAGACAAGTGGATAGTTAGACAAATATAGAGACCAATTAAAAATAAATAAATAGATAGGAATGTAAGTTGGTAAATAGATACATAGAGAGACGTATAAAAGTTTGATAGATAAATATGTAGATAAACAGGTAGATCGATCAATTGATAGATAAATAGATAGATAGAAAGATAGATAGATAGATAGATAGATAGATAGATAGATAGATAGATAGATAGATAGATAGATAGATAGATAGATAGAAAGATAGAGATAGATAGACAGACAGATAGATAGATAGATAGATAGATAGATAGATAGATAGATAGATAGATAGATAGATAGATAGATAGATAGATAGATAGATAGATAGACAGATAGATAGATAGATAGATAGATAGATAGATAGATAGATAGATAGACAGATTGAAAGACAGACATACAGACAGACATACAGACAAACAGACAGAGAGACACAGATAGATAGATAGATAGATAGATAGATAGATAGATAGATAGATAGATAGATAGATAGATAGATAGATAGATAGATAGATAGATAGATAGATAGATAGATAGATAGATAGATAGATAGATAGATAGATAGATAGATAGATAGATAGATAGATAGATGATCGATTGATAGATAGTTATATAACACATAGGCAGATCAAAGAGATGATAGTTTATTCCTGATTTAACTTTTTTCACTAAGTAATTTAAGAGTTTAACCAAAACGTTTTGTTTTTGTTCCCAGATGATATAAATTGAAATTAAAGATAACATCTTTTCAACATCAAGGGTGCCCTTGTGAAATTTTTATCTCCCATTCCATTTTTGATTTATTCTCATGTTTAGCAATGTTTGAAGCAATAAAAATTATTTAATTCATTTGTAATATGCATTAATTTTAAAATTTTAAAAACAATAGTTGAGCAAAGGTTTACCGATTTTGAAATTTCACCTTTCCATTTTTTCTAATCATGCAAAAAAAAAAATTATGCCTATAACAAAATATGCATGAGTTTTACCTTTTAATATTTGTTGATCACATAGAACATATTAATTTATTGATGAACAAAGTAAAATGAATACCATTTAAGTAAATGTTTTCGATGAAAAATCTAAAAAAAAAAATCTGCTACCATAAAGATATGTGTTTTACTCATTCTTATGTTAGTTTAGTAATAAGTTTTATCGTATATTTGATGTTTTATTGTTTTAATTTGTAATTACATTAAATTTATTGTAAAAAATAAAAGTTTTTCGACAAAAGTACATTTCTTTATTTTGTGGACAGAATTCAAGCAATCTGTATTTTTTTGTCAAATATCCATATTTGCTAAGAACTTTGAAACTTTTATTTAGTTATTTTTTACTTTTAAGATAATATCTGAAATGTTTTGTTTAATATTTTTCTTGTAACTGAACATTTGATGACATTTAAAATATGATGTTTCTTTATTTTAGAATTAAAATACTTTCGTTGAAACTTTCTCACAGTTCTTAAAATCCATTCGTGTTTTACTGCCATGCAAATAGTAAAATTAAAATACTTTCGTTAACCACTAGTTAATATTAGAACTTCAAGACTTTCGTTTCCTCATTTTTTAGTTTGTTTGCTTTTAAAAATATCTGTAATGCTTCGATTTTAATAGATACTAATATTTTTATTTTATTTTAACATATTTCTCGATTATCCTGCAGTGCATGGTTTTATCTTGATTTAGTAATTTATTTTATCATATAATTGAGAGTTTTTTTTTTACTCTAGGTTAGTAATTGTTTTGAAAATAAAATAATAGATGAAAACAGTTAACTTATTTCTATAAAATTTGTTTTGTTTTGTTTTTTTTTTTTTACTTTGTTTTTGATGAAGATTGAAAACTTATAGTTAGACTATACAAAATATTTGGAACAGTTTGTTAATAATGTGAGAGTATAATTGAAGATTTTTTATCACTTAGTTCTATGACCAATTGTCGGCTTTCATGGATTTCATAATGCTCTAGAGGGATTACTAAATTAGTAACCACAGTAATTGTTATTTTTAATGTAAATTACAATGCATTGTTGAATATTTAAACTATTACATGTGGATGATGCATTGGGAAGTTTTGGGAAGAAAATAACTAGGCTATGTTTCCTATTCATCTCTCCACCTTGTTTCCGTACAGCATATATATATATATATATATATATATGTACAGTGTGTGTGTGTGACTGTGTAAATAAATTATTGCAATAAAGAGTTTCTATCAACTTACCAACAGTAATTTTAAATGTATAGGTGGCTTTATTCGTTTCATCTATTACTTCAGATTTACTGTAAATAAAAAAACTCAGTTTTTCTTGAAATATATTTTCAGGCACGTTTTTAAAGCAGAGACGACTGACATCATTTGCATCATATGTTAGATTTTCAAAACCTGTAACTTTATAAACTTGTTGTGGTCTGCTAGCACCGCTATCGTAATTATAAATCAAAGGTTTACCACTTGGGTAAGGAAACAAGTTAATATTAGTCAACGTATGTTGTGGTCTAAGTACATAATCTATTTTCATACAAAATGATTCTCCAATTACAGCCTGAGGAGGCTCAAATATTACTCCACGAATTATTGTATGACTAGGAGGTCGAGTTGCTGAAAAAAAAAAGATATTTCAATCAGTCTATAAATCGATCAGTAAAATTTTCTATATTCCTCTCTACCTAATTAACCATCCACATACATGTTTGTATATTCAAATTATATAAATTATTTTTATTTTAAAATTTAGATCATAAATATAACGATAATCAGCAGTTGCATAAAATCCAATTTAAATTTGATATATATATATATATATATATATATATATATATATATATATATATATATATATATATATATATATATATATATATATATATATATAATATACAAATCAATATATATATCAAAATACAGTACAATTTATATAAATTATATTCCTTTAGAAGTACTTTCGACTATACACTTTGTAGTCTTTATCAACTATATAACGTTGAATAATCAAAACGAGACAACCCTTAACAATACCCATAGTTCAATTCAGATTTCCCACAATTCTGTTATCTTAACATTTGATGACTGGCGATTCATTAACATTTGACGATTTCTTGAAATCAACATAGCCTCTTTTATTTTACGTTTATTATGACAACGTTCAATTTGAATAATTTTCATATTTTTATAATCAAATTTAAATCCATATTGACAAGATTTATTATGATCAAATATAACAGATGATGAAGGTTTATTTACATCTGTTCCATATTGATTCTCTTTTTGAATTCTATTATATAAAAGCATATGTTCTTTTATTCTCTTCTCAAATGTACACTTAGATTCACCAATGTATTGTACGCTGCATCCACATATCAATCTATATATAATAAAATTTTGATTAAACTTTGAATTTTGAATTTTAGAATTATTAAGCAATCTATTTATGTTATTTGTAGAGAAAAAAGCAATATGACACAAACCATTATAAATTTTCCTAATAAACTTGACCTGCTCATCTGATATAAATGGCATTGAAATCCATTTCATTTTGATATTTTTATTTTTAATTTTATTATAGTGTTGATTTCTTTTAAATCCTTTAATAATATTAGCAATAGCATTTTTATAATAGCCAATTTTTAACAAGTCATTAACAAATAAATGTACATTTTTAATTTTATCACTAGAATATTTGCATAATTTTTCATTTCGAAATAAGAATGATTTCAATCCAGACAGCTTATGACACATAGGTACATGTGATTCATATGGAATAAAACCTCTAGTTTCGATTGGTTTTATTAACATAAGATAATCCAAACTGTAATCATTAAGAGTAACTTGATTATCCAAGAATTTTATGGAATTGTATTTCTCTTTAGTTATAACCCATTTTATATCCTTAATCTCATTTAATTCATTAAATAAATTGATTATTAATTCTTGTTTTCCACAAATAAAAACATCATCCACATATCTATGATATACTTTAATTTCTTGATATTTCAATTGTTTTAAAATTTTACTTTCATATGTTGATATAACAAAATTACAAATTTGAGCAACAGCAGGAAGACCCATTGGCCAACCAAAATTCATTTTATAATATTCATTATTAAAATTAACATAAATATTTTTATCAATAAACTGCAATACTTTTATAATAAAATTTATAATATCAGACTTTATATTTTTTGAAACAAGAGCATTATAAATAATATTAATTGACTCTATTCTATCTATTGATCCATACATTTCATTTAAATCAAAAGTACAAATTGTGTCATGTAAATCTATATATATATATATATATTCTTAATTTTATCTACAAAATCAAACGATGATGAAATAGTATATTCTCCAAAACCTAAAATATCTTGAAGTAATAATTCAATATATCTACATGTTTGATAATAATATGCACCACCAAAATCAACCATCAATCTCAATGGATAATTACATATATAATGGATTTAAAGATTCTAAGTAAAACGTGGATTTTAAAAGAATGGCGGAAGGTAACGTTAAAGATTATTACGTTAAAATGTAGATTAAACTTTTTAAATACCTGTCGTGATTTAGAAGTTTTCCCGAATTGCTGTTTAGTAAAAATAAACAAATCTTGCAAATTATCAGATAAAATTACTAACGATATAAAGGAAATTATTTTAAAGAATATAATTAAGCAATGCAAATGTTTGCTATTTCGTCAACGGAAATATTTAACGGCTTTAAATCATTTTATTTTGATGAAAAATTGTGATGATTGGTTTAACTATAAGTGTTTTTGTCAAAAAAATTTTGATAAATTTTATTTAAAAAATGTTGATAAATTTAACAAGAAAATTGAACATTTGTTTCATAAAAATTTTCCGGATAAAATGAATGATCAAAATTATGTGAACTTGTCTGGTATAAATTTGGATTTCAGTCAAAAATATATTTTAAATTTCGGATCGAAATATGTTGGTGGTAGATGGAAAGATTGTAATCTTGAATTGAATTCTGCAATAGAACATTCATTTAGTGTGATTAAGTGTGATGCGAATATTTGTAATAACATTGTTAAAGAAGTTAAAAATAAAAACTTTAAATATAATAGGAATGATAAATGGTTAAGTCAAATTAATAAATTTAAAAGTTTCCTATTAAATAATGACTTAGTGTGTTTAAAGGAGGACAAGAGCCTTCGTATGTGTTTGTTTACAAGAGCAAAATATAATGAAAAAGTTATGGATCAAATGAAATAGCTTAAATTTCAAAATAGTGAAATAATAAATATTGATACATCTTGCATGAAATTTATAAATGAAATTTTAAAAAAAGCTAAGAATAAAGCTATTGATAGTCATACATATTATAACTTATATCCATCATCTGCTATTTGCCCTAGGATATTTTCGAATATAAAGCTACATAAAGAAAATTATCCATTGAGATTGATGGTTGATTTTGGTGGTGCATATTATTATCAAACATGTAGATATATTGAATTAGTACTTCAAGATATTTTAGGTTTTGGAGAATATACTATTTCATCATCGTTTGATTTTGTAGATAAAATTAAGAATATAAATATAGATTTACATGACACAATTTGTACTTTTGATATAAATGAAATGTATGGATCAATAGATAGAATAGAGTCAATTAATATTATTTATAATGCTCTTGTTTCAAAAAATATAAAGTCTGATATTATAAATTTTATTATAAAAGTATTGCAGTTTATTGATAAAAATATTTATGTTAATTTTAATAATGAATATTATAAAATGAATTTTGGTTGGCCAATGGGTCTTCCTGCTGTTGCTCAAATTTGTAATTTTGTTATATCAACATATGAAAGTAAAATTTTAAAACAATTGAAATATCAAGAAATTAAAGTATATCATAGATATGTGGATGATGTTTTTATTTGTGGAAAACAAGAATTAATAATCAATTTATTTAATGAATTAAATGAGATTAAGGATATAAAATGGGTTATAACTAAAGAGAAATACAATTCCATAAAATTCTTGGATATTCAAGTTACTCTTAATGATTACAGTTTGGATTATCTTATGTTAATAAAACCAATTGAAACTAGAGGTTTTATTTCATATGAATCACATGTACCTATGTGTCATAAGCTGTCTGGATTGAAATCATTCTTATTTCGAAATGAAAAATTATGCAAATATTCTAGTGATAAAATTAAAAATGTACATTTATTTGTTAATGACTTGTTAAAAATTGGCTATTATAAAAATGCTATTGCTAATATTATTAAAGGATTTAAAAGAAATCAACACTATAATAAAATTAAAAATAAAAATATCAAAATGAAATGGATTTCAATGCCATTTATATCAGATGAGCAGGTCAAGTTTATTAGGAAAATTTATAATGGTTTGTGTCATATTGCTTTTTTCTCTACAAATAACATAAATAGATTGCTTAATAATTCTAAAATTCAAAATTCAAAGTTTAATCAAAATTCTATTATATATAGATTGATATGTGGATGCGGCGTACAATACATTGGTGAATCTAAGTGTACATTTGAGAAGAGAATAAAAGAACATATGCTTTTATATAATAGAATTCAAAAAGAGAATCAATATGGAACAGATGTAAATAAACCTTCATCATCTGTTATATTTGATCATAATAAATCTTGTCAATATGGATTTAAATTTGATTATAAAAATATGAAAATTATTCAAATTGAACGTTGTCATAATAAATGTAAAATAAAAGAGGCTATGTTGATTTCAAGAAATTGTCAAATGTTAATGAATCGCCAGTCATCAAATGTTAAGATAACAAAATTGTGGGAAATCTGAATTGTACTATGGGTATTGTTAAGGGTTGTCTCGTTTTGATTATTCAACGTTATATAGTTGATAAAGACTACAAAGTGTATAGTCGAAAGTACTTCTAAAAGAATATAATTTATATAAATTGTACTGTATTTTGATATATATATATTGATTTGTATATTACATATATTGTGAAACGAATACAGATATCAAACTTTATTTATTACACACACACACACACACATATATATATATATATATATATATATATGATCACCAGATGGAGCTTTACCAATAGCTCCTAACAAGCTTTGTTTACATATACACCGAGAGAGAATTAGAATTCAATATCTCTTTCATTGTCTCCACCTTTAGACCATGGTTTCAAGCTAGTTGTCTCACATCAGTAAAGGATTGGAAGACTAGAAACTAGATCTAGATACATAGATGACACTTTTCTCTTATGGCAACATGGAAAAAAAAATTAGATGATTTTTTTTTCTTACATTTCAATAATATGCTTCCTCGTATTAAATTTAGAATGGTGATAGAGTCCGATTAAAAACTTTCATTACTTGATGTTCTAGTCACCAGAAAACCAAATAGCTTATATTTTTCGATGTACAGAAAAAATCACACATAGAATCAGGTATTTCCATTTCCATTCTCATCATCACTCAACTCAGATAGTTTCCATAGCCAAAACTCTTTTAAAAAGAGCAATTAACCTTTCAGATAAGTCACATCTGAAAGAAAAAATAAATCATACTAATAATGTTTTATTAGCAAATAGTTATAATTATAAATTTATTAAAAAAGCCTTATTTCAAGCCCAAATGGACAATATAGGAAACAAAAAGATGATAAATGAGCTATTAGGATTTGTATTTCATATGTAAAATGAAGTACAGACAGTATTGGCACACATTAAAACGCTATAATATAAATACATCGTTTTCTACTCATCAAAGGATCAGCAATATAATAACCAAACCTAAGGATACAATCTCTCTTGAATCTCATGGTGTTTATCAAATCTCATTTGAAAATTGTAAAGCTTCTTACATAGGTATGAATAATCATTGTATCAGTGTTAGGAGAGATGAGTATGCTAATGCAGTTAAACAACACTCATCATCATCAACAATCTCACTCCATACTATAGATTCAGATCATAAAATTGATTTTTCTAGTACCAGGATCATATCCAGCTGTGATAATATTTACCAGTGCAAAATTACAGGAGTCATTGAGATACTTAAAAGATCAGATTGTATCAATTAACAATATGATACATGCAAACTTCCTCCTATTTTGAAATAATTTAAAAAAAAACAATCTTAATTTAACATTTTTGCTATTGATGGTACTTTAATGTTTTTTTTTTTTTTTCAAATCGGTGATTATAGCGCCTCTACAACCATTTTTCTATCTTTTACCTTCCTGTAGATGATTTGTGTGATCAAGTCGAAATGTCAGTATATCAATATTTAAAATTTTCTAACATGGATGAAACCACAATATATATATATATATATATATATATATATATATATATGTGGTTACATATATATATATATATATATATATATATATATTGTAACCATCACTACTCGAATAATGAAGAATATAAGCATAAAAAGAAATGTTAAACTAAAGGCATGATTTCTTTATTCAACTAAGCTAGCATGAAACAATAAATCTAAAGAAGGTTATATGGTTTCCATGCAGATAATAACTTCTAGTTAAACAAGCCTTAAAATCCACAAACAAAATGTTATGAAAGAAATTTAATATTCGTCAAACCAATAAATAAATGCTAATTATATCTATGGAATAAATATGAAATTAAAATGATGTATTAAGTAATTAGTAAATTAGGGTGTAGATGTCTAAATGAATGATGAAAATAAGTAATAATTAAATAATAAAATGAAATGAGTCTAAGAATAAAGAGAAAAGAAAAAAAGATGTATGAAAATAATGAAGGATTAAGATGATGATAGAATGAAAGTTAATGAATGATTAACATGATAATAGATTAAAAGCCAGTGAATGGTAAATCAATTAAGATAATGAACTAAGGTGAAATTAGAATGAATAAATAAAAAAAAACGATCAAGATAAAATTGAAGAACAATGTTGATGATGGAGAATGAGATCTTGAACTATAAACTAATATTGTATTAAATGATACTAAGATAAACTAAATAAAATAGGGATTCCAAGCTTGACAAACCCAGAATATTCACCATAAAATCAAAACAAGATATACGTTTTAAGACAAAAGAAGCAATTTACCACCTTAAAGTATTGTTGACTTGATAAAACAGTGAATATAACATAACTCAAATCCCATTACAATAAATAACGGTAGATATAGAATTTACCATAAATTCAAATTTTACCTTGTAAATTAATAACTTACTCTTCTCAGGGTTCAAACAACTTAAATATTGTTATACAAGATATACTTGGATCCATGAGAGGGGTTTTGACACTACCCAAATATAACACACAAAACAGCTCTTAATATAAATCGAATTAACAAACTATATTTAGCTATTCCAAAGAAACTTTATAAACTCCATAACTATTATAAACTTTAAGCTTCAAGAAATATGAATATATTTTAATAACTAAACACAATAACTTTCTTTTCTCAAATAATTATGAGCAATGTGATCACGCTCGGTGAATGATATATCTGTGGGTTCAAATAAACTGATTAAATCGACATTAAGTGTTTATTTTTTTTAATATACTGTTTAAAATAATTTGCAATCTAGGTTAATAATATTTTGATTATTAAGTGATGATGCCTTAGATGTACTCTTAAACTATAATGTGTAACAAAACTATTATGTTATACTAACATATAGTAATATAGTTAAATATACTATATTGATTAATGTTGATTTCAATATAACAAGATGATATGTCGATAGCAATAACAATAATAATGTGTATGGTGATTAGCAATAAGGTTACAGACAACTAAATAATTTTTTAACACAGCAAGATTTATTTACACTATTTACAAATTTATATCAGACACATTGTCTGAAATAAGACAGAGACCTTATATAAAATCAGGTATAGAAAATAATTTACATCCCAGTGACTACACACATAGTACCATAAGATAGACTTGTATAGTGATACCCATATTATTATTATCATTATTGGCTATGTTTCTATTATTTTATTTTATAGAATAGGAAGGTTAAACTCTGTTTAAAGTACATTAACACTGAATTTATAAAACAAAAGTGTATTCAAATCTTTGGGATAAGTGAAAATTTTTAAAATCTTAAACTCAAAGATATTAAGTAGCATATTACACTATAACTATTTTATTTGTATCTGAATATTATAAGGACAATTACCATATCAGCACAAATAACAATTATTATTATTTAATGTGAAGAGGTTTACTGTATTAATGTAGGGACAGACGTCAGAAGTCAAATGCACACATGACACCAAAACATTGCCTATGTACACAACATAATCATTCAAATCAGTAACCCATCTTACCAATCCATTGGTAAATCACTGCTTGATGAAATTAAAACAACATTGTACATGTGTATCTCCTGCTATGCCATACAAAAGTTTTACAATCACTAGTAAGTTTTGGTTGGTCTGCTTATAAACTGATGAAGATCCTACATCATCATAAAGACACTATTCACAATTAGGCAAACACTGTAGATAAACCAGTGTCCCTGAATCTAACATTATCCTATCATTGCTATTTAATTTTAAAATACTAAAACATCACCATACATGGTGTAAAACTAACTACATAACAGCATGAGGTATCAAACAATAAGGGGTGGCTCTACAAAACAACATGATAGTTGTACAATAATATGGCCAATTCCAATACCTTTTTTTTTAGGTACCGAATGTGTGGACATTGTCTCATCACAGGGAAATAGAATACAGACCATTGATATAATCCTCTCTTGGGATTAACTATGCTAACTAATCAATAACTATTTATCTGCCTTGACAATATAATCCTATCATGGAATAAGTAATGACAGAGTGCTACATCTCACCATGCACAATGTCGATGCTACTATATTTGATGCTATTATCTGTGGAACATACTTATAAGCTGAAAGCTGTCATGTATCCTTATCAATACAATAGCAAAAAATTCTAACAATTAAAGTGGAAACATAAATATTCCATTTCACAATGCAGAAACTAATAGTGTATTAAACAAACCATCATGTAAGTCAAATGACCATTAATTATTTTTAAAAGCATAATAATAATTTTGTTATAACAAGCAATACACATATAGACAATGGAGAATAGCATACATTTTATATTTAAAGTTGACATGCTAATTTATAGGCAAAATTTACTAAATGTAAAATGCTTATATCAAATGTTCCATATAATAAAACGATTGTGTTGTTATACTATATCTTTGACAAATTATTGTCTCTTTGTTTACTCTTCAATAAAATATCAGAAGCTATTTTAAAAGTGTGAAAGATGAATACATCTTTTTCTCTGTCTAGATAAATGAGATTTAATATTATATTTTCACTCAGCTGGAAATATATATATATATATTATAACGATCGAAATGAAAGTGAAGATCGAATCTAACCGCAAACTACGATATCTGCTCCACAGAGCGCCATTTAGGCATTTAAACCTAGAAAAATTTATAGAGTGGGCAGATACGTGCAGTTAAGATTCCACTTTATTTAAATATTCAGATCGTTAGCCCAAGTCACTAGCTCAGTGGAGATACAGAGATAGAAATCTATATCTTAATTTATATCTTAAATATAAATAAATAAAAGCCACTGCCAGAAATTAACACATAAAAATATTTATTTACGCACATATAAAATAACATTTAAATTTTGAGGAATAAATTCAACATTTTAGATTTTTCTCTTAATCTTTAGTTTTACATTTAACTAAGTTTCAATGAGTTTAATATTTTATTTAGATAGTCGAGGATGAATAGACTACATAGATCTGCATTTGAAAAGAAAATATTCTTCCCTGATTTAACCTTAGGCAACAAATTTCGCAATCAAACCAGCGCCAATCCATCTGATACATTTATGTATTCAATGTAGCATGAAAATACGACAACACAAAATACTATACTGTCAGGAATGTACATCTGATCAGTAAGTAGAATTAGAGAAGACATTGTCTCTCTATCAACAAGAATGTCACATCTGTTGACGAGTAGAACAATAAACATAAAACTCCATAGGAATGGACTGCGGTCCTTTGCCATTTTACAAAACCATCCATAGGTAAACAGAAGGTGTGTGGCGTATGTATATAATCCTGCCCATAGCGGATATCATACTACATCTACAATTACACAAATATATCCAATCCATTGAACCAATTCAACTACGAAATGAATAACCTAAGATTACCCTCCCTTAATATAACTTTACAAAACTATATAGCCATTCACGCCCGACTTAAATTTAACATTTAAATACATTGGCACAGATTATTTTTATAAATTTGTTTTTAAAATGTTGAGTATAGATCAGCTGGACAGATTCCACGGTCAAAAACATCCAAATTAAACACAATCGATCATAATACAAAATCATCGATAATGTCAATTGCAAAAGGGAATACACAAGGCCCCATGGCATTCATCGTAGGATGCCCACATTAACATTGTTGACCTATATATTCTAATCAAATGTGAAAACTTCAACATAATCAACCGCTAACAAATCTATGCAACATCTATATCCAACCTAAATTTCATCATTTAAAATTTAAACAATAAATAATTTATACAATAAGAAAAAAAAAATGGAAATGATTTTTATCAATCGGAAAACATATAAAATTAAACATTATTAATTTGATTTTAAACGTTAAAAAAGTCAGATAGAAGTTCATTTTAAAATTTAAATTAGCTGAATCTTTAAAAAAAAAACAATGATGAAAGTTCTTAATTACTTTTTGTTGTTAATTGGTAAAGTTCATAGCTCACAGTAGAAGAGTCCAGGTTTCTGCTTTTAATTCCCGTGACGCCTCCATTGGAAGATAATGTTCTGGAGATGGCAATAGCTGGTTCAAGGTATCACAGTCTTTTCATTTTTTTTTTAAATAGAGAGTGTGGTATGTGCGTCCTACCATATCTCTCAAACACACAATGCTGGAACTGTCAGAAAAAAACTGTATTTCTCTTTTTATATTATCCACACGGATTCAATCAACAAAACGTCACTAATCCATCACTTTCGTTAGGGTCCGAGCCAAGGCTTAGTGCTTCCATTGGTCAAGCTAATTTCTCTTTATTTTCTTATCTATCTTTCATCAGATCATTTTAATTATACAAGAGCCCAAGGGCCAGTTTGGTTTTCGATAATTCATAAACAATCATTTCCATTTACAGATTACATTAATTAATACCTGTTTTTATTTTTAAATCTTGTACTTTTTTATAAAAAAAGTACGTTCAAATACTTATTTGTTTTTTTTTTTTTTAAATATTTTTAAAGTTTGGCCTCTGTGCGAATGTATATACGTTTAACAAACATTTTAATTTTAGCGTTTAGTTTTTTACTTTTATTTGCGAACTTTTAAGTTTTTATTTTAAATTAATGTAACGACATATTTATATATCATTGCAATATATATATATATATATATATTCTAACAAAAGGAATATTTCCTTAAATATAAATTACGAATTTCCTAAATGTAAGTATACGATCGATGAAATTCTTAAGTATCAATTAAATATGCGATGTATAGATTAATATATTTCATACATATAAATTAAATATATAAATCTAACAATACAATCTCTAAGTATCGGAATTATCATTGTATAAATTAAATATTTTCTAAGTATCAATTAATTAAATAATTTCCCAAGTACAATGTATATAAGTATAGTCCCCTTCATGTGACCACGTTACAAGCCAATTGTAACTAAATAAAAATCAATTGTAACAAATGACAAGTTTTTGTTTTTTTTTAATTTTATAAAAACTCATTAAATTAACATGAAACACATTTTGCAATCTCTCGATCGGTCATCCACACTGGATTTTAAATAGAATTAACCCGATTGGGAGAGTTTACAAATATCACATATATCATTGGACAGTTTAAGCTAATTATCTCTTTATTCTAAACAATGAGAATTTTTATTCAAATGGTCGCACAACCACATTAGGATTGATTGTACTATATTTAAATGTATATGGCATTCAAACACTTGCAGCTAAATTGGTATGCCAATTATAATATTTTAAGGATGGATCGATGGATGCTTCATCACTCCCAGCTGACACTATTTCTCAAGCCTACTGGGATGATGATGATGGTACAGAACATCTATAAGCTTAATTGCCAGGGTGCCAAATTGCAACTTTAATAAAACATAATGGTTAAATCTCACTTCAATAATTTTCAGTAATATTTAACGCATGGGTTAATAAATAATCAATCGATTCAGAGAGCACTGAGAATGCGTTAAAATCGACAATATTAATATCTGCAAGAATTCTTGGTTATTCTCAGTGCATCCCCATTCACTATGATTAAAGCTACAATTAAATTTTATTTTACTTACAAAGTTCTATATTCATCTCCACCTTCCTGATCCACCACTCCATCAACTTCACATCCATATGTCTATTACACTAATATTTATTTGACTATTAAAATTTACATTTTGCTAGCTGATTTCTCTCATTATAATCTCTTCTCAGGGTTTTTAGAATAATTTGGTGTGGAAATCGAATAAGCTGCAATAGATTATTGGTGATAAACACTCCTCTCTTGATTGCCTCCAAGGTGATCTCGGTTGTCTTTAATGCAGTTTAATATCTATTTACATTAAAACTCGGAATAATTTAAGCTTATTATATATTTTAGAAATACATTATAAACCTATTCACAATTATAACCAAATTATAAAGAAATGCATCTAGAGAGGGGTTTGAATACAATAAATGGAGAAAGGATTTTATGCCCATCCTCTGCACTCGCTATCACTCAATACTATCTCTATTCACGGTTTATACTTCAACAATATTAAATTATTTGGTAATTCTAAGTATCTGAAATTAACCATTTAACTAATTTTACTGGATATTACTTACGTACATGATAATTCAAATATTAGTAATAATATATTGATGTATGATTGGATTGGAAATATCTAAATAATAATAACCCACAAAAACATTGAGTCATACGCAAATTTTATTTAAAACAAATAACAAATTTTATTTGACAAACTACAATTCAATACAAAAAAACATATACATTATATTTATGCTTTTATTTTATATTAAATATAGTGAACACCAATTTCTTCCCGTGTTCAATGCTTTCTCTTTTATTAATGATTTGTTTTAGAGCTAATTTCTCCCCTAATTGAATTTAATACTTTTATTTAATGAATTTAAAATTAATATTCCTTCGCAAATTTCTTAATCTTATCCTCTCATCCTGATCGAATATTCTTTTGCCCTAATCTTTACAACAGAGATATCTTAAGAATAGTGAGACTAAGTCATTGCAAATAAATCGGCATTCTATGTCAATCATCATCATAGTGTACACACTCTATGCTCATGTTCTTATGACATAATAATATTTTAACAATATTACCTTTCCAGTGAGGTTCTCAGCTGGCTGTGGAAATATTTATTAAATAAATCTCTATATGCCATGCTTACGCTTACGCTTAAACATTCGTAAGTTTTATTTAACCCTTAATTTCACGTTTATCAACTTTATTATTTTTGGCTCGAATGATAAATTAAATCTACAAAATAATATTCAAGTACACCAATCGCACATACATTAACTGCATTTATTCTGACATTAAATTGAGTTTGTGACCTTGTATCTGACATTTATAATAATGTTTATCATGGCTAGTTCTCATACACTCATAAGGAATATCAAACATTAATATGAGGCATGCAGTGACCCGAAAAAGAGATAACCTTTTCACTAAGGTTGAGATATTCTAGGATTTTTATCACTAGTCATACAAAACATAGGTATACCAATTACCTCTGGTCATCAAAATAAGAAACCTTCTTATGGAGTAGAGAATACTCAAGTGGGAAAACTCTTCCACTAGGTTCAAATACTTTAGGAATATAGCATAAATATCTTAGTGAGCTAGACTTCATTGGCTTTGTGAAGACTTTTGTCTATCCACATACATACAGGTCGAAATATCAAATTATACAAGTAAAACATTCATCTCTTTAATATTCTTATGAACTAGTGCACTGGAATATGAGCCCATAAATTTTCCAAGCATTAATCAGCTTGTATCTGGCCTTAAATCTATGATAACAATAATAATAAACAATAAGAAATGCACATAAAATTCTCAAAACTATTTCCATGCACTTTTATAAGAAAATGATGATGTTGTATCTCAGTAGACACACAATTTTACTTATAAGTCTAAGCATTTGACAATAACTTCTGATACTAATAATAATATCTCTAAGTGTTTTCTTTTTTTTTAAATTGTTTGTAAAGCATTTTAAATAAGGCACATTAGGATGACATGATATCAATTTCACCTACCCCCAAAATAACAATTACAACAAAAGCATTTAAATAAACACATATAAAATCATCTGATATCAATATCACCCACCCCCAAAATGACAAAAAAAAAGCATTTAAATAAACATATACAAAATCATCTGATATCAGTATCACCTACCTCCAAAATAACAGTATTATAATTACGGCATGAATTAATTTTAAAATGGATATACATACTCATACATAAAGAAATTAATGCTCTATTTTTTATATTAAATGTCCTACATACATTATAGCAAATAATAAAAAATATATACTTATATAAACATCTTTAGCACGTTTCCTTCAAGTTCCTGATTTCCATTTTTCCTTTTTTCATCGGTTTATAAAAGCACATAAGTCTTTGTAGCAAAAAGTTCTTTTGATGGTATTTGATTCCTCTGCCATCATATATATGGTTTGTATATTGTTGAAATGAGTTCCTCAATTTGAAGTTTATGCAGATTAAAGTTAAATAGCATTTGTTTAAATTTTTCACAATATAAGTCTATTTTCGATTGTCTTTTTCTATCTTTAGATTCATTTTATATTTCAATTGAACACATATATAGACAATATCAAACTTAAAGTTTAATTTCTGTGGTTTAAAATATTTTTTTTACCATTTGTTGATTCAACCATGACCACTAGTTAACTTCTGGAGATTAAAATATGTGCCAATTTTAAAATTTATTCAATACACACAGTCATTTCTTAATACAATGTTAAATTTAGCAAAGTTATTCTTAAGAGACAAAAAGCAACAATAAACAATTTTAAATCTTATAACACAGTTTCTCTCTAAGTCAATGAAAGAAAAACTTGCAACAGAAACTTTTCAAATAGAATAGCTCCTCCCTTCTGCTAACACAGACATTTTATAAAAAAATGCCATATGGTCATCTGGTCATTATCTTTTCTTAATTAATTGATTTGTCCCCTTTTCTCTGGTTAATCTTTAACCTTTTGCTTTTTTAAAAAAACCATGCCAAATTCCAATCTGTATTTTAACAGATGACCCACAATTAATTTTACAATTTAACAGCTATAATTGCCAATTATTTTTTGATATTTCACAGACCATTATCGCTAATTGCATACTTAAATTCCTTGGTGAAACTTATATCATTTAAATGTTCTGATAATTACTTTGTAATATAATGCACGTGAAACCCACATTAAAGGTAAATAACAGAAAAAGCTCTCTTCCCCCTTTTTACCTTTTTAAATAATGAAACAAAATATATTTTTGCAGCCCAGTTTCAAACCCAGACCTTTAAACTAAAATTTGGATGCAAATATTAAACTTATTAAAATGATTTAATTTCTTATTTAAAGATTTCTTTACAACATGACAAGGAATGATTATTAATTGTGAATTTTACAATTAAGATCCACAATTAGATTATATACACACATATGTTGCATATATACATTTCTTTAATTGACCGATTTAATACTTTAATCCTTAATTATAATCCTTAATTATTATAACTATATTATTATTTTTTCATTTACTCTCATGAACTATTTATTTCTAACTTAGTATAAAATAATGACCATTCATCATCACTATCTAATGTAGTTTTTAAGAGTCACACATCTCCTCCCTTTTCTCAGTCAACTTATCAACAAATGTATAAATCTTGCTTTTCTAAATATATTTTTAATATTAACATGACCCATAAATTAATATAAAATAATCTTTTGGTTAGAAACTTTTTAACAATAAATTTTCAGATTGTTTACTAAGTCAAACGTATGCAATCCTTATAAATATGGGTTCAAACTTAGTCTTGGCTAAAATGTTTCTTATTAAAAAAAACATAAACTATGAGGAAAATTTTGATTGAACCTTTCCTTTCATAGTTAATGTAAAAAAAAATAAGTCTTGGTCAAATCCAAGGGCTACCATATATATATATATATATATATATATATATATATATATATATATATATATATATATATATATATATATATATATATATATATATATATATATCAAAACTACCCCAAATCTAAAATTAAACCAGACCAGAATAAAAATAATATTAAAACACAACCTAAGGTTTCACTGCTACAAGCAGACTTCTCAAGTGTAAAGAAATAATAAAAAAAAAAAACACACATTATATATACTATTAAAAACTACCCACAAATCCATTCACTTCCCATCCACCCTTAATATTAAAAGAACTCTTAAATAAGTTAATTGCTTCAGAATCATAAATTTTCAATAATAAAGACTCTTTAATTCTTCTTTTGATTTCATTTCTCTCAAAGAAGACAACCTTAGCTTCATCAAAATCAATAGTGTGGCCTGTATCTTTTTCATGGACATACAAAGCAGAACTAAGATATCTATTTTTAACTCTACTTTTATGAACCTTTACTCTTTCATTTAAACTCAAACTACTCTGACCTATGTAAACCTTCTTACAAAATAAACAAGGAATAAAATATACCACACCAGGAATAGTCTTTCTATCAAAAACTTCCTTTGTATTATTCAATAAATTATTCAACGTAACACCCCTTTTCCAAGCAATTTTCTTATTTCCAAACAATTTACTATTTCTACACACAATTTTATAAGAAGACAATTTAAATGGCAAAGAAATAAAATCATATTTTTCTTTAACCTTTACATCCTTACAAATATTACTATTAAATAAAATACTTTTAACAAATTTATCAGAGTATCCAACACTTAAATAATCTTTATAAAATTGATATTTCTGAAACAAAGCTACCCCACTAGAATTATTTAATTTAATATTCCTATGACAATAATTCCTTAAAGCAGCTACTTTATGAGATACAGACTGATAGCTATCAGGTTTAATTATAGATCTTAATTCTTTACTTTTAACTAAATGACTGCACAATAAACAATTAGTTTCTATATTTCTAATCACCAAAAGATCTAAAAATTTTAACTTACCAAAATCTAACCCCCCTCCTTCTAACACAAATTTTATAGAAGGATCAAAACAATTAAACTCATTTACAAATTCCTTCATTTTACCATTCTCAACAACAAATAAACAATCATCAACATATCTGACAAATAATTTTACATATAAACAATTCTTTTTAATAATAATTTCCTCTTCCATAAAACTAATATAAACTGAACATACTAAATGAGAAATAATATAACCTATTATCCACCCTTCCTTAATCTTATAAAAATTACCTTTATAAGTAAAATACATAGAATCTTCCAATAACAAAAGCAAATCTTTAATTACCTTAATTTTATTTTTTGATAAAGAACTTTTCTTAATCAATACAGACAAAAGAACATCAATACTGCTTAACCTATTAACAGACTGATAGCTATCAGTCTGTATCTCATAAAGTAGCTGCTTTAAGGAATTATTGTCATAGGAATATTAAATTAAATAATTCTAGTGGGGTAGCTTTGTTTCAGAAATATCAATTTTATAAAGATTATTTAAGTGTTGGATACTCTGATAAATTTGTTAAAAGTATTTTATTTAATAGTAATATTTGTAAGGATGTAAAGGTTAAAGAAAAATATGATTTTATTTCTTTGCCATTTAAATTGTCTTCTTATAAAATTGTGTGTAGAAATAGTAAATTGTTTGGAAATAAGAAAATTGCTTGGAAAAGGGTGTTACATTGAATAATTTATTGAATAATACAAAGGAAGTTTTTGATAGAAATACTATTCCTGGTGTGGTATATTTTATTCCTTGTTTATTTTGTAAGAAGGTTTACATAGGTCAGAGTAGTTTGAGTTTAAATGAAAGAGTAAAGGTTCATAAAAGTAGAGTTAAAAATAGATATCTTAGTTCTGCTTTGTATGTCCATGAAAAAGATACAGGCCACACTATTGATTTTGATGAAGCTAAGGTTGTCTTCTTTGAGAGAAATGAAATCAAAAGAAGAATTAAAGAGTCTTTATTATTGAAAATTTATGATTCTGAAGCAATTAACTTATTTAAGAGTTCTTTTAATATTAAGGGTGGATGGGAAGTGAATGGATTTGTGGGTAGTTTTTAATAGTATATATAATGTGTGTGTTTTTTTTTTTATTATTATTTCTTTACACTTGAGAAGTCTGCTTGTAGCAGTGAAACCTTAGGTTGTGTTTTAATATTATTTTTATTCTGGTCTGGTTTAATTTTAGATTTGGGGTAGTTTTGATTTTATATTGACTAGTTTAGCTTTATGCTTGTAATGTTTATATATATATATATATATATATATATATATATATATATATATATATATATATATATATATATATATATATATATATATATATATATATATATGACAATAAATGACATTCTACCAAAAACACTGTCAAGCTTAAGTTTGTTTACATAAAGGTCAGAGCAAGCATTCACTAACTCTAACTTTAGTTCCACCTTCAGATCATGATTTCAAGCTATTTGCTATCATCAGTGAAAGACAGGAATAAGAAACTAGATCCAAACACAAACTCTAGCATTTATGAAACAGTTTCTATTCAACTTGCAAGCGTAAATCTTTTAGACATGTAATGTCTTCAAACTCAGCAAGCAAGCCAGATAGCTACATGGGTCTGATATCAGTTCAGCATCACCACATAGTAGAAGCTTCTGCAATATACATCATTACAAGAAAGACCTCAAAGGTACATTTATGAAAAACAAAAAAACACAAGTTAAAACTTGCTAACGCTTGTATTTATGACAATAGATGGCATTCTACCAAAAACACCGTCAAGCGTAAGTTTGATTACATAAACATCAGAGCAAGCATTCACTATCTCTAACTTTAGTTCCATCTTCAGATCATGATTTCAAGCTATTTGCTATCGTCAGTGAAAGACAGGAATTAAGAAACTAGATCTAAACACAAACTCTGAGCATTTATGAAACAGTTTCTATTCAGCTTGCAAGTGTGAATCTTTTAGACACATAATGTCTTCAAACTCAGCATAGCAAGCCAGATAGCTACATGGGGCTGATATCAGTTCAGCATCACCACATAGTAGAAGCCTCTGCAATATATATCATTGCAAGAAAGACCTTAAAGGTACATTTATGAAAAACAAAAAAACACAAGTTAAGACTTGCTAATGCTTGTATTTATGACAATAGATGGCATTCTACCAAAAACACTGTCAAGCGTATGTTTTAACTTGTCTTTTTTTGTTTTTCATAAATGTACCTTTGAGGTCTTTCTTGCAATGATATATATTGCAGAGGCTTCTACTATGTGGTGATACTGATCTGATATCAGACCCATGTAGCTATCTGGCTAGCTATGCTGAGTTTCAAGACATAACGTGTCTAAAAGATTCACGTTTGCAAGCTGAATAGAAACTGTTTCATAAACGCTCAGAGTTTGTGTTTAGATCTAGTTTTTTAATTTCTGTCCTTCACTGATGATAGCAAATAGCTTGAAATCATGATCTGAAGGTGGAACTAAAGTTAAAGATAGTGAATGTTTGCTCTGACGTTCATGTAAACAAACTTACACTTGGCGGTGTTTTTGGTAGAACGCCATCTATTGTCATAAATACAAGCATTAGCAAGTTTTAACTTGTGTTTGTTTTGTTTTTCATATATATATAAAGTAACCCAGTGCTTTTGACACTTGGTTTTATTTAGTATTATTTGTGCATAATATTGGTGTTATTTTAAAAAAAAAAAAAGATAATATTTAACTAATAAAGTGTGCTAACCGCTTTTGCTAGCTATAGTTTGTATTAGTTAGCCAATACTATTCTAATGTGTATCATATTTTTAAATTAACAGATTATTCTAAATAAAATATTATAATAGCAAGCTAATATAATCTTAAAATTTTAATCAACTCTTATTAAAGTGTAAACTAATTGTAAGAACATATCTAGATAAGAATTATAATAGTGGTATTATAATGCTTACTTAAGCTCAGTTGTTTAAATAGTTTATTGAAAGAGAAGTAAAATTATTACAAGTAAATAAAGTTATTTAAAAAAATAAACTTCATATAATATGTGTGTACATGAAAAATTAGTATGCTTGAATTCTTATATTTAAGCATTCATAGAAGTATTTTGTTTTTAAAAAAAGTTGCATTCCAAGATAAAAATAAAACAATATTTAAAAAATTGAACATAAATTTTAGTTAATTAATAATTAAAGTAATTTTTTAAAAAAAAAAAAAAATGGTGAGTTTATTTGGTAGAAAAATAATTTAATCTTTAATGACAAATAATTATTGTTGGTTTAATTTTATTTATGATTTTGATTTATTAAACTGTTATGTAATTCATTTAAATAACCTTATAAAACCATATGATGTTTATATAATTTTTGTTGTTGTTATAAAATTGAGTGATTACTATAGAGGTCACTGAAGGTAATGGGATGGGCTTAATGAGGTCAGCACCTATTAGAAAATTGGTATAAATAGTCAATTCATTTTGTTTTGTGTGAGTCTGGCTTCATCCTCTCCTCTGTCCTTTTAAAATTATCTTACACTGCATGTTCAATAGTGTTAATTTTTTGTGAGTATTATTATTTTCTAGTAGAGTTGCAAATTAAGAATGTCATGTTACTGCAGTCTACAATGATGAGGGAAATATTTTAAGACATTCTATTCAATGCTTTCTAAATCATAATCTATCTATAAATATAATTTAATGCATCCTGGTAAAATTTAGATTTTAGAAAAACTTAAAATTGCAAGATTAACAATTATTGATTTATTCGAAGTAAGAATAATAAGCATTTTCAAAGTTAAAACCAACTATGTAATCATTTATTTTTACTTAATAATATTTTCTTGCTATATAATAAAATTTGAGATAGCTGAAATATTAGAACTCTATCGAAATTTTGCTGCATAAAAAAATTAATTAGATTATCTGCATCTGCAATAATGAAATGTAGATTTATTTAGTTAATTTACAAGTATTTGGAAAAAATATTGATATGCTGTATATTAAAAAAAAATATTTTTTTCTTTACAAATAAAAAGGAAATGAATTATTTAAATCAAAAGTTAAATGAAATACATTTGTTCTAAAAAAAAACAACTGGTTGAAATAAAAGTGAGAATCATATATGTGAGGTCTTTTAGGAAAGAAAAGAAGGAACTTTTTGATATTAAAGGCTAAAATTTCAGAGCAGCTTAATAAGAGCTTTATTGTTTTGACACTGGAGTTAAACATTTTTACATAATGTGCTTTATGGAAAAAATATAATTGGAGTTGTAAAATTTTCAATCATTTCCATATCAACTGCAGTTATGGTATTGTAATTTATGGAAAATCAGCCAATCTTCAGTAATGTCTTACCTACATAATTATACATGTTGTCTTTAAATAATATTTATGTTTGTTTCATGTTGTAAATATGTATGCATGGATCCTGTCTTTGTCACTGAAATTTATTTAAGTTTATATCTACTATATTTCTTTGAATGTTACACCTGTCAAGAGAAAAAGGAAACTTTTCATTGAATAAAAATGTATTTATTATTTCAGTGCCTTGTGTTTTGTAGACTGTGGTTGGAGAACTCTCTGTCTGGACAGACAGCTCAGCAGAGAAATAGTTTTGCTAATGAGCTAATGTTTTTTTTAAAACAGATTAATTGGTAAATTTTTATTTTAGTTTTATAATATTGATGTATGATAAGGTGTACATTTATTATTTAATATTTATAAGTTTATAGCAAATGATAAACATTCACAATATTATATTTAGTCAAATTTATCTTTGATATAAAGTTGTACCAATAAAATATATCTGGTTTATTTTACATGCAACTGGAGATATTAATCTTGAATGTTATGTATTTAAATGTGTTATATATTTTATGCTATAACAGTGTATTTCTCATTTAAAGTTTCAATGGAATTTATATTTCATTAGTTACTTAATTTATTACCAATTATTTTTTATTAGTATGTCCATTTTATTTTTGTATAAACTTTCATGCTATACATTGCGGTTGAATATTCCTTGCTTAGATTTAAATTTATTATACTATAATGCATATTCTGTTCAGTCATTTGGCTGAAATATATGTGTTTTAAATTTATTGGTTTTAGATATTGATTGAAGTATGCATTTTGATATTATTATTATTAGTGTATTTTGCTATCTTGCCTAAGTTTAGAGTTGATATATGCTTAATATCAGCATATTTTGATATTTATTATGTATTGTTCTTTGTGGGGTGTATGTGTTCCCCATAGTGCATTGTATTCTCCATGAGTGGATTATTTTATATCTTGTTTTAGTATATTCATATAACCAGTGTGTTTATGTCTCCTGGAGAGGACTGTCTAGAATTTATATGATATTTTCATGTAGCTAGTATAGCTTAATCCCATGAGATGATTATATTTTGGTGTGTGCTCCTTTTTCATTAGATGATGAGATAAAGTCCACATATGGATTCTTGTCTGAGAGATAGGTCTAAAAACTACCAATTCTTTTAATGAATTATTTACACTTGAGAGGTTACTCAGTATTTTGTCCTTCATGTGAATTTAGAATATTCTGCCACTGTATAATGTGTAGATTATCATGTTCTATTTAGAAGTTATGGCAAAAATACATGTTACAATTGAGATGTTTGTTCCTCAGAGTGCACTTCATCATCAGTAGTGGCTTAGTGATCTGAATCAATATCTGTATTGTGCTCTTGAGCCTTGCTAATAGGTCACAAGAAAACAATTGGGTAGAATTGATTTAAAATGGTGTATTTTAAAACACTTAGTTATTAAAGAATGTTCAAACACAAGTTTTATTTTTACCAATAGCTGAGAAATATTCTTCATTAGAATTGTAAGTCATCCATAATTAAACTATCCATTATTATTTTTATTTGGTCATTAAATTAAGTATTAATTTGTGAGTGATTCATGATGAATAATTCATATCCATTCATAATTTATTTTAACTACAGATCAGAATTTAGTTAATTCAGTAACAATGGGGTTTAGCATTTTAAAAGAGAGAAATATTTGAACCCAGTTCATAATAGTTAAATAAATAATATTTAGTTCTGTTTGTGTACTTCATATCATAAGAAAAATAGGTAGACAATAATTTAAAGCAAGAAATTTATTTATCAGACCATTTTATAAGATTTAAAGTGAAACTTATTATTTGTCCATTTCACATTAAGAGTTTGTTTAATGTAGTTTTCCAAAATTTTAAAACAGTGTAGTAATATATCACTTGTATATTTCAGATAGTTATTTCAATTTAATACGTTAATCCCAAATTATAGGAATAGATTATTTTAGGTATGTTCTTGCAAAGAACAGCTTTTTGTAATTATGCACTTGTAGCAACAATACCTATATTAGTTTGTAGCATTTATAAAAAAATTGTATACTTTTATTTTATTCTGTGCCATTAATAAATTATAGTAATTTATTCAATGTTTGTTTTGGTTTATTTTCTATATGCAAAATATATGTGGTTTGCAAAATTTTTGCAAAACGTTTTCTTGAGTCCTAAATCCTTTCAAACTCCAGAAATCTCAACACACCAGATAAGCAATCGTATATCAGATAAGCAAATTTATGTACATCTTAATATTTCATTTTGTTGACAGTAGTTTTATGAGCATTGTAAACTTCAGATTAAACATTTATTTAATAGTGAAATGGATTTTATTTCAAGGGATTAACTCTGACTGCACATTATTTCATTTATGTTCATAGTTAAATTATTGAAATGATTAGTTTTAATTAATTTGTTGCATTGTCATGGATGATGGAGGGATATAAAATATACCAGTGTCTTTTTATTATTTTGGCTGATATCCTGGATAAAAGGATGACTTATTCTAAATTTCATGCGATTATTTTGTTTCAGTATTAGTCATATTACCATTTCTTTAAATAATTGTAATTGTAGTGATCATAAGTTAGGTTAAATTAGCTTCTAAGTGAAATTAATGTTTCCTATAGCATATCATTATGTCAGTCATGTGTGTCAGCAAAATATTGTAGAGCATTTCCCAAAATAATCTGCAAAACCCTGAGATTGTCATCATTATTATTATTCTTTGTTTAAACTGTGCCAAATTTTATTGTTATTATAGTTGTGTTATTGCATAAAAGAGTTTTATTTTCAATTGCACCATAGGAAAGGTACTTTTCATTTTCATGTTTCTCTTCAAGAATAAAGTTCATTTCATATATATATATATTGAAAAAGTCGTTCTTAGTTCAAGGTCAAGTTTCACTATTCTACCACAACCCATGTTTTACCCCATTTCTTTTTGTCAGATGTATATAAGTTATATGTGTGTTTCCGAGAAGCGTCTCTAAAAATTTATAAATATAAACCTCAAATAAAAAATGTCTTTAATTTTAAATATTGGCTTTTATAGATGTGACTCAGATATATACATATATTAATGGAGCTTTTATATATATATAAAAGTGCAAACAAATATTGTAAATATTTATATATATATAAAAGTGCAAACAAATATTGTAAATAATTTTGTAATTTTTGTCTTTAATTATATCTTATGTATTTCATACTTATTTTTCGTTATAAAACCTATCAAAAATTCAAGATGGAAGATGCAATCACTGACTGTCCAATAATCATTAAAGGGGTGGGAACATTACATTGTTTCATGATAATAAAGGAATTTTTAAATTAAAGTAAAATTTAAAACAAAGCTAATTTCTTTAGTTAGCTGTTAACATTTTTATCAAATCTATTTCCAATCTGGAAATTGATTTGAATTTATTTTTGGACAGTTATCTTGCACTTGCATCTCCAATAACAATACAGAAAATATTTTTGTAAATTAAAGATTAATTAAAAGTTAAGAAGTTTTATTAAAAACATTATTTGAATAACTCAAAGTTTGTATAAATAGGGCCAAAAATCTATTGGGTCAGAGTTTGTTCTATAGTCACTAGCCTACTCCACATCTGTTTAATTTTGAGGGGCCTAAGTCACCTTCCCCTCCATATTCAGTCTGACTCTTCACCATTCAGAAATGTAGCCCCTACTGTTCCAAGCGTACCCTTGCCATCAAAGACTGCCAAGGCCAAGAGACATGTTAAATCAAAGAATGCCACTGGCCACAGAAGATTCGTCAGTACTTTATTCCATAGAATGCTGAGGTAACCAGCCCAAAATCATTATAATTGTATTACCTAAATTCTAACTTGTAACTCTTTAAAATTAATGTTTTCGGTATATTTGAATCATTTTTGACTCAATAATTGGCGAGTATGCTAAATTAATAATTATCTTCTTTGTGTCTATTCTCTTCTATCTAAATAATCTACTGTAAAAAAATCTTTTCATTGAACTCATGCTTCTTATTATTTTTATAATTTAGTGCGGTTATAATTTATTTTTAATGATATTTTTATATTTTTTGCTTAATTTTATTTGTAAATGCCAATCAAACCTAGTCTTATGAACTTCTATATCCCACTGTGGAATAGAAAAGAGGGGGGGGGGTATTAATGAGTTCTTATTACTTATATCTAAATAGCTCGTAAGATTGGGTTTTTATTTTAAATGAATACATGCTTTTAAATAAAAAAAATATTGTAAATTTATACAAAATATATAAATACTTTTCAATGTAGGGTGGATATTGGTGTCAGTTAATTTATTGATTTCTTTATTGATCATCATTATCAAAAGGCTGGCAACTTTAACCTTTTTTGTTATTTGCACTTTTAAGTGTGTGAATTTTACTGTGTTTTCATATGTTAAACAAAATATTATTGATTCAAGAAGGGGGTTCAATGCACACTTCATTAATTATAGTTTTAACTTCTCATAAATTTATTTATCTTACATGGGTAATTATTTTAACATATCATTAGATATTTGTTAAACCATTTAAGGCTTTATTTTAGTATTTCAATCCAATGATTTTATATGCTTATAATAGCATTGCTAGCATACATCAAATTATTAATAAGCTGCATAGGGATTGATCTGTTTCACCTGAACCTCATTCCAGGGATTCACGATCATCTTAGTTTGTCATTCTTCTCCTCAAAGTATATATTTCTATACTGCTTCAATTCACCTGTACCTCACCCCAGGGATTCAAAGCTTTCCATCTCTTTTTAGTGTTCTCGTTCATAACATGTTAGTGTAGCTGAAGCTCTGCATCGACTTACTGTAAACCAGATCCATAGCAACTTACTACTGATCTTTCCACGTTTGGTACTACTCTAGCATGAAGCTGGCATGTACCACCTTTAAAATAATGGAGAATGACCTTGTCTTGACCAAATGTGCTATTTCCTCTCTTGCTGACATAATGCTAGTATCATAATTTACTATAGTTAGTTCTCTAGCCTGTTTAGCAAAATAAATCATAATGATATGTGCTAATGAAACATTTTTCTCTTTAAATATTTTTCTTTGGAGTTTTAGATCCAACTTCTCATGTAGCTGCCCTCCCCTTTATTAAAATAAGCCATTTCCATATTTATAGAGTTTCACAATATTCAATTGCTAAACATCGAAAATGTGTAATAAATAAATATTTCAGTATACTTAAGGAACAGAACGTATCCTTATTTAATTGTTGTAAATAAATTCGATAAATTAAAACAAAGCTATATATCAAATGCCAGGGGCATTCCATTAAAGTCTTACAAACAGCAAAACTCTATTTTCATATCATATGTTTCTTTTTTAAATGTATAAAAGTCCACTAATGACCCAGATAAATTTGTTTTGTAACATTGAATAAAATCCTATTTTTAAATGTAAGTTCAGTATTGTATCTGCCACAGTAAATTTATATCTATTAAAATAAAATAATTGTATAAAGTTTGTCAAAGATTTGTTATCAAAATAATAATTTAAACTGTGTGAAGTTAATTATACATATATAAAATCTTGAATTTTTGTCAAAATAAATATTTATAATTTTAAAACTTAATCCAGTTGTTCGAATCACCTTAATAACATTTATATTTATGTATGTTTTTAACTTGTATTTTAAGTTCACTCAGTCTCATCATCACCATCAGCAGTTGAGTTCTCATGTAAAATGATCCAGAACTGAGCCCGGAAATAATTAATATATGTAGTATCACCATAGTTATTGTCCGTAGTGTTATAGATTTGGGGAATGGGCAAACAGGTTAGAATTCATGATTACTCCTGACCTGTGTGTCTCGGGCATGATTGGATTTGGGGTATATATATATATTTTAATGGTTTCACTGAAGTATGATATAGATAAATTATTGTTTTGTGCTAAACTGATTGTTATTTTCCAATACATAGCGATATTTCGATGAACTAGCATGGGCTATTATGAAGATAAACTTTTGAAAAAAAAATGTTAGATCTCACACAGTAATTTAACTGAGTGCAAGATAAGGCTTATCAAAATGTTTATTTCCCTGAATTTTTTCACCTATTAATTTTAAGTTAATATTAGAAGACAGAGATAAAATGAGAGGTTTAGACATAGCTGGAATAGGTTGCGATTAAGGCTGACAAAGATGGTTGTATAGGTGCTACAATTACAGATTTTTAAAAAAATGTTAAAGTTCCACCAATAGCAAAAATGTTAAATTAAGAATGTTTTTTTTTTTAAAAAATCTTTCCAAAAAGAAGGAATTTTGCATGTAACATCTTGCTTATTGATACAATCTGGAATTTTTGTTATTGGTGGAATTTTAAAGTTTTTTTTCTTTTAAATCAGTCATTGTAGCACCTGTACAAACATTTTTCAATATTTTATTACAACCAACACTTATTTTCTAAGTAATATTTCAGTAGAAACTCTGAAGTTGTTTGATATGAAAATATCTTTTACTCCAGCTAGTTAACTTAAATAGCTATATGGAACTGAACCAAATTCAGATCTACTATGTATTAATAGACTCAGCATAGGCAAAGCCATAAAGGTAAAATTGTAATTATCAATAAAACAAGTCGTATATAATGTAACATTGCTTTTATAAGCTTGTAAATACAAAAATGTAATACAGAGGGCGTACCAATAGCTCAAACAATCTTTTAATTGATAAGTGCAGTAAAAGAAAATATTTAAAATCTCTATCTGAAAATCTCTTATTCCCAGAACAATTAGTTTTGAGCTTATGGCTCACCACAGTGAGGAGCTACAATTATCAGACATTTGAACCAAAATATCATCTCAAAACCAAGCACTTATTTTATACATACTATTTAAGTAGAAATACTGAAGTTTTTGGACATGAAAATGTCTTTTAATCCAGCTATTTAATTTAAGTAGCATAATAGATAGCCGGAGTAAAAATTTTTCTGATATTTTAATAATAGGCATTCTCATATTAAATTTACAATGGAGACAACATATTCTGATGAAAAACTGCCATTTCTTTATGCTCTAGTGACCAGAACATCAAATTGTTTATCTTTTTCGATTTATAGAAAGAGTACACATGCAGACAGATATTTACATTTCCCTTCTCATCATCACCCAGCTCAGATAGTTTCCATAGCCAAAACTCTTTTAAATAGAACAATTAACTTTTCAGATAAGTCACATCTGAAAGAAAAAATATATATATTAATAGTGATTTATGAGCAAATAGTTATAATAATATATTCATTAGTAAGACTTACTTCAAGCTCAAAATGGACAAAGTTGGAATGAAAAGAAGAGAAATCAGCTATTAGGATTTGTGTTCCATATGTAAAAGAAACTACAGAGAGTATTGGATATATATTAAAATGCTATAATAAAAATATAGTGTTTCTATTCATCAAAATATAAGCAATATAATAACCAATCCTAAGGATTCAATTCCTCTTGAATCTCATTGTGTTTATAAATTGCCATATGAAAATTATAAAGCTTCTTACATAGGTATGAGTAATTGTCGCATCAGTCTTAGGAGAGATGTACATGCTATTGCAGTTAAACAACACTGTTCATTATCAACACTCTCATTCCATAGTATAGATTCAGGTCATAACTTTGATTTTTCTAGTACCAGTATTGTTTCTAGATGTAATAACATCTACCAGTGTAAAATCAGAGAAGCCCTTGTGATACTTAAGAGGCCAGATTGTAACAATAAATGAGATGATACATGCAAACTTTCTCCTAATTGGAATGATTTTTGTAAAAAAATATTTTTAATTCCATTTAAAAATCAAATTTTACATCCCATTATTTCAAGTCGCCATAAGTAATTTTTAAATTGTTAATTACAATTAAAAATGAGATTTTAATTTTTAATTGTCAAATTTAATTGTTCCCACTGCTATTACTGACCTTTTAAAAAAAAACTTGTGGACACTAATTGATTAATAATTGATTACGTTCTTTTTTAAAAAGCAAAAACGGATTGTGATTTAAAATGCAAAATTAACACGCACAATGTTTGAACAAATTTACATTATAATCTTGTAAAATTTAATGTGTGTACATAAAATGTAAAAATCATGATTTTAATTTCATTATTGCATAAAATCTTACTATTATAAAGCACTGAAAATATTGAAATTACTAAGTTGAATGTCGAATTCCAATAATGTGCTATTACTTTCAATATGATGTAAGTGCGCGAAATTTATTATTTAAAGTAATAGCGCATTATCGGAGGACGACTTCCGGTGAAGCACGAAACGCGTAACTTCAAAATCGTGTTAAATAAGTCTGCATAAAAAGATACCCAGGTGTATATATATTGTGACCTAAGGGGAATGGCGAGGAAGGGAAAGGGATGGTGAATGACACTGGGAATGGAGGGATTGGGAGAAAATGATGAGAATGGTGAATAGAGTGATGTCAAAATAAGTTGATAATAATAATAGAGAGACTCTTACATAATGGGCTTTTGCTCAGTGGCAGTTACAATAAAAGAAAGGAATACTAATGCGATAATGATCTCAGAATTTTAAGCACTTTGGAGATTTCTTCTATAATCACTGATTGCCAATGTATGACTGATATCCTGGGAGGCTCTAAGAGGCATAAACTTTTCTTAAAAGAGGACGCTTCCTAATATATACTTAAAAAAGAAACAATTACAGAAGGAAAGTATCCAATTTGCTAAATAATGGCAATAGTTAATACTCTAACATTCAGAATAACTATAGCCATTTATCCAGGACATCAATAAAAAATAACAGAAGGAAAAGGGTACATTTTATGTCCTTGCGTCATCCCACAGACAACTCAAATTATCAAGTACACAGTCTGTATATTCACACCATAATGGAGTGGTCTATAAAATTTATGCAGTCTGGATAGCTAGAATAATCTAAATCAAAGTTATATCAAATTTGAGTGGATATTTACAATATTCAATTCTAATTATTCTCATATAAAATCCCAGGCTTTCAAATTGGAGAGATTCACAAAGGATTCTTACTAAATATGGAGAGTTTTTGGAACTGCAAATTTAGTTTATCTGTTACCCAAAATTTATCTGACAGAAATCAGCATTGTGACATTATGAACTATGCAAATGATGAACTCAATAATTCTAATAGATATATGGAAATTTGTGTGTGAACCCAAGACAAATGGCATAAAGAAAAGGAAAACAGAAACCGAATATTTTTAATAATAAAGTAATTAAATTTATTAAATATTAAATGTCAACATAAATATTATGTACAATTTTTTTTAATTTATTTTACAGGTAATACTCAGAACTCCTTGCTGTTACAAGCGCTGATACAAATGTCATTATATTTTTTATACATCAGTTGACACATAGGCACATCCGGACTTTTACTATTAGTTATCAGAAGGTTTAACTACAAGACCATTAAGTGGGTTGGACATCAATATTTCCACATAAATTAACTTATAAATCAAATTAATTCATCTCAAACTAGTTGATGTGCTTTTTAAACATATTGAAATTTAAAAAAAAAAACAATACCAAAAGTTTTAGCTTGGACTAAGCTGAACTACCATATAACTCGAACATTTATATTTGTCAAGTAATTTATAGCCTTGGAAGGCAATTTAACACACTATTGAGCTAAATTGTAATTGATTAATTTTATAGAGATTAAAATAATACAATATCAATGAGCATTGGATATAGGCAATTATATAAATCTTGCATTATGCATTAACTAAATTTGAAGTACCAGGCTGATGAAAATATTAATAATTGAAGAATGCAATCAATTTCACAAAAATTGCATGATATGGACCTAAGTTTCTACATTACTTTTTTTCTTTCTTTGAGAAAAATGGGCCATTTACCAGAAGTCACATGTACATCATACTAACTTACTGTCCACATACTGCTCCTGCTACTGCTACTGCCACTGCCACTGCCACTGCCACTACCACTACCACTACCGCTACCGCTACTACTACTACTACTACTACTACTACTACTACTACTACTACTACTACTACTACTACTACTACTACTAGTAGTAGTAGTAGTAGTAGTAGTAGTTTTAAAGTACTTTATTTGATATCATAAGTACATGTATGAAAATATAATTTTAAAACATGTTACAAGAGCTTATCTACAATTTAGAATTGAAAATTATTAACAAAATTATTAATATGAATACATGAAATATTTTTACATTAATAATGTTGAAAAACTGAGGAAAAAATTAATCAATAACAGTAACAATATTAAATACATATATGACAATAAAACTCTCACTTACATACAGCAAATATGTGATTCATATTTCACAGTGGTGTTGGTAATTTGATCAAACTACAAGTGGCTGATACTATATCTGTTGGAGCTAGTGCTTGATCTCTTGTTTTAATTTTTTCTAACTTATTGAAAAAAAGTGATTTAAGTTTACGAGATGTGGGATTGAATATAAATTGACATCTCATAAACCAGAGTGTGTATAGTATAAATATTGTTAGTCTTACTGTTGGAAACAACCCTCTTTGAATATTTTTTATCAATACTGTCAATGAGCATTTTGGATTATGGGTTATATCAGCAATTAGTTCTCGATATGTTTTGAGAGAAGTACACTGAGAAATAAAATGTTCCATTGTTTCTTCTTCTTTATTACATAGTTGACAAATGGCATCTATGTTTGGACATCTCCATCTTCCAGCCAGAAAAGCATTGGTAGGTAAAGCTCTAAGGTTGATTTTTATTAGAAAATCTAAGTACTTAGGCTCCAAGTACCAGAATTTAAATTTTTGGATTATAGATTTATTTGTGATATTAATTAAGCTAATGGGAATTTCAAAGGGATTGGAATTAGTTGTTATGTAATGTGCTTCCCAATACTTAATTTTAGTTGAGAAAAGGTTTGCAGCAGGTACTTTATGTTTGAATATTGTTTTTATTAGATAGTTAATGAATTTATTTTTAATAGGAGGTGGAGTATTGGAAGAAACACTTGGAAATTTTCATATGTCATATAAAGTTTCATTAATGCATTATGAGTAATGTAAACAGTAACAATTGCCAATTCTTCAACTTGTTTTGTGTTAAATGCTTAGCTAAAGAAAGCATTTATAACATCTCTCTCAGGACCCCCTCCCCAACCTCTGACCATGGTTTGATGCTCTGGCTCTTTTCAGAGAGGTGCAGCAATAGGTTCAGACACTGGATCTAAACACACTAACCTTAAGCCAAGCATTTAACTAAAAGTTATCTATTCAGTGGTAAATCTGAAAATTTCATACACCTACATGTGTTCAAATCCAGCTATCCAACTCAAATACCTATATGGGGCTGAGAGATCTTCAGCCTTACCATATATTAGTAGTCTTAGCAATATAACATTGCATAAGACTTATGGCAAAGACTATAAATAGTCAAAATAAGAGTCATAAATCACATGACCCTATACTTTTAAGCTTGTAAATTATAAACAATGAGGATTGCTAATTCCTCAACAAGCTTTGTGACAAATGCTTAGCTAAAGAAAGCATTTAAAATATCTCGATCAGCCCCCGCCCCAAACCTCTGACCATTGTTTCATGCTCTTGCACTCCTCATAAAGTTTTCTAGGGTAGGTTCAGACTATAGATCGAAAAACACCAACCCAAAGCCAAGCATTTAACTAAAAGTTACCTATTGAGTCAAAAATCTGAAATTTTCAGACATCTACACGTCTTCAAACCCAACTTTCCAACTCAAATAGCTATATGGGGCTGAGAGATGTTCATGCATACCATATATTAGTAGTCTTAGCAAAAGACTTATGGAAAAGACTATAAATAGTCAAAATAAGAGTCATAGATCAAATGACTCTACAATCCTAAGCTTGTAAGTTATAATCAATGAGGATTACCAATTCCTCAACAAGCATTGTGGATAAATGCTTAGCTAAAGAAAGCATTTAAAGTATCACTGCCAGGGCCCCCCATATCCTATGACCATGGTTTCATAATCTGGGACTCCTGGGAAAAGTTCTAGAATAGGTTCAGACACTACATCTAAAACACCAACCCAAAGCCAAGCATTTAACTAAAAGTTATCTATTGAGTGGAAAATTAGAAATTTTCAGCCCTTACATGTCTTCAAAACCAGCTATCCAACTCAAATAGCTATATGGAGCTGATCTTCAGCCATACCATATATTAGTAGTCTTAGCAATATAACATTGCATAAGAGTTATGGTACAGACTATAAATAATCAAAATAAAAGTCATAGATCACATGACCCTATACTCTTAAGTTTGTAAGTTATAAACAATGAGGATTGTCAATTCCTCAAGAAGCTTTGTCATAAATGCTTAGCTAGAGAAAACATTTAAAATATCTCTGTCAGAACCACCCTCCCAAACCTTTGATCATGGTTTCATGCTCTGGCACTCCTCAAAGAGGTGTTAGGGTAGGTTCAGACACAAGCCAAGCATTTAACTAAAAGTTATATATTGATAAATCTAAAATTTTCAGACACCTGCATGTCTTCAAGTCTTATGCAATGTTATATTGCTAAGACTACTAATATATGGTATTGTTGAAGATCTCTCAGTTCAGATAGCTATTTCAGTTGGATAACTGGATTTGAAGACAAGTAGGTATCTGATAATTTCAGATTTTCCACTCAATAGATAACATTTAGTTAAATACTTGGCTATGGGTTGGTGTTTTTAGATATAGGGTCTGAACCTACCCTAGCATCTCTTTGATGAGTGCCAGAGCATGAAACCATGGCCAGGGATTTGGGGAGTCCTGACAGATATTTAAATGCTTTCTCTAGGTAAGCATTTATCACAAAGCTTGTTAAGGAATTGACAATCCTCATTGTTTATAACTTACAAGTTTAAGAATATAGAGTGATGTGATCTATGACTCTTATTTTGACATTTATATTCTTTGTCATAAGTCTTATGAAATGTTCTATTGATAAGTCTACTAATATATGGTATGGATGAAGAACTTTCAGCCCCATATAGCTATTTGAGTTGGATAGCTGGGTTTGAAGACATGTAGGTGTCTGATAATTTCAGATTTTCCACTCAATAGATAACTTTTAATTAAATTATTGGCTTTGGGTTGGTGTTTTTAGATCTAGGGTCTGAAGTTACCCTAGCACCATTCTGGGGAGTGACAAAGCCCAAAACCATGGTCAGAGGTTTGGGGGTGTTCTGACAGAGATATTTTAAATGGTTTTTCTAGCTAAGCATTTATCACAAAGCTTGTTGTGGAATTGGCAGTTCTCATTGTTTATAACTTCCAAGCTTAGGGTTATAGGTTCATGTGATCTATGACTCTTATTTTGATTATTTATAGTATTTATTATGTTTGACTGTTAGAACCCTGAGATTATTTTAAATCAAAATTATATAAGCTGATGACTGAGAATAGACTTGCTAGGAAAGTATAAGTATTTTATAAATTTTATTTATTCTATTAAAATCTGGTCATACTTTAAGACAAACTAAATCTGTGAGATATTAGTCTTATTATTAAATACGAGTATCTCAGGAGAATGTTGTTCTTTAAATAATTATTTGTTTATTATAAAGAATCTCATGAAGATTTTTATTTTTGTTTTAAAAGCTATAAAGCAAGAAAGAGTTAAAATTGAGCTTCGGTCCTATTTGACTACCAATTTCTCCATAACCTGTGACATTTATTTATTTACAATATATATGTTTTAAATATATGAAATGTTATTTAAGGTGTCGATCATCAGATAAGCAGAAGTTTGCAACACTTGAAAATACGCTGGTCCAATATGACATCTTATATTATTAATTATTTTGCCTATATCTTTCACTATAAACACAGATTCATAATCGAATCTATTCTTAATAAGAGAATTAAAAAAAAAACAATAATAGAGACAATTTCCATTTATTTTACATTTTATATATACTGGAAAATATTATTAATGTAGATATGAAATATATAATTATTTATTACATGTTTGAATACACGAAGTAATGTCATACAATCTCAGTGCAATATGGAAATATGAATTAAATTAACATATAATTTTAACATTAGAACATATGAATATTTTACAATACTTGTTATTATATTTGGAATCATTAATATTCTTGCTGGCGCATTCGAAGTTTGAATAGCTGAAACTATGCTGGAATTGCGAAACACTTATCCATATAGAAAGCTATATACATTCTAATATGGTTATAGATAGAGTGGATAGATGAAGGGAACTTAAAAGTCTTTGTTCAAATCCCTTATAGAATAATATCGAAAATCCATATATATAAATTATCCTTGTATTTAATCAAATATTAAAAAAATAGACTATACATTGCACATCCCTCTTCCGTGTATTCAAATGAATAAAGTTATGTATGTGAGGGATCAAAGTAATTTAAGGTCAACATGGGCATGACAATAATATTGTCATCAAAATGGTATTTGGGAATTTCATCACCAGACTTTCAATAGAATGGATGAGTGAAGAGTTACAGGGTGGAGTACATTAAAACTCGAACATTAAAGTTTGAAGATTTGCTATTTCAATATGAACCAAGTACTGATTGCATATGTGTGTGAGATATGATCTTCATCAACTGATGAGTGCTGGTTCAGCACTAAATTTCATTATTGGAGGTTATCTACTTCACGTGTGTGTAATCATGTCTATTGGTTGTATGAGATAGCTGAAGGCGCTCATTGAATGTATGTGCTCAAATTCCATATAGAATTATATGGAAAACCCAAATATATAAATTATAATTGTAGTCAATCAAATATTACAAATATTCACATGTTAAGTAAATTTGAAAACAATACTCACATTATTCAGAGCATATTTTTATACTGAATAGCATTTATTAAATTTAGGTCTTATTGGCAGACGAATAATAATAATGTTCACTGGTAATTGCATATAATGTATTAGGTAATAATTTTTTTTTCATAGATATTGTTTGGCTGTATGTGAAAAAATGATAAGGATGTTAATAATTTCCCCACTTATTGTTGTAGTTGTTTATTGTAAAACTGGTATATAAATAAATGGTTTTTACTAATATTATATATTTAAAAAATAGATAACTAATAATTAAAATAATTTCCCAAACTTCTGTTAATATCATAAATTATATTGGTATTTTCGCTTAGTGATAGGAATTCAAACCATTGACTAATTTAATAAGGATTGTCTATTATCCAAATCATAATTACAAAGTATAATAGATTGAATATCATTTATGGATTTTAAGTTTAGGTTAAGAGAGATAACATCTGCCATATATATATATTATAACCTTTTGTTATGGAGAGAGAGGGAGAGATAAGAAGATAATGGAATAAAGAAGAGATAATGATAAAGATAAATGATGAAAATGAAATGAGAGAGGCCAATTGTAATCTGATAGAATAAGAGATAAAGAAAGAGAGAAAAGACAAGAAAGAATGCTAATAATGAACTAAGAGAGGGGTGTGAAAAAGAAAGAGAGGAAAAGAATACTAATAATGAAATGAAGGTAGGGTGTAAGAAAGAAGGAGAAAAAGAAAGAGATAAGAATTAATAATGAAATGGAGGTAATAATAATGGTAAGAATAAATGATGGAAAAGAAAAGAATTGAGAGGGAAAAGAAATGGGGAAAAGTAATAGAAATGATATATGTAATAGAGGGAGAAAAGAAATGAGATGATGGGGAAAATATAAAATAGAGAGATATAAGAAAAAGATAGAATAAAGGAGAGGGAAATGAAATGAGATGATGGAAAAGAAAAGAAGGAAAATAAATGGAGGTAATGATAATGACAAAGATAAATGAAGAAAATGAAATGAGAGAGGGATGAAAGAGAAAGAGATAATGCTAATGGTAAAGATAAATGATGGAAAAGAAAAGAATTGAGAGGGAAAAGAAATGGGGAAAAGTAATAGAAATGATATATATAATGGAGAGAGAAATGAAATGAGATGATAGAAAGATATGAGAAAAGAATGTTTTAAATGACTAAGATGATAGAAATATATGAGAAAGAGATATAAGAAGAAGATGGAATAAAGGAAATAAAAATGAAATGAGATAATAGAAAGAAATGACATGAAAAAAATGAAATAAAAATTGAAATGAAATGAAATAAACTATAAATTAGAGACTCTAAATGACTCGGCTCAGTGGGGTTACAATAAATTTAAAGAAAAAAAATGATGATCCAGAGATGTATAATCACATAAAGGTCAAATCCAATATTGATGAACTATATCTACTACAGCTTATTGATATTTTAATAAACCATACAAAAGATTATCTAAAATCACTAATTATTGCTTACCATATTAGTCCTGCTAATAGACTATACACTCTCTGAATAAGTCTAATGATGCTTTGCTTTAAAATATTATCTTACAGAATTATATTTACTAAACAACAGGAGTAAATAACCTCAGGGATTTTAAAACTAACACCCTTGTATAAAAATAAAGTTTAAGTTAAGTTGCCTAATAAAGAATTACCGTGATTAATAAATAAATAAGTGACATCTAAGCTGACCATAGAATAATTATAATATGTTCATTCTTAAAATAATAAACAAAACAAATATTAATTCACAAAATTTAATGAATCAATTTAAATTTAAACTAATAATGGCCTATTATCTAAGATATTACTTGAGCAAAGAAAAGAGCAAGGGTACTTTTAATGCCTTTCCATACTCACAGACAATCACTAAAGACCTCAAATGCAAATGGATTGGAATTCTTTAAATATATAAAATTTAAGATGATGATAGATGATGTGCAGTGAATATAAGATAATGTGCAGCTTTTAAAATAATATTAATTAAAACATTCTTCTAAAGTACTAGTATTGTTAATCTGATATTGCGTAATCTTTAGTCTGAAAAGATATACTGATAATTTAAAAAAAAATAAACTTTTAATTATGTATTTAGTTATGTATCTGCTATAATGCAATTATCTGTATTTGTGATTTCATATGAGAATCATTTACTTTAACATAGATTGTTAATTTTCAAGACAATATCAACTATATTTAATTAACTTAGAATATACTTGTAAATTTCTGAATTGAAGATTCATTAACTTTTAAATTTAAGACTTTGTGAACTTAGAACCCAATACAATAATATATTTTCATATAAAAGTAAAACAAACAAACAAAACTTTTGAAATAATAATAATTTGATTTATTAATAATGAGAAGAAATGTTTATAAATATAGTGGAATACAAACAGTGCCAAAACCGCAATAAGATTTTATATAATTATTTGTACTAATTAATAACATTATTGTGTCATCTACTAATCAGAATAACACACAGAACTATGTTTATATTGAAAACACTAAGCTTAATTTTATACTCCTCAACTTAACAAACGCTAAGTTGGAGTAAGCATATTCAACAATACTTTTTAAAAATATCATCACTAGTTTCACGGATATAACTAATATCACAGCTAGATGTATCTTTAAATCAGATTAAGCTAATACTAAATTAAACTAACTTAAGTGTATGGGACAATCATTCATCAGAGATCAGTTATACTTTTTTATACTTTAGTCCACATAAAATTATTCCCTCAATGTTTTAAAGATAATGATGTAACAGACTTACAAATCCAGCGGCGAAATTCTGGATGAAAATATTAAATTATTATGTGTGAATTGCCATTTATACCATATGCATATTTAATATACTTTAAAATAAATATAACTTATTGTTGGTTAGCTTGTGTGTGATCAAACTATCATAGCAACACAATTTAAACATGGATATACCTATGAGCCATAAATTAGCTACAACTACCTGAAGAAATACATTTCCTCAAACAAGCATATCTTGTCGTCACAAATCTAAAACAAATGCAACATCACCTACTATGGTGGAATTAGCATTAAGTCATCATGAATGATAGGCAAAATATAAAGTTACTAGGCTCCTCAGAGCTAGAAAAGAATATGGTGGCTTCCAAAATACCTAACTTCGAGGCAAAATGATGTCTGGAATTCATCTTAAGTACATCTGGGAACAGGAACATCCACCAGAAAAGCACAATCCTCTCATGGGATTTCCAATGCTTATAAATGTGATCGTCATCACTGAAAAATACAATACAATACCCTCTTTTTGGGGACAAGCACTATCAAATCATTGAAATACAATACAATAAGGATGGAGGATTTTCTCGACTCCATAAGCATATTCAAAAATTATAAACTAAGCCTAACTCTTGAGGCTAACAAATTCTAACTAATAGCAAGATATATACTTCACTTAAACTAACTAAGTTATTTCCAAGAAATTTATAAAATACAAAACGTATATCCAATATTCGAACCAACAAAGCAAACTATGTGTCAACTGACTACTGTAGAAAATACTTTAAACTCAAATGCATATAAAATTCTAGGCAAGGTACAATGCACACATAAAAAAATATTAAATGCTAAAAATATAGTAACTAGTGGAGTTTTAAAATTGTAAATTAAATGCAAGAATATTTACTTCTGGCTGAATATAAAATATTTGTAATTATTCTTAATATAACATTCATAAAACAAATGAATGGATATTCTCTGATAAACTACTTTCGTAAATTTAAAATAAAAATTGAGTAAAACATTCCATTTATATGAAAATAAGACTGTGATATTTAAATCTCTATAATAAAATTATTAAATAGAAACTAGCTGGTGTAATGCTTGATGAATAATTAAATCTACTTAAGAATAGCAAGAAACATTTGCTCATTCAAATAAACCTATTTCGTTTTAAAATTATAACCCTAGTTTACCTGTATATTTATGCAAAAAGTGTTACATAAAAATTTAATAGCATAAATATTTTTATGGTTTCTTTTTTTTTTTTAAACCAATAAAACAAACAATAAAATATATATATAATACATTAACTTAAGTTCATATTTCGGCTCCGTGATGATCTTTCCATTTCATAATGTGTAGACAATTTATCCAGGTTTAGATATCTATTTAAATTCGAAGCTTCAACTAATACATTTATATACATGGCGATCATTTCCAAACGAAAATGTTCAGTAGTTCTTTATATAAACACGTTCACTTTCTTTTATCTTTAAAGATAATTTTAAATATTAGAATAATAAAACATCGTAAGCATAAACATAAGTTGGCACTGTTAAATAAATTATTCAACTGAGTAGCATATGTATAATAAGCATAAGTATAAGTAAAATAAGCCGGCATTGAAAAGAATAAATTCTTCAGCTGAGTACATGTTTTTTCATTATATTTATAATCCTACGTTCAAACGCGGAATAATTATAATATATCTATTTAGTTAACTTTCACTGTTCTTCTTTATATAAATGCATTTTTTTTTTTAAAATAGAGCTCTTTTTTTTTTTAAAAAAAAAACGTTTCTTAATATTAAAAAATGTATTTCTTTTTTTTTTTTTAAACAAATTTCCTTTTATTTATTTTTAAAACATAAGAGTAGACTTTCTTTATAATTAAGGACTCTCCTTATTTTATGAACTAAGATCAACGGTCATAAAGTTATTTATAAGTACTGGCTACTATAACAAAACATTACGTATTTGACAGAGACAAGTTCATTAATAATATTTTTAAATTTATTTAAAGTTTTACTTACAAACAAATTCTTTTCATATTACTGGCATAAACGAGAATTAGCATTTTAAAATACATATTTTCTTCTTAAATATTATTCTTTTAAGAGCATATTTACATGTATTAATAATGCAGTATTAAATTTAATGTCACTTTTAATTTATAAAGATGCTAATGCATTTCCATTTTAATATTTTAAAATGTTTGAATGTCTTTTTTTTTTTAATTTCTTCTTCACTTGTATTTTTAATTTGACAGGATATATACTATATTTTAGTGCAATAAAGTCTTTAGCCATAACAATACTTAATAATTTAAGTTTTACTTCTAAATAAAGAAAAATGAATAGTTCAAAAGTAGATGAAATATATTTTACCATAAATTTTAATGTCTCAATTGTAATGAAAAACTGTTAGAAAACGGAATTACCTTTCTTTTAGCCTTTCTTCATTGCAAGACGATTTTAAATAATTATTTTAAACATACTTTCATTTTTTTTTTTTTTAAAATATAAAGTTTTAAAAATTTACTTTTTGTTAAAGAACTTTTAAGACTCAGCCTCAAGTAGAATTAAAAACAGATCAGCAACTGAATAGTCCTGGATCCCTGTTTTTATCTAATAGTCTTTTATACCCCCCCCCCTTTTTGATCAATTGGCTTGTAAACCAATCAAATTATTTTTATTACATTTTTCTATTCTTGACAGATCAGCTGTAAAGTCGATTTACTAACGCAATTTCTAATGATACGAAATCACGTGACTTACAGCCACAAAGTCAAAAACCCATTGTTTAACAAATGTTATGTATTACCTTTTTAAATAATATTTTTTTAAACATAATTCAGAACTATCCCTCTTCATTAACTTTTAAATATTTCTTCCATAAATTTATATCCATCCATTTATTTATTTATTTTTTTATAAATATTAGAATTAAAATATTTTTTATTTTTATTTTCTTCTTATATTTATGTATCTTTCTTACACACACACACACACACACACTTCCATATCCAGGTAATCTATAATTATGAGCTCACCCATTGTTTAAAAGTTATTCTTTTAAAATTACAAAACTAAAATTTTATCAAATATTTAATTTAAAATAATTTTATAAGTGGAACGCTTCTAACTTACATCTAATAAATACTGTTATATTGTTTTAATAAAACTTGTAGATTACTTTTTTTTTAAATTTGTTACTATTCATTCCAACTTATTTGTAATATCTCATTACTATTATTTAGACATCAAAATGAATAATACAAGAGTTACTTTAAAAATACATTAAATATGATTTATCATTTCCCAACTATTTCTGATATTTTTTTTAATTCACATTATTGTCTAGCATCTCTTATCAATCGAACTCATATATCTTTTTTCAAATACTTAGACATAATTCCATAATATACAATAATGATTACAATCAATACAAAATAATCCTATTTTAGTCATTAACTAATTTAATTTTCATTTTTATCATTATTATTTTTTTTTAAAATCAGACAATTTTAAACCAAAAGGTTAAGCTAAGATAACATTTGGCTCCTTTTGGAACTAAGTGAAACTTCAGTTAGGTACAATATATATATAAATTATAATTTTTTGGGCTGTACCATGTATTATTTTCACTTAAACACTGATATTTCAATGGACTAGCAACTGCCATTATCAAGGTTAACTTTTGAAAGAACAATCATTAGATCTCAAAGAATAACATGACTCAGTGTGAGATAAGAAATGAGATTCAACTTGAAGTAGTTCAGGATTCACAATATGAGACTTATTAAAATGTTTATTTCCCTCAGTTTTTTCACCTATTAATTTCAAGTTAATATTTGATAAAATGATAGGTTTCCATATAGCTGCAATATGTTGTGCTTCATCAGCCCTATTTAAACCAGTAGATCTCGTTAATATTTCAATTGACTCTCTCATGATTCTTATATCATTTCTTTCCGAATTAGCAAGTATTTTTGTATTGTCAAAATCAGGTTTGTGACCAATTTCTAAAAAATGGGAAGTAAAAACTGATGTTCTAATTTTTTGATTAAAAGCATTTCTATGTTTCTTAATTCTGACATTTATTCATCTATTAAAATGACCCACATAGCTTCTTGGACACTGCAATGGAATTCCATAAACTCCTTGATGTTTCAAAAACATTCTGTCTTTAGGTTTATATAAAAAATCACCATTTTTTTTTGCCAGTAGAAAAAGTAGTCTTTATATAAAAACAAGATAGTCTTCTACTGATTTTATCAGTAACCACTTTAATGCAAGGTAAAATTATTCTATTGAAAGAGGAATTGTCAATTCTATCCTCTTCTTTCTTTTTAATCTTAATATTATTATGTAAAGTCTAATACACATGATGTTTTTTATTATAATTATTAGAAAGTAGAATATTTTTTGTAAGTTCTATTTCTTGAGTAAAATATTCACTATCAGATAAATTATAAGCTCTACTCAAAAGATTTTTTGCTACAGAAAAAATCTGTGCAGGATGATGATGAGAATTAAAATCAAGATATCTGTTTGTATGGATGGATTTTCTGTAAACTGATATTGATAATGTTTCATCACATTTTCATACAATTAAAACATCTAGAAAAGAAAGTGATGTTATTTTCCACTTCCATAGTAAATTTAATATTTGGATGCCAATTATTTATAAAAAGAATAAAAGTATTTAAGGCATCAATGCCATGAGGCCATATGACAAATGTATCATCCACATATCTAAGTCAGATAGTTTTTTAGTAGGTGCATATAATACTTGACTTTCATATATATATATATATAGTGGATTTTTAATTTCTTAAAAAATAGTGATTATAAACATGGAAACAATGTGACGATTATCGTTATTAGGGTCAGGGATGTGAAATTTAAACAATTTTTAAAAAAATAATTCACAAGTTTTCAGTTTCAGCTGGTAAAAATAAATTATTTCTAGTAGAGCTTTTTTTAAATATTTATATAATTTATTAACTTTCAACCAAACTTCAAGATCGATTGGGTATATATCATTTTAACAATTATAATATCTACTTGATACCCCTGCTAAGATTCAAATTATTACGATTCATCTATATATTTCTATTTTAGAAAATATTAAATAATTAGTTTTTAAAATGTTAATAGTCATAAAGAAAATTTAATAAGGTTTTACGTTAGAAACACAAAAATAAAACAGCTTGTAAATTAACTTACGTGTAGTTGTTGGTGCTAAAAAGAAAAAGAATATATATATATATGGTGTGTGTATAAGACAATCGACTTAATCGCACATAGCTAATTCTATATTATGAAATTAATAATAGCAAAATATATCATTAGCAAGCACATACAACAAAAAAACCATCACCAATAGCGTGATTTCTTTAGTATTATTTGAAATATTATTTTTCAAATATTATAAGTAGATAGAAAGATGAAGAAATTAGTATGAAATTAGATAGAAAAATAGGGCAGATAGATGAATGGATGAATAGATAAATACATAAATACATACATAAATAGATAGATAGATGAAATAATAGATAGATACATAGGTGGATAAGTAGTTAGATACATACATATAAAGACAGATAGATAAATAATAAATGGATAGATAGATCATCACAAGGTCATTAAGACTATATATATAATGTTTCCATGGTTATATGATGTAAATAAAATAGTTATTTTGCGTATGAACCGTGTATTATTTTCCATTACAATCTGATATTTTGATTGACAAGCAACTTCCATTATCAAGGTTAACTTTTTTTAGACATGTAAATATCTTCAAATCCAGTCTTACAAACCAGATAGGTATATGGATCTGAACTCAGTTCAGTTTTACCATATATTAATAGTCAAAGCAATATATATTTCCGCCTTTGGTTTTAACCAAAGCCTCCTGAGTTTGAAGCTAGTTTTACTAGTTAAGACAGTGTATATTAAAATTTTATTCATAAAATGCATTAATTAACCCATCAATTGTCTATTTCGTTTAGATTCCCATTGCTAATTTATTTGGCCAAAATGCTATTTACTGTTTTTTGGATGTAACATGCACCATCTCTTGACAAAATTTGGTTGCAATTTTTTCATTTTAGGCTTAATTTATAGGAAATTCCAAATTTAATATTGTAGTTCTAAAAACGTCCTCTTATAGCTTTATATTTTGAAAAAAAAAAATCAATTTTCTTTGCTTGCTCTTGGTGCTTAGACCAGTCTCTTTTCTCTGATTGGATACATGCCAATTCTGAAAATTGTGTTATAGGCGTTTCTAAATGACAAAGTCAGAAATTTGTCTTGCATTGGTGGTCGAGAGGTCAGTGTGACATACTTGCACTAGCAGGCAATTGCTCAGGTTGCAGGTTCGCGTCCCGGCCGATGCTATGACACTTAAAAAAAGTCAGAAATTAAACTAAAATGTTCTATACATTTGTAATTGATTTTGAAGTAAGTAAATGTATATTATTTTATCGAAATATAAAGTTTGATTCGGAAAATTTTAAATATTACAAGAAAAATATGTATGCAAAAGTAATCTCTTTTCAAGACTAGTTGTTGACACCTAACAACTGTAATTTGAATAATAGGCATTTCTAAAGAAATCAAAATAAAAGTGTGTATGCATTTGTATTTTGAAGAAATAATTATATTTATCGTAAATTTTTACATCCATAAATAAGATTTTACATTACTTTATTGAAATATAAAGTTTGATTCGAAAAATTTTAAACATTACAAGAAAAATAAACTTGGGGAAAATGATACCTCTTCAGAAAAGTAAATTACTTGATAGCTACAAACTGAATAATTACACCATGGATTGGTTAAAATATAATTCTTTTGTTTTACCACTGTCTATTTTTAAACATTTTTTCTTATATTTTTCTTCAGTTATTAACATTATTTTTAATTTTTTGTTATGTTTAACCAATTTGAATCTAAATTTATTCAATTTTTAGAAGCTGGATTAAAAAAATTCTGTGTATTTTAGATTAATATTTTAACAATAGAAACCAACTGGAAATGAAACTGATGAATAATATTGCTCTCAGATTGTAGTAGTGGACCAATACAAATATTGGACAAAGATTAAATAAGTTGAAGGAATCAATTTAAAAATATTTTACAGATTGTATTAATAGTGTAGATCAGGGGTAGTCAACCATTTTATACCCATCGCTCACTTTTGTATGTATGTTAGTAGTAAAATGTAACTGCCCACTGATTCCACAGTAATGGTGATTTATAAAGTAGGGAAGTAACTTTACTTTATAAAATTTATAAAGCAGAATTACAACAAGCTAAAACATATAATAATAATTACTTACCAAATACTTTATGTTAGCCTTTCACTAAATTTGGCAGAATACATCATTATAAAACAATTTACTATAGTTAAATCCATCTTTTTATTTATACTTTGTATACATAAAAGCATGAAATTACATTTAATTAATGAAATAATTATTGAGATCCCTGAGACTGATGCTGCAAAACTAAATATTGGATGTCTGGTTCAAGTTTTGTAAGGAACAAACAAATGTCTTCTCTTTCAGAAATATTTAGGCAGTTTCTTTCTTTAGTCATAATATGATTAACAGCACTAAAAGCTGATTCCACAAGATATGAGGTGGGGAAAGGCATCGATAAACTGAATATCATTTTCCACATATTTGGATATAGGATAGGCATTTTTTTTATTTTGCTATAGGTTTTCATAATCATCACTATCAAATTTGTGTTTATTTTCTTCATCATATCTAATTTCTTACAGTTCTTCTTGGCAAGTTGTAGCAGTCTCTTCAATATTTGTGGTAAAATTATTTTTCATCCAGTCACACACCTTCATGTTCAAAATATCTTTAAATCATTTTTCCATGTCCAATTTAAGTTCATTGAGGTGGCTACTGAATCTGTCAATATCCTCTGGAGTTACATCATCATTTGTAGATGATAATTTAGTAAACTGATGAAATTATCTCTTCAATAGATTATAATGAAGTACTTCAAGTGTGTCAATAAATAATAACACAATACTTTGGCAACCTATAAGAGTTTTATTAGCTCCTTGAGGCTGTAAATTGGCATCACTAAATGTTGTGAAAATATCTGTGAAATAAAAGGCATCATTCTTTACTGTTTTTAACTGTTGATGTAGACTGGTTTCATAAGTACTTTTCAAAAAAATAATGAAGCTATTATACAATGCTACAAAACGAGCCAAAGATGTGCCTTTTGATGGCCACTGAACTTCTGTGTGCAAAAGTAACATATTAAAATCTGCATTATTGTCCTGGCAAAGCTGTCCAAACATTCTATCAGGTTTTGTATTGGATTTGATCTTGTTTACTGCTCGAATTATTATAGTTGATGATGAATGGAGACTTTTACTTGGATGTTTTCCATCAAGATGTTGCATGAGCACCACACAATGAATACATAAAATATTTGAGACTTCTTCTTTTAAATAAGCAAAAAATCCATGCTAGTGGCCTACCATTGATGATGCTTCATCAGCAATGCATGCAATATCATTATTCAAAGGAATAATATTTTTTGTAAAGAAAGATTTTACAGTATTACATATAGATAATCCTTTTATATCTGTAATGACACTTATTGTGAATAGCATTTCTTCTCATAATGTATTGTTTACATCATAACATACATATGCCATCAATAAAACATTATTATCTTCAATGATAGACTAATCCAATTGCATGTAAAATGAAGAGTTATGGAGAATACTTATAAGTTTTGTTTCAACATTTTATTCCCCATTAACTGATTCTTTCAACTTATTTAAACGGTTAATCTTTGTCCAATTTTTGTATTGGTCCACTACTTAAATCTCAGGCCAATATCATTTGTCAGTTTCATTCCCAATTGGTTTCTATTGTTAAAATATTAATGTAAAATACACAGAATTTTTTAAATGCAGCTTTTAAAAATTGAATAATTTTAGATTCAAATTGGTTAAATGTAACAAAAAATTAATTGGTGGTCGAGAGGTCAGCGTGACTGCCTTGCACTTGCAGGCAGTTGCCCAGGTTGCGGGTTTGTGTCCCGGCCGATGCTATGACACTTAAAAAAAAAATTAAAAATAATGTTAATAACTGAAGAAAAATATAATAAAAAAAACGTTTAAAAAATATCCAGTGGTAAAACAAAAGAATTATATTTCAACAAATCTGTGGTGTCATTATTCAGTCTGTAGCTGTCAAAATAATTTACTTTTTTGAAGAGTTATCTTTCCCAAATGTATTTTTCTTGTAATATTTAACATTTTTCGAATCAAAATTTATATTTTGATAAAGTAATGTAAAATTTTATTCATGAATGTAAAAAATTATGATAGATATAATTATTCACTTCAAAATAAGAATGCATAAAACATTTTATTTTGTTTTATTTAGAAATGCCTCATGAAAAGAGATTACTTTCGTAAATGTATTTTTTTTGTTGTAATATTTAAAATTTTCCGAATCAAAGTTTATATTTCAATAAAGTAATGTAAAATCTTATTTATGGATGTAAAAAAATACAATAAATATAATTATTTACATCAAAATCAATTACAAACATGAATAACATCTTTGTCTCGTTTTTGAATTTGTCATTTAAAAACGCCTACAAGACAATTTCCAGATTTGGCAGTCATCCAATCAGAGAAAAGAGATTGGTCTAAGCATCAATAGACAGCAAAGAAAATTGACTTTTTTCTTCAAAATATAATGTTATATGCAGATGTTTTTAGAACTACAATTTTAAATTTTGAATTTCCTATAAAATAAGCCTAAAATGAAGAAATTATGACCAAAATTGACCAAGAGATGGTGCATGGTATATCCAAAAATTGTAAATAGCAATTTGGACCCAATAAATTAGCAATGAGATCTAAACGAAATAAACAATTGAAGGGTTTTCACTGTCATTTCTACAATTCATTGCTTTACTGTGCTGCCACTTAGGGGCAAAGTTTTTCAAATGTCAGGTATATCTTGATGCATTACTGTTGAGATAAATTCTTTTATAAAGGATATTATTAGTTTTCTGATATTATAGCTTTTACCACATTTTGCAATTAATTGTGGGATGCAATAAGAGGCAATTAATCCATATTCAGTTGCTGCATGTTGTTTCTTAAATGATGCAATGATTGTTGAATGATTTTATTTTTTTTTATATATTTCCTGAAAAGATTCAATGGGCTTGTCCTTATCATTTGGATGCTTTGTAGCAAGATGTTCTCACAATACCTCATTGGATAATGTTTTGTCACACAATAAACACATAGGGTATTGTTTATTTGCAACAGATTCTATGAAAACCATCTTTAGATACTCTGGTATATAGCCATGGGTATATTTTTTTGAGACATGGTCTCATAATATTTCATAATATTTTGTTTGAAGCTGTGGGCACATGTTCACTTTCTGACCAATGTAACTGCAAAAAAAAAGAGACTGCACCATAAGTCACCAACTGTACATGCTCCTTGCACATAGTGGATTGTGTTTGGGGGGAGGGGAAATGTGTGAGCTATTCTGGGACAAGGCTCTTTTGTTAGCAGTCACACTATAGCTTCATTTAGTTTCACTTATGTAACGTGTATTAAACTTATGCATGGGAGATACAAATAGTATATTTTCAGAAATTTAAATTGTCAAGGGGGGGGATTTTATGAAAACCTAATGAGAATGTTTTGAAATTATGCTATAAATTTTTTTTCAAAAAGTCATTAAATTTTAAAAAAAGAAAGTGCTTGTATTGCACAAACCCCTACCGTCCACCATGAGGCTGAAACGCCCACTAGAGGGCAGTAGATCCAGGATGACTACCAGTATAGATGATTCAAAAAGGGGGAGAAAGTAGTTTTTATACAGCAATTATCCTGTCTATTTGATAACAAAAGGGTTTAGTGAAAATCGTACAGGGAAGAAGTAAATTATTATCTGTAAAATACTAAAAGTTTTAGGGAAAAAAAAATCAAAAATCAATATAATTATTAAAAAATCTGTTGAAATCGAGTTATATATATATATATGTGTAAATGCATATATGGGAATTGTATTACAAAATGTTAATTATAAAATTAATCAATAATCATTACGGATAGTACGTGGTGTTGGTGGAAAGCCTTTTGAGAGAACTATTATTTTATTTCAATGTTATATTCATAGCAACCAATTCCCATTCATAATCTTGAGTTTAAAGTTGGTCTGCTATGTATTATTTTTTCTATATTAAAGACAAATATTTGTTCTCTCAAGGGGATTTTCCCGTGTGGGAAAATTCAACAAAACCACGTGGTATCTGTAAAAATGTGAAGAGATCATTTATAAAACAATAGCAAACAAACAATTACAAATGGGATATAATTTGATTGACAAGAAGTATCATTCAGAAATTGATGTAGGGAGGGGGTACCAAAAGTATTTAAACTCAGACATCTTTAGGGCTGGGCAATTGATCATCATTTTGTCTGTAAGGAAACTTCGTTCCGATTAAATTATCATTTTACAAATACTAAACATTTAAGTCTTTACTGTTGACCTAGCTCCATGTCTGAATGAGATTTTAGTTAAAAAGTTATATTACGGTAAGATATGATTAGTGGCTAAACCCTTTTGTCAGGTATATGTTTAATTCCTTCCTGAAATTAATCATAATGATGAGCTTCTATATGAACGTAATCACATTGAACCATCGGCAAATAATGTAGCAGCGACCACAGATAAAATTTTACTTAAAGAAAATTGAGGAAACACTGATTTGTGCGGACCTGTATTCCAAATGTTCACTTATTAAAATGGTTGGAGATAATTATTTGTATCATCGAAAATTTAGAAAGAAAATAATTATTTATTTTTTTTATCAAAAATAAGTGGGAAACTGAATTCCAAGATAAATGTTATACGTTAAATCCCTCATAAATATTGTCTGTATTGTCGTGATTTGAAATGACAATCTGTCAATGAGAGCTGAATAATTAATGCAGATATTGAAATAAAAGTATTAATTAAATCATATGCTACCAACCTATGCCAATATTGATGGAATATAATGCAATGTGTGAACTATTGGACTTCTTCAACCTAAGTTACCATAAAACCATGAACATCTAGAGAAAGCTGATTACCTTCTACTATGAAATAAAAATTTATTGAAGAAACATAAACTGTGTAAAGGAATTAATGGTCTTTGTAAAAAACAAACAAACATATTACTTCTTTGAATTGCAAAGATTATCTATGTCTAAAAAGTGAATCAATAAAATAAATTCCCTCTGGATTAATGTTTTCTAGTTTAAAAAGTGTGTTATATGCTAAAACTTCGAAAATAAATGTTTAAACCTTACGGATTAGTTTCGGAAAGAGTTTGTTGAAATTTTGCATGGATTAAGTATTCAAATATGTGTAAACACAAAACTATAAGTGAGATTTGCAGCAGTAATATAAAAGACTTGGAGAACGATCGAACAAGAATTATTTAAGTAAAATTGTTATTCCTTGTTATTATTTTTTTTGAAGCTCTATTTATCTAACGAGTTTTCATATGCTTATCTTTAGAGTTAACAGATATTTAGTTTTTTTTTCCTTTTCTTGATTTGAGTTTGCATAAAGGTTTGAGAGACATTCTTTAACTACAAAATTATTGCTTTACCCCAATTAGTTAAGTGAAAGTTATGAATGAAAATATTTAGTATACAAAGTGTTTAGAAAAGATCGGATTATTATTATTATTATTATTATTATTATTATTATTATTATTATTATTATTATTATTATTATTATTATTATTATTATTATTATTATTATTATTATTATTATTATTATTATTATTATTATTATTATTATTATTATTAAATATTTTATTCTAATAAAATAATATTTTAATATGGAATGCATGTTGTGACAGAATGAAATATCTTTGTCCTAAAGGGGGGGGGGAGATGATTTTGCCAATGATGCGCATATCTTGTTTTATTTATTTTTTATTATTAAAGTTAGAAATGATTTTATAGGTAAGCTGATGTAAGCTTATAAAATTGTTGGCTCATGCATCAGTGCAATATGTTGTGGATGTAATTTAAGTTTAAATTCTCATATATATGTGTATGAATTGGTGAATGACCCTCTGCGTATGAATTGGTGAATGACCCTTGTTTAATGTGGCTGAATAAAGGTTCACTAGCTAGCTGGTGAAGCTGTAGAATAGCTCTCTCACTCAATAGTAAAATTGGTGAAGTATTTGGAAGTGATGGATAAATTTCCCACTTTGATTAATTTTACACCGTAAGATGATTTCTTTATTAATAGCCAGAGTGCTTTGTGCAAACCCATTTATATTTGTATGAGTAGCGATGAATCCTAGCATATCTTAGCCTTAATGAAAAGGTATTTTTCTCTTATTCTGGGTTTTTGCCAACACTCATGTTGATGCTGACTTTGTTTCCTTACGGGTTTATATTAGTTATGATATAGTAAGTATATAAGTTATGAATATTGTTAACAGGGTCGTAGAATCAATTTGAAGTTTACTTGTGAGAGTGGGTTTGAAAGTGCGATCTATTGTACTAAGGCATTGCGTTTATTTAGCTTTTGGTAGCTAGTTAAGAGCCAAGAATAAGTATAAAGTTAAGTATTGAATTTGAGAAATAAAATATATTTGTATAATAATAAGCTGTGCGTATCAAAGGTTCCAGTTTACAGTCAGATGAGAACATCGGTGGAATGGTAAGTCAATTAAAATATCACTCATGTGGGGACGTTGGTATATGATTTACATGCGTATATGTGAAAGTACGATCTATATGTGTACCGATTCTTTAACACTTGAACAGTTGTTTAATTCATGATAGGGTAAGCAAATGCTGTAAAATATTTAAAACTTTAAAAACAAGTGGTTAAGGCATATTAAGTTGAGTTAATTAATGTGTAAATTACTAGCTCATTATTTCGTGAAGAATGGTCTTCATGACCAATATTAGCAACCGTAAAAAAATAGAAAATTAGTTTAAAGTTTTTGAAATATATATATAAGAAGTTAACAGAAATAATTTGTCCTATTACAATTTAGCAGTATCATCTGATTTGTTTTTTTATATGGTGGTAGAACAGGGGAAAGCTACGAGAAACCATGTAAATATTGTAAATATTTTTATTTATTTTCATTTTAAAATAAAAGCTTTGTTTGTGTCTCAATGTTTTGAGGATACTATGATTTTTGAAAATCCTAATCATACATCAATACGTTATTACTTGGACTTTAATTATGGATTAATTTTATTAGACTATACCAGGTAAATTATTGAAGATATTATCCATAAAGTTTTATTGCTCAATTGGATATAAGAAAAAATATTTTTCACTGCAATTTCAAATTAATAATTATAGAAAATAGTAACTAATTTAGCAACATTAAAATGTAATAATTATAGTATGCAGTTGGATTATTGAATGATATAGAATGCGGTGGGTGGATATAAAATCTTTTCTCCATCCACTGTATTCAAATACCTTTCCAGGTGAACTAATTAATTAAAAATTTCTAAATTCTTAGAATGTTTATAGTACTTTATTTACAAAAATTTGTAGTTAAATTTTGATCTTCATTATTTGGAAAAATAAAGAAAGTAGACAATGGATATGTGAAATTCAGCCAAGGTGAACTATGGATATAATCACTGGGAGAGTATCCATTTATCATTGATAATTCGCATCAGAGTGTTAATTTCACACCTTTACTGTTTAAAAGCCCTGAGACAAGATTATCAGACCTGAAATAAGAGTTAGCAAAGAAAATTAATGTGGAAAATTAGGAAAGGGTTTAGACTTAACAGTTACAAGATTATCAATCCCTAAACTGAGTTATCATTGAGAATGTGGTAGAGTGATAAATTAGGAGGATGGTGATAGGCATGGAAATAAATTTAATTTCCTTAAATCTTAATTGTGACTTTGATGTTAAATAGATTGGAAGTGTGCTGAGAGATTTATAGTGCATCGGGGAGTTGAGCTGAGATTTTTCTTCTCTTCAACTAGATATAATAAATCACGGGAATATTATTAGTAGTAATATCGCTCTCAGAATATATTTGTTGAAAATTGTATTTATTACCCATTCATTGAATATTACTGTGGATAGTTAAGTGAATTATTATTAAATAATAATTAGTATATTGAATCTTTATTAATGTTACAGTTTGGCACCCTGGCAATTTTATAATACATCTCATCAGCATCAATCCTGAGACAGTGCGCTCTATAGGTAGTGTGTGTGTGGTGAAGGGTTGAGGCGAGCTGTTCACTCTTCTTTCGAGGTTACAGCCTTTCTATTTTGCTACCATGCTTTACAAGTGTATAAGACAGTCATTTTTGTAAAAAAAGTTAAATTTTATACAACAGTTGTTTATAATATAGCATATTTGTATCTAATGTAAGCTACAATACCTGTTTATTTGATGTAAAGATAAACTATTTTAAAATGTTATTATTTAAATTTAATATAAATTTCATGTGTCAAGTACATATTTTAGTTAAACCCTAGTATAAAGTTAAAACCATAATCTTATTGATAAACATCATTATTTTATAATTATTAACAGTGTAATTTACAAAATATTGTTTATGTTAAATTATTTGTGAATAAATGTAATAATTGTGGTAAGTAAGGTGTTGATTTTTGTGCACACACATTCTTGTTAAATTTAATTAACTTTACTTCCTTGTTGCTAAAATTTCCTATACGCCTATTGATTTTATGTTGCCATTTAGTACATAGACAATATATTTTATATTTCTAAATTTAAGTGTAATATTTTTCTTCATTTAAAAAGATCTTTAAATATAATACTTAAATAAAGTTTAAAATATATTATTTAATAAGATTTATTATTAAAGTATTTAAAAAACAACTAGTCAGAAATAATTAGTATGTATATTTCATTGTCTGGGATGTAATTGACCAATCAGGTAGTGATGAAATGTGATTATAAATATAGGTGATTATTGAGAAAATCAGGTGTCCACTATTTTTCTTTAAATTGACGAAGTAAATTTTGAGGAATAAACATTATTACATATAGTCTAAATTTTATTCTGTAATTTTTGTTATATTTCTCATAAAGTATTAGCAGAAAATTTAAAACCATGAATAGTAATTTAAGAAGCTAATTAGACATGTTTTAATATGAAATAAAACAAGAAATCATCCTTATCAATCCTTCACAAAAAACAACTAAGAAACTATGATGGTTGATGGAGAAAATGTATTTCAAAAGATCTAAATGCTGTTAGTCAGAAGACTATGTCAGAGAAGATATTGTTTCGACTGAAGAACAATGTGAAAGATGCATAGGAAATTTATATGTAGTCATATGTGTGTTGCATGCTAAAGAACATGTTTATTTAATCCTAGCAAGTAACCTTATTAAAATAGACCTATATTTGAAAAAAATTTATTAATATTTCCTATAGAAAATTTATTAACATAGTTTCCGAATTTTTATTCATTTTAAGCAGAAGGGATTAATGCTAATAAATTATTTTAGTAAAAATGGATTTATTTAATGCATAGTTTGCAAATATTTTAGGATAATAACTTTATACTAATCTAAGGGAGAATTTGTACATCTATATAATGTGTTTGACAAGATTTTGCAAGTTATAAGAAGAATAAATGTGAACTATTCTAGAAGAATTATAAAATTTATAAGTTGACTCTTAATATTGTTATAATGTATACTAAACCAAAGGGGAACTGAATAAATGTATAATGTGATTAAAAATTGCTATATTGAGTTATTACTATGCAAATGCAAATAGATGAAAGAAGAATTGTTAAAAGTGGGGAAACTTATTATTAATATTGTTCAAATATTTTATAATGTGAAAAATTTGGAGATTTAGCTTTAAATGAAATCATTTTACAATAAATCGTTAAACAGATACAATAAAAAACTTTTAAAATGTGACAATCATTAAATTTATTAAAAATGCTTATCATTAACTGTTGACAATTTGCTTATTCAAGATAAATTGAACAAATTATATTATAAATCCTTTTTGTTATGTAATGAGGAGCAACAATTCCTATATATTTTCTTTCTTTAATGACTTTGAATTTATGCTGCTGCATAAAATTGTGTGGAAGTGCAGAGGGGAGAAAGTATCATTGTCAAGGGAATGCTTCCTGGAATTTCAGCCTAAAAATATAAAGTAAATTTTATTATTTTTTTCTTAGTTATGAAATATATTGTAGTTAGTTTAATATTCATATGTACTAGTATTACTAAGATGATGTTTTTAAGATTTTTATAATATTTGATAACTTTATATTCAATATTTAGTATAAAAAAAAGTGGAAAAATTTAACATTTTCTTTATTGGTACTAAGTCTATAACATCTTGGAATAAAATCAACTACAGGATCATCATAATATTCATAATATTATGATTAAGGTAAATTTTATTTAATGTATTCAAATTTCAATGTGGTATTTCTTTAATGCCAATGCTAAGCAGGTAAACTGGGTAGTACATGTGTTCTGTTTATTCATGTTTATGTTTGTAGAGGTATGAATATAAATGTTGTAAGTTGTATCCGTTTAGATACCATAGGAATAATTGATCTTTAAATTGTTTCCATATAATTAAATAAATATATTTATCATGAATTAAATATCTGAAATCATTTGTTTGCGTTATCTTCTTGGTGAATAAGGAATGCTATGTAATGATGTTTAGAAATTATTTTATGAAGAAATGTTTTAGAATTCTTTTGCATGTTTTAAGGAGTTATACAGAGTGTTTATGATAGACAGTTAATGGTTTGAGAAAGTAGTATTAAAAAATTTTGTAGTGCAAGAAATCTTTTAAATATTGCTTAAAATACAGTTAACATAGGTATGTATGTTTTTATGATTTGTGGACAGTAGCATTTATTTCCATAATTCAATAAGTGTGAAGAGAGAAGCCATGATAGGAATTTAAGGTATACAAGAATATGTGACCTTAAGCTGTACATCCATGTTTCATTATTTTTCACAGTTCATGTACTTTTTGATTCTTCTCACTATTATCATCACTGATTTTTATATTGTGATTGGTATTGTGAAAAACATATTAAGAATAATAGCTAGGCTTTTAAGTGGTGTTTAGAATTTTGTAAGGCAAAGGGAGTGAAATTTTAAACAAGTGATGTATCAATAACTTGTTAAATAGAGTTTGTGGAATGTGTTGTCATGCAGAAAATATTATAAGAGAACAAAAAATCAGAGTGTATATTAAAAAAAATGTAAAAGATAGTGATAAAATAAAATCTGAAGATGATGAACATCATTAAAAAAAGTGAATAAATAAACATTTTTATTTTATATTATTAAATAATTATATGCTTATTGTGTGGTGTAAAGTAAACATAATATAAAAATGAGTTATAGAGTTATAATAAAATTATGTAGAATGGATTATTGAAGAAAATAAATTATTATTAAGGAACATGTTTTTCTTAAATGCATTATAGAACATATATCAATGCATTGAATATAAAACTTTTATAGTACTATTGAGGTAAATGTTTCATTATAAAATAAAATTTTATTTTATGAACATAAAATTATTTATAAATATGTTTATTGTAAGTACTAAATGTATATTTATACTTATAGAATTAGAAAAAAAAAAAGATTATCATAGAAGTATATTTTCATTTCTGTGAAAGTGTGAAATTATTTAAATTTTTAATTTATAAAAATGCTAGCATATTTTAATAAGTGTACTGTCTAAAGCAATAGATGTTAATTCTACATAACAGTAAATATTTTGGAGTTAAAATTCGGTATTTTCTGTGTACGTATGTTTTTGAAGATAATCATTTTTGAATGTCAAAATGATTTAATATTATATGATATTTTAAAATTTTTAAAAAGTATATTTGTTATGATAAATTGCTAATGTTGTTTTGAATTAACCTAATGTCTTAAGAGTTTCTTTTGCTGTACTTCCCACGTTATTAAGAATCATCATATTCACACACCTTCATTATAATAAAGTATGATTATTATATTATGATTATTGACTATATTATTTATTAAATCTTAAAAAAATGGAATAATGAAAGTTTTCATTATATGATGTAATAGTTATAACAGTACTTGATATATTTAAGATGCCCTGTGGACAATATATATATTAATATAATGCATAATAACATATAATTATTCAGTTTATTTAAGTAATAAAGTGTTATTTGTAGTCCATTATAATTTTAATTTCTTTTGGCTGATTAGTGAACTAATTAAATGGGTATAGAAATAAGAATTGTTGAGTAGATTTATTGTATTGATTATTGTTGTTCATTATATTGCTAGGTGTATGTAAAATCCCTCAGTACATGTGGCTATATTAATTAATGAGTTAATTGGAAAACAGTAATAAGAACTTGACATTAAGATTGAGATTATGTTTTAGATTTTATTTTAGAAGATATAGTTTTATTTTATTAAGTAAAAATGTAAAATAGTTTAATGCTTTAATTTAATTTTTTAGAAAATTAATTATAATTTATTTTTGTATTGTGAATCATGGGACTATTTCTTCTAGTAGAGGGAAGTAAATAATGGTGATATATGTATGCATTGGGGATATAACTTTGAGATATATTTTTAATGTTAAACTAACTGTATATCTTATTATATGCTATTAATTATTACTCTCATGATTCCTTGTATTCAGTGAAATTGTTTACAAGAAAGTTGATTTGGTAATAAATTAATTCAATTGTTAATGAGAAAGCAATTATGTTAAATTTTTGGTTAGTTAGAGGGTAAATTGATTACTTAATCATTGGATTATTAACTTAGTAGTAGGTTATTAGATTTATGGCCATTCATTGAACTTGTTATTATTACATTGAAAGTTACAGCAGGTATATCAAAATACAGAAAAGTATAGGGATAATGCAGAGACAAAAATAATGTAAAAGAGTTTCTAAAACAAATCAACAATAGGTTCATTAAAGAACCTGTTTCTTTTGGACATGAATTTTAAACAAGACAAAATGTCAGGAAAAACTTATGAAATATGAATTTGATGCCGAAATGGAAGCTACTTACAGAACTAGCTTATTTAAAACATTCAAAAAAGACTGTAGAAGATTAATTATTTCCAGTTACCATTGTTGATGTCATCAATAATAAAATGACACACTTTGAAGAAATGTTTAATTTTGCTAAACAAAAAGGTATTCAGGTACATGTTATAGAAATGATGGGAGGTACTGCTTTTTGTTCTAAAAGAAATACTAATAATCTTTCAATGAGTGAAATATCTAAAACTATTAATTCCCGAGAAATGAAAGATTTTGCACAAGATAGCAGCATGATCAAATTAAACAGACATAGGTAAAAATGGGCAGAATAATTGGAAAGGGCATAGAAAACAAATAATAAGTGATTGAAATAAGGCAGAGTTAGGTGTGCAGTTCAGACCACCCTGACCAAGGCCAGGGTGTAATAAAAATGACATTTAAACAGAAGAGTCAGGTTACTTGTGAACTTTTGTCTCTCGGACATTGTGTGTGTAAGTTGATTTGTATAGGCATTTTTTGAATTCGGGGTTTGGAGATGGGGGGATGTGCAGGAGTTGGCTGGAGAAGTCTGTGTGATCTGGAGTCTCTGTGACCTCAGGTGAAGGAACACTTTTTGCCACACAAAAATGCGAGCAATTCTTTTAGCAGAGAAAATATTTTCTGGGACTCATTTGGATTAATGCAAACGTACCCATAAGTCTCATATAGAAAGAGCAGGAGAGCATTAATTTCAACTCCTCTCAATATATATATATATATATATATATATATATATATATATATATATATATATATATATATATATATATATATATATATATAAACTCACAGACCTTCAATTGTGGTTGCAAAATATCCTGTCAGCCTCCAAAGGTTAGTGAGCATGGATGCACCCACGAATTTGTTACATTATTCTGTTAGTATTTTTGTGGTTCATTTGACTTTGATTGGCTGCCACAGAGATCTAGAAAGGATAGGTATCTCCTTGTTGGCAGAACCTGGGGGTTGGGATGCTGATCATACTTTTTAGACTTTCAAAAAAAAGAAAGAAAACAAAAACTAGAAAAATATGCTTAATATCTGTATAAATAAGAACTTAAGACTTTAAATGGTTAAAAGTCTCATTGGAGAGAGGGGGGTATTGTGCCAGGCATTATCAAATGTCCATGCACAAAATCTTCTGTAAAAAACATTACAGCAGTCACACATGTAAATTTATATATATTAAACACAACAAATATATAAATGTGCTACATCAGTAATAGAAATGGTGTCTGAGCATTAGAATACCCACACACACACACACCAATTTAAAATATTGTACACAAATATACATATAATAAACTGATGTATTTTTGTTATTGTTTTGTATATTTTCAGTATATGTAATTTTTGTATTTTGCTTTTCTCTGAAAAATTCAAATAGTGAACAGGAAACTTTATTGAACAAATGGATCACATGTTGGAACATGTTAGTAAAATAAATAATTAAAGCAATTGTTCCAACATACTGGTATATATTTTTTATTTTTATAATTACTTTTCTAAAAACTGTAATATTATTCTGTAATCAAAAAAAATGTTAATTGCTTTGGTAAAAACCTAATCAAAAAGTAAAATGTTTGATAATGAATGTTAAAATTAAAATGTTATTTTTTTTAGATAAAATAAAATTCTTTTGAATTAATATCTGTAATCAAGTGGTCTGAGTATTCAAGATGGAAAACAAACATACCAAACCCTCCAATGTTGATAATCTAAATGATAAGGTAAATTAAAGGAGTTGGCTGATTCATACTTATCAGGAGCGGTACCTGAATTGCTTCTGTATGAGTAGGGTTCATATGTTTTAGTCAGTGCCGTGGGATTCAGTTTTTTTTCTTTCTTTGGCATACATTCTGGCCAAGTCATTCACTACTTTGGATTTGCAATTCTTCAATCATCTAGCCACTTAGAGATTAATTTATGGACTAGACTATTGCTGATATTTTCTAAGAAGAAATCCATTACACAGTTCTTTTAAGAACTCTTGTTTCTTGTTTTCTTAAGGATTAATTGAACCATTCTAGATAGCAGATGAACATTTAATAATAATTATTGCATTATATCATATAGAAAATATGGATAAATCTACCAGAGCTTCCATTAAAATGACCATGTGGTAGAAAACCAGTTGGTGAACCTGCCCTTTCTTTGTCCAAATCGCCAAGATCTGATCACACCAGTTCCAGCCAGCCACGGTAATGACAAAAAACATCATTGCCTATGCATGAATGAGATGGAATCCTCATTGCACAGCCAGTTGACCTGAATCCTACTCAAAGCCCAGTCAGGAGTAGATGAAGCTGCCTACATAAGTTTCTTTTAAAAAATATTTTATTAGTATTGAATTAATTCTTTCTGATATTTCCGAAAAGTAGAATTTTATTATTATTATTATTAATCTATTTTTTAAAAAAGGGAGTTCTCTCTCTCTCTCTCCCTCACACACACACACACACACACACACATATATGTAATAACTGTAAATTATATATATATATATATATATATATATATATAATTTACAGTTATTACAGGCATAATGTTACAGCTTTTATTTAAATCTTTTAATTCATTTTTGTATCCCAAATTCTAGTATTTTCAGCAAAGGTTGCAATTAGTTTTTTTGTTGTTGCTGTTTGTTTTTCTTCTTGTTGAAGATTGTCATATGCAAATATACAGGTATATATATGCACACATACACTTGTAATATTTGGTAAATACATCACTTCATGTTGAGTGTCTAAAATGTATTTATCCATACATCCTTTTCAGTTAATTTTGGCAATACAGCACCTTATGATGATTGTCATTGGGGTATATTCAGTGTAAATTTTCCATAAGCAAATCCACTAATAACTTTACATTTAGAATAGTAATTAGTGTATAATTGTGCTGCCCATATACACATGTATAAGAATGTTGTCTATCGTAAAAGCCAAATAGATACAGCACCTCATGTTGAGTGCTATATGGTATCTGAGCTAACACAACCTTATTGGCATGTTGTAAAATATGAAATTATATTTGCACACATAGTTTTTTTTTATTCTTATATTTGTTATCAATAAAAAGGTTTTAAAGTCCTGAGTAGAAGTGTATGTCTCTATAACCAAAGATTTCTTATCTGAATATATATATATATATATATATATTCAGATAAGAAATCTTTGGTATATATATATAGATATATATATATATATGTCACATATATATATATATATATATATATATATATTGTGACCTTCTGGTTTGGCAACATAAATAACATTTCTGATTGTATGGTATTATATCAGTAACATCTGGTATTATCTTCTTAAAAAAATGAAATAACATGAAATTTTAAAAAAATATTTATGATTTAAAACTATGATTAGAAGTATTTATAGGTGCAATTTAAAATTTATTAGATGTTTAGTGGCTGACTTTAGGGTATGATTAATGATAGGATAGGGGATAGCTTGTTATAAACATAGTCAGCATAGTATGAGTTGGTGCTAATTTGTTTTGTTTGTTCACAAATAAATATTTAGACTTGTTTGGGTGGTTCTCTAGTTCATCTGCTTTACATATTTAATTTATAGTATAAACAGTGAAATATGTTTCACTCATCATCATTAAAATAGCCATATCAGTTAGTGTCTATAGTGCACTGTTAGTAAATATTCATGTATGTCAATATCATTATTCAACTTCATTTTTCATTCATATGCTTCATTAAATCATTAAACATCACATTTCATACACAATTATTTAATTTCATAAATAATAGTATTAAAAACCAGCTTAACTACATTTTAAGTTAATTAATTGAGCATTGGACTAATGAATTATTAAGCAATAATTATACTAGAAAATATTTTATTTCTTAAAGCAATTGTTATTAGTTTTTATTCTGTTGTTTAAAAGTACATAATATTTAATTCTTAATTCAATTTAATATTAATATTTTTTTTATTTATTTAAAAGACAGAATATTTTTTCCCCACTTGTTTTTTTTTTCAAGACAAAGTTTTTTACATAAATTAAGTCTTTATTTCTGTCTGGTGATCTTTGAACTTTCAGATATTTTGTACTATTGGAAGAGAAAAAGTGTGAGGTAATATTTTAAAAATCTATAAAAAAGACAACTACTATGACTACTAGTCCTCTACTCTGCTCCTCCACTTCAATAACTAACTACTAAATTCTAAAAGATTTTCCAACACTGTTTCATTTTAACAAAGGTTGATAGTATTTTTTTTCTTCCAAAGTTCAAGCTGAAAGTAAAAAATATTATTAGTTAACAGACATGTGTACTTAAATCACACTAAGAGATACATTGGTCTTATCCTTGGCTGACTATTTAGATTCCCCAACTGTTATCTAAATGCATGTAAGTGTCTATACTATATTATTTAAGTTTAAATTGCCACTATTAAAAGTAAAAATGGGAATGTATAATAGTATTATAAATTTGCCTAATTTAAACTTTGGATTAAATGGGAAAGAAGAAAAAAGAATGTATGTTTATTTGTCAAAATTATTTTCCTCAAGTTTTAATTTTATTTTTAATGGAATAATTGCAGCATGTGTAATTTGTGAACAGTTATTAAACATTTTCAGAACTCTTTCTAAAAATTTTTATACTAGTTATGAAGGAAGATTTAAAAGAATGTGTCTAAATCATTTAATTTTATTGTCATTATTATTAGAACATTTTTGTAATTATTTCTATTTTTACCTATTTAAAAAAATGCAAGGCTAAATGTGCAAATGAGTGGACTATTGATATTTATTTGTTTTTCCAAACTGATAGGAGAAACAAATTTATAAAATGAATAAATTAAATGACTTTGTTTTATTAAATTTTCTCCTCATTCATTATGAAATTTTTCTGTCTAAAATATTGTCATTAAACTCATCTGGAAAACATTACTAGTTAAATAATTACCCTTTTTCTGAATGGCTTTAAAAATGTGAAATAAAATGTTTGAATATTCACTAGGATTGAAGTATGAACTACTATTTTATTTGCGTAGTAAAATTGTCTTTTGCCTAATCAACAAAATTCCTCATATGTAATGTCAACAGCAATTCTTTAGCTAACAGCTGAGAACATTAAATTTGATTTTTATGAATTAAAAATAATATTATTTTATTTTCCTGAAGGAATGTGTTGTTTTTGTCAATATTTATTCTTGTGTGTTTTTTTATTATTACTATTATTATTATTATTTTTTTTTTTTTTTTTTTTTTTTTTTTTTTTTTTTTTTTTATTTATTATTATTATTATTATTATTATTATTTTATTATTATTATTATTATTATTATTATTATTATTATTATTATTATTATTATTATTATTATTATTATTATTATTATTATTATTATTATTATTATTATTATTATTATTATTATTATTATTATTATTATTATTATTATTATTATTATTATTATTATTATTATTATTATTATTATTATTATTATTATTATTCATTTTGGAGATGTGACCAAGGGATGTCATGTATAAAACTGTAATAAACTTTTTTTTTTCAACCAAGAAAGAAGAAAGAAAAAGAGAACGTTATTTATTTATTATTTAATAGTATTTAGACAGATAGAGAGTATAAAGGTTGTTTTATAATTTTATTATTATATGTATTATTATTATTATTCAAGAATATCTCATTAAAGGCATAATAAGAAAAAAATATTATGCCAGGTAAATTTTATTTTATTAGTTTAATATAAGTTTTGCCATGTGTTAAAGTATAAATATGTGTGTGGTAAGAGAAGGATGCATCCATGTAAGGTTAATAGGGGTGGTAGCTCTTCTTTAAAAGAAGCACATTGTTTAGGTTCTTATATTACATCTATGCTTTTCCAATAGGATTTAAAAAAATAATTATTTTCAATAATTATTTAATCTGAAATATAAAGTTTTATTATGTGTCTAAGCCAAATTTTTGTTTTAGATGTGTGCTAATGTAAATGCACTATATAAAAAAATTATTTTGTCTTGCTTGCCAATAAAATTATTGCCTTGTTTTCCAACCGTTATTAGTATGTTACCAAGTCTTAAATAATTGATTATCAGATATGAAATATTCTTTATTGCTTTTACAATTTATAATTGATATTTTGGCAGTAGTTCTTTGCTACTGGGATTTGAATAGTCTGTGTATTATTATGCTTGTATATGTGTGTCCATTATTAAACTTAGCTATAATCATATGTTAATTGCAAGTACAAATGATATATAATCACTTGGTTTCAGAGGAAGAGGATGATCAATTGTTTTGAAGGATTAGAGATTTATTTAAGTAAGAATTATTGTTCTTTATTATGCTTGAATGGAAAAGTATTTTTGTGGCTATATGTAGTAAAGTTAGCAATGTTTATAGTGTTTATAGGATCGAATAATCTCTCCCCTTTTGTTATTTGAATTTTTTGACATGGGTAGATTGCCTAGTGTAGGCATGGGATTGAGTAATCTCTCCCCTGTTGTTATTTGAATATTTGATATGGTAGATTGCCTAGTGTAGTGTATGGTATTGAGTAATCCCTTCTTTTCTGTGTATTGAAGTATTTTGATAGGAGTAGATTAAATCCTCCAGTTTTGATATTTGGTATTATGAATTAAAGTATATAAAGTCAAGTATATTATATCCCTGATCATTTGGTGAAGAGATTTATTTCCACCAGTTTAGTTAGTCTCAGAAGTAGACTTGGAAGTTGTGTTGATATTTATCTGATATGAATTGTAAAAATCTTTTATCCCCATGTAGTTATAAATGTTTTTTCCAGCTTATACTATAGCCAAGTGCCATACAATTTATCGATAAAAAGAAGAATAAAGGCAGAATAGATTTTCTTAGAAAACAGCTGTAATAAAGTTAGTGACTAAAGCTTCATTGACCATTGCCTTCGTCTGTATTATGATCATATTGTAACTTCATAAGCAAACTGATTAGATTGACTAGAATTAATTACTTCTTCTTTGACATACAGCATAATACAGACTCATGCATAAAGTGTTAATTTGAAAGATATAGAAAAATCCATCAGTAATGTACAACTTTAATTATTCTTTTAAAACATTTTATAGTGATCATTTAGGTTTCATATCATTATTTTTTATCATTCAGTCATCATTTGATTAAGTAAGCAAGCAAAGATAAAAGACAGTTAAGGAATAAAATTATTTACTTCTATTTTGGAAAAATAAAACCATAGTTATTTAATAGACCATTTTATTTCAATGTAGCAAAGGCAAATATATTTAATTACTGGAATTGTTTAGTTCATTTTTGCAAGATATAATTTGGTAAGAATATGTTTAATTAATTGAGCTATTAATTTTATTTTGCAAAACCTATTTGATATTACTCTTAGGTTTGAAAACCCTTTACTTTAGTTATAGTTACTGTGCATTTGAAGTAAAATGCAAAACTTTAATTTTACTTTATAGTGTAATTAAAATATTTAATCCATGTTGTTTGTCATAGATTTATTAAGTTAATTAATAACTAAATGTTATAAAGCAAAATGTTGAACACAAGATAAATTTTATAGTTGATTACTAAAAGTATAAGATTATATTTCTTCACTTGTACAGGTTTATCAGATGTAACTGATAACTAAAACCATTTGTTTTACAGTAAATAAGTGGATTTTATTTTGGGTTCATTATTTAATAAAAATATAAGATGTTTCACAAATCTATCAGTAGATTTTGATAGGTGTAATGTATTAGATGTGAAATTTAAGAAATCATCTTGTGTTATTGATTTTATGAAAATTGTAACTAGTGATGCTAAGTACATTTAAAATGTCTACTCATACCAATGAGAAAAGATGAAATGTTTGATTAACTATTTTTTTTTATTTTGTTAATAAATATTTTATTATTTAAAATTGAATTTAGAAGTCTTCTTTGACATTCATTCGTTGTTTCATATTTCCACACATGCTCACACATTTATTTTATTTAATGTAATATAATTGTATTTTTATTTAATTATGATAAACATCCAGATATGATGATATTGATTTCCTTGATCCAAACACTGTATGAGATGCCAATTATCTACTCATTATCTTAAAAGGTTTTATTATTTAGTAATTGTTTAGATGATGAATTGAAATCAAAATGTGCCCGATTTCTTTCATTATCAAACTGCCACTATTTAGTTAGGGTATTGCTTGGTTTATATTATTATTTTCATAATATTAAATAATAGTTATTGAGAGATAGAGATTTTAGATTAAGCCATACCATCAGTTAATTCCCTGAGATCTTTAATATTTAATTCAGATCAAATAATAAATTCAATTAATTAGATTAGATTAGTGTTTAATTAAAAAATTTGTAATGATAGGTTTAGTTTAAGTTCAGATCCAGTTTGTTATACATTATAGGTTCTAAATATTATATTTTAAATATTAGTTTAATTTTCTAATATGGTAGAGGTTGTTCAATGAATGTGGATGATGGGAGGATGTGAAATATAGATTATAAATTAGTTAATTTTAGCTGGTAGAATTTTACCAATTTAATTTTTGTTTAGTATAGAATTGATAGATGTTTATTCCTATTAATTATAATATTTTCTCCCACATTTAATGTACATTGTACACCTCATACACATCTGTATCCCTCAACTGAGCTAGGCTAAGGTGAAACTTTAATTAAGAGCCTCATAAGTAATTTTCAAATAAAGTTAGTTCGATAATTTATTTTATGTTTGATAGAATTGGCACCCCGGGGTATTTGTTAGTGATGGTGATTGGTGGTGAGGGGTTGCAATATATATATATATATATATATATATATATATATTAATTCTAATGTTTTCACGGATAAAAGATGTCATATTATTATTACTATTTGCGGGATATTCCGTGTAGTGAAAAAGCTAAATGCTGATGTTTCAGTACAATATCAAGTACCTTCCTCAGAGCGTCCTCTTTCTCAAATCACATGCATTCTTATGATTTGAGAAAGAGGATGCTCTGAGGAAGGTACTTGATATTGTACTGAAACGTCAGCATTTAGCTTTTTCACTACACGGAATATCCCGCAAATAGTAATAATAATATGACATATATATATATATATCAAATCAAAACTACCCCAAATCTAAAATTAAACCAGACCAGCATAAAAATAATATTAAAACACAACCTAAGGTTTCACTGCTGGTCTGGTTTAATTTTTGATTTGGGGTAGTTTTGATTTTATATTGACTAGTTTAGCTTAATGCTGTAATGTTTATATATATATATATATGTCAACAGATGGCGTTTTACCAAAAACACCGTCAAGCGTATTTCGTTTACATAAACGTCAGAGAATGCATTCACTATCTCTAACTTTAATTCCACTTTCAGATCATGATTTCAAGCTATTTGCTAATGTCAGTGAAAGACAGGAATAAGAAATAGATCTAAACACAAACTCTGAGCGTTTATGAAACAGTTTCTATTCAGCTTGCAAGCGTGAATTTTAGACACGTTAATGTCTTCGAACTCAGCATAGCAAGCCAGATAGCTACATGGGTCTGATATCAGTTCAGCATCACCACATAGTAGAAGCCTCTGCAATATATATATATATCATTGCAAGAAATACCTCAAAGGTACATTTATGAAAAACAAAATCAAGTTAAAAACTTGTTAACGCTTGTATTTATGTCAACAGATGGCGTGGTAAAACGCCATCTGTTGACATAAATACAAGCGTTAACAAGTTTTTAACTTGATTTTGTTTTTCATATATATATATCAAATCACACAAAGTATAATTTATTTCTACAGGGTAAAAAGCTCAGAACACTTCCATTCATTATGAAACATTGTAATTAGCTCTAGGGATTTATTATTTTCCTTATTCATTTAAAATTGTATTTATATTTTATCTATTTCAATGCATCAAATGTATATACGGGTCGGTGATAATAATTCATTTATTTTTTATTATATCATTTTAAGCATGAAACGGTGGTGGGTATTTGGCATTAAATAAATATTTGATCATAATATTAAATTTGTTTCATGTTCGTATTATTATTTATTGGATAAAATGTACTCCTTCCTTATCTATCACATACCTAAAATAACCATTATACTTACCCATTGAAGACCATAGATGTAGAGTGTATTAAGCTAGCCACACAGGATATTGCTCTACCAGGGTGTTAAATCTTATTATTATGCTCCGCTAAACTTATGGTATTCCACATCCTTCTAGGAGGGGGAAAATTCATTTTTTTATTCTTTTCTAGGAGTGGTGCCAAAAGCTACTTTGAAAACAGGCTTTTCAAAGATGTGTACTTACCATAGGTCCTAAACATTTGGGCATTCAAGTAAGAGATTAACTAAAGGGGTTTTTAATTGGAAGAGTCCTGTCAATTCACTCTCTGTATCTGTTTAGCTGAAAGTACCAATATATATGAGTTCAGATAATTGGCTAAATTGGTATCCATTTTTTGCTCTGTTAAATTTTGATCACTTCATGTGCAGTGCAAGATTAGGAGCAGAATTCCACAGGGAAGTATGGTCCAGAACAATATAAAATAGACTTTAAACTCATAGAAAAACATAAAATATGAAATTCATATTATATTAAATTTTAAAGCAATTTTGTAATAATAAATTTTAGGTGAAATGTGTTTCTCAGCAACAGTACTACTTTGAAAACACAAAACAACAGAATGGTGGCTCTAGAGTTAATTATAATTGCAGATTTAAAAAAAATCTAAATTTAGCTTCTAAAATAAATTCTAAAAAAAAAGAGAAATCTTGTTTATCAATAAACAATGTTGAAAGATTTAATAGTGTTTATAAAAACGAGTCAAGCATATTTTATTTCTCTTTCTTTGCTTTAAAGAAAGAGTCCACTACTAAAGCAGCTAAGTAAATTGATCCCTTGGGAGTAGTGAGGCAACAAATGCATTAACTTTCAAAGAAGTTGCTACTACACATTAAGAAGTTCATCACTATTTAGCAAAAACTATGGAAGCATTAAAACACATGTTTAAGCTATTTTCCATGACAGTCTAAAGGCTCCTGATATATCTCATTATTGTTGGTTGCCCTAGATATTAACTGATTGAAGATGTTGATCTGACCAGTTAAATATGTCTTTCCCAAATCTGTTGCCAAATAATCATCTATGAAATTAAATTATGTTATCTGCAAATTATCTCAAAATGACTGCAAAAAAGTTTGTTTTTGACTCAAGTAGAAATAAACTGTAAAACCCATCAAATCAAAAACAAAGCTAGAATTAAGAACATATGTTCTCAACTCATATATAAGAAAAGTAAAAATAAATAAAACACACCTACAATTGAAATGATTGTGATCAATTCTGATATCTGATTTAATTAGTTAATTAATTAATGAAGACTTTTGTAAAATATAGAAATATTTTATTTTTCTACGATAAAATTATAAATATTTTATTTGAATTATTTGATTTTATGTGTTATGATTGTATATTTTTTTCAACTTTGTAATCATTATTATTAATATTTTTATTTTGTTGTACATCATTGGAATAATGATATAATGTGGAAGACAAGTGTCAAATTTTAACTTTTTGGTTGGTTTAAATCTGTTTTTAAAGTACAATCTACATCTTATGCTAATCAATCTTATTTAATAATTAAATTGGTTGTTTTACAATAGCATGTTAAAACTGCCAAAGGGTGTTATTTCTGTGATAGAGCACAGAAATATGCTGTTTAGGCGGCCTACCACTGCTAGCAAACATTCTATTTCTAAAGCATCAACCTAGAAATAGTCCATTACGGTATGGGGTGGCTGCTGATATCTATTTCTACGCTAATGCACAGAAACATGACATTGAATCTGCTGCAAAAGCTATCATGTCAGCTTACAGCTCAGATTTGTGCTAAGCATTTTCGATGTGTGATCACATTTCACTTTTGGCTACAGTATCAGGTGAGGGTGTCTGGAATTCCAAGTGTCAAAACTATTTTAATATTCATTAAGACCACCTCCCCCTCTATCTGCCATATTTTAGCAATGTCTATTAACAATTATCAGCAGAGTCTCATGATTCCCTAGCCCCCATTTACTGCTCAAAAATTTGGCAAGTGTAGGTTCCAGCGCACTTTGGATGAAATCACACTCTAAGTCCCATTTCTGCAAGAACAACGGCAAGCTTCATCAAATGGCTGAAATCGGAAACGTGCTGCAAATGTCAAAGATTCTCTGACTGCTGCTGCTGCTGGAAGGGTTATCGAACAAAAGAGCTTTGAAGCTGAATGTGTGCTGTTCCTGAACAGCCCTAAAAGTTGTTTTTAATTGCCATAAATATATATTGATGTGGTTTTTGGTAATTACAGTAAAAAGTTGGATAACTATATAAATAAACTACTGGTAAGTATCAAAACATTAAAAACAAAACAACACTTAAGAACCTCAGAACCAAAAAGATAATAATAACCACTAAATATCACATGATCACTAAGATCCTAAGATCTAGGTGCAGTGCTTTCAGATCCAAAAAACTCATCACTGATTAAAGCCACAAGTTAGAAACTACTCTGGGATATTGAATGAGTAGGCCCTAGATAGGGATTTTATGCATGAGCCTTCTGTCATTCATTGGCTACTCTGGCTTGCACTGAATGGCATTATTGTATGGGGACTTTTGCCTATGTTAAAGATAATAATAAGTTAACTGTACTGGGAAAAAATAGTAGCCAATTGCTTAAAAAAAAATACAAAAAATGATATGTAGAACTATTTTTTTTTTATTTTATCATCAAATTGAATCTAAATGCATTACCAACAACATATTTTATTTACAACCAAAGATTCTACTTAAAATGTTGATTTACTGTGTGCTTTGTGTCATAGGAAGATAGAAATGCAAGAGCATTCAATGCACTTCTGTAGAGAATTAGAGAATGTTGGACAAATGATGTTGAACAATTTCAAAAAAAGTGAAACCACATTAGAAAAAATTGCTAGAAACATTCAAGCAAAACAAAATACCAACAATAAGTTCAGTCACTTTCAGGCTTAATGCTGCATGGGACATCAGATGTGCTTTCACTTTAGGAAACAATTCAAGAAGTCACTGTAACACATATCATAACAAGATTGAAAAAAAATAAAGAAAAAGACATACCTCTTACACCACCAGATATTTTTGCCACCACTTGGACTTTCTTTAAATAAGAGTAGCTTTATAATTAATACAAAAACACATGGAAAGCCAGAACAAACTAATAAGAACTGAAATATTAAAGCTATAACAATTACTAAAAACTCTAATGGTAAAACAAATAATTTTTTTCTTGTATTTTAATAATGTATCCTCGTATATTATGATTAATAAGATGTACAACCTGATATAATGTAACCAATTGTTGCCTAATAAAGTTTGCTTTGAAACATAACAACAGCAACAACAACGAAAACAACAACCGCAACAACAACAACAACAACAATAATAACAACAACAATAATAATAATAATAATAATAATAATAATAATAATAATAATAATAATAATAATAATAATAATAATAATAATAATAATAATAATAATAATAATAATAATAATAATAATAATAATAATAATAATAATAATAATAATAATAATAATAATAATAATAATAATAATAATAATAATAATAAGGATGATGATGATGCAAACTGATTAGGACTGGATTAAAACTATATTCCTGGGATGAGCTAAAAAAAGGAAAATACCTCAGCTACCCAAACAAAAGTGTGAGAGATTTAAAAATAATTTTGTTAATAAAATTAAAATTATAGTCATGTAGAATATTTTTTAAATGAATTTTGTTCTTCTTCTCAAATACACACACACACACACACACACATATATATATATGAAACAGATGCATTTGAAAATGTCAGAAGTAGAAAATGATTTTTTTTAAAAGTAGTTTGAATTATTGTATTTTCTTAAGATATAATTATAACATATGAATAAATAAATGTTGAATCACTGAATTCGAAGTAGGTTGATAAATAAAATAGAGGGTATAATATATACAATTAAATATAGGATAGTTGATAGTAATAAATAATGGAGGCAAAAAAGATGACAGAGAAATGGGAAAGAGACGATGGATGAATGCATTAATAATGTACTCTGCAGAAAAAAATTTAAATAATAAAAATAAAAAAAACAAAAAAAAAACTGAAAGGAGAATTTATAAAAAAATGAAAAATCAAGAAAGAAATATTGAAGATAAACGAGAAAAGGAAATGGAAAGTATGGTAGTGAACATGTTAAATAAATTCACACAGAGATGTTCCAAAAATGGAGGAAATGGTTAAAGAATATAAAGATAGCCACTGCACTACAAAAATGGTCAAGAAAATGAATGAAATGATCAGAGAGATAAAAGATAACCTAGATTAGTTGAAAGATAAAATTTGTCATGACTAAAGAGCTACTGAGGAAGTTAATAAAAATAAAAATGAGAATGATATAAAACTTTGAGATAATAGAAAAGCAACTCCAAGATACTGTGAAAATAATGCAAAATTAGACCATGGAAGTGTTAATAAAAGTGTAATAAGAAATGGGAAAATTTACACAACAACTCTAAAAATCCCAGATAAAGTAAATGAACTAAAACAGGAATACAATGAACTGGTTATCAAAGTACAAATATTAGAGACTGAGCAGAGAAGTGATGAGTGATGGAGTTAAAATAATATTGATATTAAAAAAAATCATTAATATTCAACTCAAACTTTATCAAGAATGGAGTCCAATGGATATAAGTGTATAGGACATAACTGTAAAACAGTTAGCAAAAATAAAACAAATTGTCTGACTATATAGATGGAGCACTTTAGTAGTCTACAAAAGTACTACAATATGAAATCTAAGATGGAGAAAGCATATCTATTTATACCATGTAGGCACCCAAGCTTGATGGGACTGCCTCAATAATCTTGATAGGTTTTTTTGTGGGTTTAAGCAAGTAATATTGAATAATTGTTGGAGTGATGATTAGCACGAAAACATGAAGTTGCAGATGATTCAGGGAAATATGTCAATCTGATAAGCCACACTCTCCATTTTTTTTAAAAAGCAAATGGAAAAAATATACAACCTTAAGACTCAGTCCATCATCCAAGTATCAAACAATTTAAAGAGTGAAGCAATCCATCCCAAGTCCTGTTAGAACAAATGTTACTTGATACTTATTATAAGCTTATTGAACACTTCGTTCATCTGCTCAGTGCTTTTGATGCAGAAAGCCTGTGAATGAAACAATTCAAACCCTACAATAAATCCTCCTATAGGAATAGTTATATTCATATAAATGTAATAACAGTGGAGAACAGGAAAGTATCAACCCCTCCATGGTATTTTAGAAAAATAAAATGAATGGCTAATCCAGAAAAAAACATACACATTATATACCAGAAAGGAAGTCAAACATCACGTGTAACAAGCATCATAGCAAATGCATCTATGATTACGAAACATCACATTTCTCAGTTGCATATTAAATAACAACATATCTGAATAATTATAAAATATTCATTCTTTAGTTTATGTTTTTTTGTTTTTGTTTTTTGCTAAATTACAATTTTAGTTAATAAACATGTTCACATGCATTGAAAACATCTCTTTAGGATAAATATATAATTATATATTTCTGCATCCAGATCAAATAAAAGGTAATTGAAAATGTAATTAAAATAGTTTTCACTGAAAAATTAAATGATTCTCTTTAACTTTAATCAGTCTCACTTTTGAATTAATTCATTTCTATGTAGCAAAGCAGTTTATCTATTCACAATAAAAATTTAAAAGCGCTAGTGTGTTTATATCATAACTTAAAACATAAAATATGATAATATAATTCATTCCTTCATGGAACATTTTCAATGTCTTCTCTGCCATTTGCATACTTGAGAAATATTAATATAAACATTTGAAATGTATCACTAATACTTTTTAATAGATATAAATTAAAATGTAATCTTAGCACGTTTAGTCTCATGTAACAAAAAAAAAATCATATTTATATCACAACTAGGCCTGAATAATAGATAAACTAATAGTGGTTCAAACATCTTAGAGAAATATTTACTTATCAACTTTACCTTGGGACACAACTCAATTTTTCCCTGGCCCACACTACTTATTAAATCTGGTATTACATTACTGTTACAAAAAAAAATTCAGCTCCAAAGTCCATTTATTTTTCATGAAAAAAAAACTGATTCACAGCCTAACTAGTCGTCTCAAGCCAAATTGCAATTGACAAAGAATAATAGTTTTAAAATCAATAATTTACATAATTATATTACTTCTTTGCAATGTAAACTACAAAGCATATTATTACAGTAAATTATAATTAAGAATTTTTTACTTTACAACAAGATAATTAAACTCTCTTTTATCTCTGCTATCCTTTTAATGAACTTTATTATAACTGAATAATGTTTAACTTTCATTTTGCAATGAAACAATCACATATTTTTTGATCGGAATACTTTCTTATACAATATGGTTTTACTGTTTATTTACTTTATATGTGTTAATTTTATTTTTTAAACTACAGATGTTTACATTCGCAATCATTCTATAATTATATAACTTAAAAAAGAAACGAAAATATTTTCTAACCTGGGGTAGTATCTTTTCCTGTAAAAAAAATAAAAAAAATTTTTTTTCATTTAAATTATATACATTTTATTGCATATATATATATAAATAAAATATTATTTAGTTTTTACATATTATCTGGTTTTATTTAAACATTTTGCCGAAACCACACTTATGCATACCAAGATTATGGTCTTAAGGAAGAACTGTTATTTCTTATTAACTAGACTGAGTGTTATTACATAACTTTTAATTGAAGTTATTATTTAATTTTACACTCAATCTCTTCTATTTAAGACTTAACATTTTTTAAATCAGATCTTAATCTTGACAAAGAAGAATGTTATTGTATGGAAATGTTAGAAAATAAAACAAAATAATACACAATTTAACCCAAGCAGTATTTTATGTACATAAGATAAGTACGAAAACATTAAATAATATATATGATATACACAAATGTAAGTAAGTAAAATGTGTATTAAATTCAGTCCAAATGTAAAATAATTTACCTGTCAATATGATTGTCATAATGTAAAGGCTTCTTTATCAAACGTCATAAAAGTTAAAGTAAAAAGCAAGACATAACTCTCTAGACTGACAAATGTCACGTGACTGTTAAGTGTTGTTTATTATACCTTTTTTCTTCTCTATAGAAGTGGTTAGATAGTCCTATTTATAGACATTTGTTGATCTAATTATATGAAACATTACAAAGCATGTCATTTAAATCATATATAATCAACTACCCTAAGCAAACTTCCATTTACTAAATAATTTTGTTAGTATAAGTATATTACTAATATCATCAAACTCAGAAAAGACTAAAAATATTTATGATGTTCTGCCATAAAATACTAATCAGAAAATAATAATAAATTATTTTTGGCAGTTCTATAAAAAAAAAAAAAAAAACAATAATAATTTTATACATAAACCGCCTTTTTCAGCACCTTTTCACATATTAATAATCTATTTAACGTTCATGTGATGTGATGTGATGCACTGTGACTTCTCCTTAAACAGAGTCAGGAATCTCTCAGCAGCTATGCTCACAGAAACCTGTTAGCCACTTTACCTTCCTTTTCCATTGTCCACCCTAAGTTTTCCCATAATCTGCTCCATCCCATTTCCACAACATAATCTTTGTCAACTCCATGACCTTCATATCTAAATCCCCCTTATCTTTTCCCAAACCTAGCATAAAAACCAATAACTCACTTTCTGTATAATAACTTTGTTCATATTTAATCTTCCATAACTTCATTATTTGTACCCTTTCTGCTTCCAAGCATTGACATTGAAGTAAAAGATGCCTAATATTTTGTATGCCTTCCTTACACAACTTACAGACTAAATCACCCATATTTTTTCCATTTACGTGTATATTCCCTTGTTGCTAAAGATCCCATTCGAGCCTTAAACAATAAACTACTTTCCTTACTATTATCATAAATTAATTCGCACTCAATGTTCTGTTTACTTCTATATATATATTTAAACTCGTTTTACTCTCCATACTAGTTCTCCATTTCTCCAACTCCCTATTCTTTATTAATACATCTATTCTTCTATCCCAGGTCCTTACTACTATAACACTCAACAATCCTCCTAAAAACAATCATCCCACCTTTTGTACAAGTATACCGACATAAACTCTTTATCCAAATCTTCTGTATACCGCATTACCTTTCTCACCCATCTTGTTGCCTGCCCTTTACTTGTAACCCAATTAAATACCATTTTGGTTATTCTTTTATTATCCATAAACTGCAATCTACCAAACATTTTCAATTTGCTTTTTGCATCCTTCATATAAAAACTTGGCCATCCCATTTCTCCTTGAATTGCCTCCTTTGCTGTCCACACCTCAGCATCTAATGCATGTCTTCCTACTTCCCTTTGTACTGTTTCTAAGCAATTTAAAACTCCTTTACTAACACATAAGGCGTCATTGCTGTATGTTAACCCTACTACTGACACTCCCTTCCATACAATTCTAGCTACATCATATTTATTATATGAAAACACTGTTAATTTCTTTATCAATCCCTTTCTTTTCTTTGCTTCATTTATCAATTTTTCCTCCCATTCATCCAAGCAATTTTTCCTATTACTCAAGATGATTCCAAAATAACTATATCTATTCACCACATTTAACTTTATATCCCCCAATAAGAAATCTTTGTCTTCTCTTTCCCCAGTGTTCACCATCATTATATTTTATTTTTCTTCACTAAATTTAATCCCCATATCTTTATCCCCCGTTGCACATGTCCTCAGCATAACTTCCATATCTTTTCTTCTTCCTGCACACAAAAAGACATCATCCACAAAAAAAAAGACCCGACAATGTATATGCTCTCTTGCCACCTATTAACGGTATCTCTATCCCTCTTCCAAGACTTTTTATTGCTCTTTCCATTTCACTCAAATACAACACAAACAAAATAGGTGACATAGGGCATCCTTGCCTCAGTCCCACCACATTTTTAACTTTAACTGATTCTATATCCCCTAATTGATATGTATAGTAATTATTTTCATATAATTTCTTAATGACACCCACTAAAGCTTCATCCATTCCCAGATTTGCTAAACTTATCCATAAGCTACTTCTATTCACTCTATGATATGCCTTCTCTATATCTATAAAACTCATACATAGCTGTTTACCTGAATTTCTACTCATATCTATAAGTTGTATAACTACAAATAAACTATCTCCTATATGCCTATCTGACCTAAAGCCTCCTTGCATTTCCCCCACTACATTATTTTCTTCCAACCACTTTGCAACTCTTCCAGCCACCATATATGAAAAAAAAAACTTTTTATAAAACTGATGTTACCAGTATTGGTCTATAATTATTTAACTTTCTGTGATCCTTACCTTTTCCTTTAAATAATAATCTTACTCTTGTATTACTCCAGCTACTCGGAAAAACTCTCTTCTGTGCCATCTTATTAAAACATGATAGTAACTACTTTTGCTCTATACCCTAAATTCATTACCATCCCTGCTGCCCATCCATCTAACCCTCTTGTCTTACCACTTTTCAATTTCTTCCCTGCCTCATTCAGTTTCTTTTCTGTAAAGCTAATATTCCCATTACTATATGCTTTCATATTTTCTATCCCTTTGTCCTTCACATCTAACATATTTTCTATATCCATTACATAACTATTCAATATTTCTCTAATTCTTCTCTATAGCTACACACTCTATTCCCTCCTCATACAGTAGTACTATCTCTCTCCCCTAAATTTCTCCTTTATATGTAATTCCAAAATTTTTTACTCCCATCTCTTCCACTTTTATTAATATCATCCAATAATTTACTATTTAGATTCATTCTCTCTCTATAATTATCTATTTTAGCTAACTTGTTTTTTTCTAAGTACTTTTCCCATTTAGCATTAATATCTTTTTCACTTTCTTTGTTCTTAATAGCAAACTTATATTCTCTGCATGCTTTTTTCCTCTCTTTTACACTTTTACTAACTCTCATTGTTCTATTACTTTTATTCTTCTGAATATTCTCTCCTAAAACCCTATTTGCCACTTTTTTTATTTCATCACACCAGTCCTCATATTCATTTCCAACCAACTCTTTCATGGTTTCTTCAACTTGTATTGTATACTCTTCTAACTTATTCTTATCATTCAATCTCCATCCACATCTTTCACTATTGTTTCTACTTTTATTTCTATTTTCCATCACATTACTAACCATTTCAATTACAAAGAAATTATGATCACTATTACATACTCTCTCTTCATTATCAAACACCTTAATTTTACGTACTTTATCCATTCCCTCTTTCTCTAACAATACATAATCTATTGTGTGTGATATATTATTCCTAGACCATATGTATTGCCCCTCATAAATATTTGATAAGTTTACATTGCCCAAATTTACTCTCTGACAAAATTCCTTCAAAAGCTGTCCATTCTTATTGTCTACATCATCAATTTCTTCAATATGCCCATTCATATCTCCTATAACCATTATTCTCTTCCCCATTTCTTTAAAACTCTGTATATCCTTAACTAGGCATTAATATATGCTATTGTTCCATTCCATTATAGTTTGACTATATCCAGTAGCTATATAAACTATAGCCACCATCCATTCTTGTTTTTCCAACCTTATTTAAAACCACAAATGTTCTTGGCATTTAACAGTATTTAAATATTTTTTTGATATAACACCTATACCACCATTCTTTTTGTCTTTATCTTTTCTATTTATACCCTGCCATACCGAATCTTCCAAAACAGGTTCTTCATCTTCTCTTAGATGTGTATCCACTACTGCTAATACCTCAATCCCTTCATTTTCAATTGCTTTGTTTAATTCCTGCCACTTTTCTGATCTCCTACCACCTTGCATATTCAAATACCGAATTTTAATATTTTTTTTCTTTCCTAACTACTCTTTTATAAATTTTTTTGATTCTTTCTTCTCCATTGTGTTTATAAATAACTTGCTTACTATTAATTTTACAGATCCATTCCCTCTCCACATCTACATTTATATCTAAATCAACTGCCCTTTGTTTATTCCTTACCTCCCATCCATTCTTCATCTTTTTAATAACACTACAATTTAAAATCCCACCTCCCTTTAAAGTTTCCCGAACTACATTCTTTATAAATCAGACTCCCTAAAACTGCACTTCCTTGTTTCCCTAAGTACAACCCATCTTTACCAAATAACTCCCTCTTCCCAATAAAAAACTCCCACACATCCACAAACGTAACATCATAAATTATTTCAGACATGAAACCATCTAGTGTTCAATAATGGAATTTAAACAAGCAATAACAATATATATCTTAAAATAAATCAAAACCCTCATATGTAAATCCAGTAATTACAAAATAACTAACTGTATCATAACAGTGCAATAAATAAATTACTTGCATTTTTTTACAATTATATATATTTCATTTTATATTCATTTTTAATTAATCAATTGTTAACCAAATTTATAGAAGTCTTGTAAATATTCATACTATTATTTAAATTATTTTTAATATAGTATGTTTCATATGTTTTTCTTCTTTTTGGATCTTTGATGTAATTTAAACATTTAATACTTTTTGTACCAATCTATTCTATGCCCATATTTCAAGTAATGAATGTATAATGCAGATTTATCATCTCTTCTATTAATTGCATTGCTATGTTCTTTGGCTTTTACAATTGTTTTCAGTATATGCAACATTTGTTTTTATTTATATTTTGCATTGTTCAGACATGACACAAATAGTAAGCATTAAATAATACGATCAGTAAAATGCTCAGTTTTACTAAAATAATAGATTAAATGTATAATAATATTTTTTTCAATCACACTATTGAGGGTGAGGGAGCTGTCTAGTATAAGTTTTAGATCACTCAAAAACAGAAGATAAACTTAATAAATACCTTATCCAGTTCTGCCTATCCAAATATATCTAAACCAATTTCTAGCTTATGAATTTTATCAGTGAGAAGATTACAAATTTTTGAAGAATGAATATGCCTGGATCTTTCAGATTTTCTATCAACTTACCACCCCAAACTGGAAAATAGTATTTTTTTGTTCAAGTCAATTTGCTTGGATACTTATTTAAAACTGAAATCATTTAAAATTTTTATATTATGGTGATATTAGATATATAATAAACTTAGGCACCTTTACACTTTAACCAGCATTTAAACCACTAAACATCACATGATCACTATCTCATACTGGCACATAATTGTTATTAAACAATTCAAAACAAAGCAAAACTCTCCATACAGTAGTGACATCTTGTGCCAACAAGAGCAATCAATGGATGCCAGAAGGCTTGAACATAAAATCCCTATCTAGTGCCTACTCATCCAATATCCCCAGACTAGTTTATGACTTGTGGCCTTCATGAGTGGGGAGTCTTGGATCTGATAGCACTGCACCTAGATCTTAGGATCTAATGTCAAAGTCACCAAAATGTATGGGTGCTGAGTTGAGTTCAGACCAATATGACTATATAAGCTATTGAGCTTGGATTAAAAATATTATTCTGTTTTCAATTTCATTCTCATAGTTTCGTAGTTAAGTAGAGTTAAAAGGTAGCTGCTAGAGGGTTGCATTAGATCCTAAGATCTAGGTGCAGTGCTCTTAGATCCAAGGCTTCTCACTGACGAAGGCCACAATCCAGAAACTAGTGTGGAGATATTGGATGAGTAGGCACTAAATAGGGATTTTATGCCCAAGCCTTCTGGCATCCATTGATTGCTCTTGTTGGCATAAGATGGCAGTACTGTATGGAGAGTTTTGCTTTGTTTTGAATTGTTTAATCAGAATTGTTAGTAAATCAATAATATGCCACTTGTTAATAAAACTTCCCGATTTTTATTTATTCTCCTTATAACATTACTAAGATTATGTCATCTATTGCAATCTCTAGCAGGCAATGCTTAAGAATGAAATCATTTACTTTCTTTTTTTTAACACTTTTCTATAATAGTACAGCCTTATTTTATTTTATTTTAAACACATGCATGCTACTGTACAGTTCTTTCTGAATTATTTTGTTTTTTAATGAAGTCATTTTTACTTTACTTTTTTGGAGTTTGCTTTATAATAATCTAAAACAGGGATGGGCAATTGTTTTGGGTCGGGGGCCACAGAGGTTGGTGGAGGGTCACATTGAGGGCCTTTTGGTGGAAGTGAAAGTTAGTGGAGAGCTGTACCTTTTTTTCATGACACAATAAACACACAGATGTATTTCCTATATTACCAAAGAAATTTGTTTATCCATTATTCATTAAACACACAACATTCATCACTGATTTTACATTTTCTCGCAGGGTTCATGGTATCACTAAAGTTGGAACCGTATATATTTTCTAATGCAAACACAAAATTAAAATTAAGCAGATCAACAGGAAAAGCATTTCACATTGTATCTACCCTACGCATGTGTATTGACGTGGCCATCCTAGTGGAAAATACGAGATGAATCTTTGGTCACACACAGGAAGAAAATCAAAGTTCAAGTTGGATTTTTCTGATAGTCTTGGTGGGCTGCATAAAAACTGTTAGTGGGCTACATGTGGCCCTTAGGCCTCTATTTTTCTACCCCTGATCTAAACAACAACAATTTAAGAATTTTGACATTTATTTGTTTCTTTTTTAATGAAGATTTTTTTTTTTTTGCTATGAGATTCAGTTTGCTTTTATTAATCTAAACACAACAACAATTTACCATGAAATAATTTTGACATTTATTTAATAAGAAATAAACAAATGTTCTTACATTAAAAAAAAAAACTAAGAATGTTTTTTCACAACAAATCCAATGATTTTGTGGAGGAAAAAACAAACACACAAATTTTAAACAAAGAAAAACTAAAAAGTCACTTATTCAGACTCATCATACTGAGTATGGAATAGAAGAGGTCCTGTCCTTTGTGCAGACATCACCAGAAGAAGTTGGCTAGGAAGTTGGCAAGTGCTGGCCTGGCAGTGTCATGCTGATTCCAATTCTGCCATTTCCAACTTCCCCACAGTCTTTCAATGTTCTGTGTGCAGGCACCTATGGGGGTCATCAGCAAATAGTACCAATACTTTATGATCAGATGAGGAAAGCCTGTAGCCTCCATGTTGGCTGTCCTGTAGTCTTTTAAGCAATTTCTGTAGATGGTGGTTTCAGGCTGGATGTTGTCATGTATGGGCCTCAAGGAGTGTGGCTGCGGAGTGAGAGTGTACCACCATATGAACATATTTGCCCATTTCATGAAACACACCATTGAAAAGCCATTTCCATGGCAAAATCCTATTCTGGGTTCTTTATTAAACTGAATAGGGTCTCATTGACCTCCATAATTTTATCCAGACCATCTATTTGACAACAGGGGTGTGAGATGAGGCTTTCCCTGCAAAGTTCACATAGACCAGTGTTCCAGTTAATGGGGTCACCTCTGGAAAGGTCAATTTCAGCCACACTTCCTTCCAGTGTTACTTCCTCATGACTCCAAAATATGTGAGCTGTGAAGCTGTACAGAATGGTATTTTGGAATCATCAAACCAAATGTCTTTATGAATATCACAGATACTTTTACAGGAGTGGCATCTAAATTCCCACCTCCTATATTTCACTCTATGCTTTCACTGCAAACACAGATTTGGGTCTGATGGGGTATTTTTGGCCTGACAGTGGCAGCTTCTGTGACTACAAATTCACTAAATTTATGCCATTCAGCTTCAATGCCCAACATATTATTGTTCTCACACATATGGCATGGAAACATGGATTTTCACATGAGCTCAGTCAAACACTGTTTTTCACCCTAATCTTTTCAAGTTGTGTTCAGTTACAAAGCATAGCGAAGCATGGATGAAGTGTTGGCACTTCTTGCTCTGTATTACTACTTCAACTATGGTTTAAGATAATTATTTAGGAATGCATATGTCAAGAGTTTTGCATACTTAAAATACAGCCACCATCAAATCATACAATGGTAATTATGCTCACTTGAAGAATATTGTCACACGAAAATGGCATAGTATTTCATTACATATACATAGAAATCAACACTACCAGGTGGTCTATTATGGCTACAACAACCATGCTATAGTGTTAGCCATAAGAATAAGCCACAAAATAGTATATCTATGTGTGTTTGGAGAAAAACAGTGATATCAAACAATCAGATGCTGCAAATGTATGAGTACTTTAATTTATTTTTTGTCCTTAATTTTAAAACATAGAAGTTCTTATGTTGCATTGGTGGTCGAGAGGTCAGCACGACTGCTTTGCACTTGCAGGCAGTTGCCCGGGTTGCGGGTTCGCATCCTGGCCGATGCTATGACACTTTAAAAAAAAATGTCTTTTTCTCCAATTACATTTTTCCTAATATACATTTTTCTGTTCAAATAAAAGATAAGAAAAATAAAAAAGGGTTTATAATATTTTTCAACTAGTTCAAAATAAATTAATTAAATATTTTAATTAAACCAAAATTAATTTTTAGAATTAGTCAAAGAGAAAAACTAACAATAATGATTATTATTATCTGTATCTTAATAAATTTGATAGATATTTTGTTAATTTTATATATTATACAATAAGTAAGGCAAAAAAATGGAATTACTTACTCTAATTATTCAATTAATTTGAACACAAGTGTAAATATATAAAGTGCCAACCATGATAATCAAGTGACATAGAGGCAATTTTAAATCATTTCCATCAAGTTTTTATTTGTACCCAAAGATAAAGTTACAACTGGATTTGTTTTATCATGGAAATAAAGCTAAACTTGGGAAGCGTGTTGCAGTTTTTGTTTAGTATTGCAATTCTTGATCCAATATATCAACACCAAAATGAAAGATCTGATGTAAAATAATTTGCCTAAAACATGAAATGTTTATTGCATCTCATAGCTTATAACAATGTGTGAAAATTAAACTTAATGGATGATAAATGAAACAACTATGGAAACTTGAAAATATTTATAATTTATAGGCATAATGCAAAAGACTATTCCATGTTCCTTCTAATTTTACGAACTACAGTGCACATGTTTTTGTCTGTGTGTTCTTTTTTAAATCAAAACATTTTGTGGGCCATTTGAAATAATAATACTTACTTGCTTATTTGATTTTACAATCAATTATGTAAATAAAAATTTGTAATAAAAATTATAAAAAGTTAAATTCCCAAAAAAAAAATATTTTAATATTCTCCTCATATAAATCCATGCGCTTATAACATTCAATAGAATGCTAAAATTGTTTATAAAAATAAAATTATTGCAAGATTTAAAAAAACAACTAATATATGAAGAAATATGCTACTGAATTATAGTTGTCACATACAATATTACACATTTTCTCTTCTATCTTTATATTTTAACCATTCCAAATATGCATGATCTAGGTTTATGATGTGTCCATCGCTTTTATATGATTTTTTATCGCCATTTTCAAATGACTGTCTCCTAAACAAGGACTTTGTTTATTTTTTATTAAATTCATCAAAGTAAAACCTGGTTCACATTTAACGCTAGTTGTCAAAATTGTATTCAGTGAATGTTAAATATGCTGAAAGTGTTCATTTTCTAATGAAAATGATTCCATATCCGAAAAGTAAGTATCAATTTGCATTTACTTTTTTTTTCTTTTATGGGTATTTAGAATCATTATATTGTCTTATTACAGATGATTTATGTTTAAATGTTTTATCATTAAAGCAAAGAAACCCAACTTCTGCAATAGTGTAATTAAAATCACATGTCAAGAAACTCTGTTAAATCAAATGTTGTTCATTCTTGTATTTCAACTTGAGGATTTTTTTTTTTCCAAATGAAAACATAGAGAATTTATAAATGTTAACATGGAACTTGTTTCAACTTCAATATTATTCTCCCAAACTTTATCAATAATATTTTTTACTTCACAGCTCCATGATATTTATTATTTAATATTAGTTTGCTTGAGCTATGGTTATCTAAATATGTTAATTTTCCATGAAGAAATTGAAATGTGTCAAGTGGTGTTAGATGGCTCTGTTAAAAAATTTCACACAATGCAGAAAATTTTTCCAAAATTTCTCTCTAAATTCCCATGTTTGCTTGAAATTCAAGGTTATCTAATTTATTTAAATGAAATATTGAAATGAGATCAGTCACATCTTCTTTAAAATATTCAATCAATGAATCATAATTTCTAATTATTGTTTTAACGGCAAAATATCCAGATAACCACATAATTTAATAGTTTAAACTCAATATCTTCATTTTTGAAAGCCTCAACAATACCTTAAAATTTATTTGTTCTGTTGTAGATCTACAAAACAGAGTAAAAATTGTTCTCATTACAGTTTCAATAATTTACATTTTCCCCAAGTATTACAAATGTCTCCATTTTCATAATGTGCAGGACAATGTCGTTGAATTTATTAGTTATTCTTGGTAGAATCAGTCATTATGTTAGATTATATAGGGGCATGTGTGTGTATAACATTATATCGGTTTTCTAAAGTTAAAAGCTAATTCTTTAAGTTATGCAATTTAAAGAAAGTTACATTTTATAAAACTTAAAATCCATTAAAGAAAAATGTAAAAATATTTTATACAATGGGAGAGAGATAGGGAGCCATTATTAAAATGAATATGTGTTGAAGTTCTTTATCCATACATTCTATCTACCAAATAGTTACAGTTTAACACCCTTAGATGTTCTAAGGTATTAAACAGAAAATAAAATTATAAAGAGCAGGAAACCAAATGGACGACTTGTAGGTATGAGGAAGTGAAGAACTAATAGCACGTAATTAAGTAATGTATTTAAAATCCATTAGGCAAACTTCTATGATGCAACCCCAGATGTAATCAAAAGTGTAAGAACATACTAGGGAGAATTTTATCACTCTTGACTTTGATTTCTCATAGATCTTATGCTTAAGCGTCAACTGATATGCCAGCTTTCATCTTTTAAATTATTACAATTTAAGTTCAATCAATTAAATATTTGTTATGCTGCTCAACAATGAAGAAGAAAATAATTATGATCAATGTACCTACCAGCATAGGTGAGTAGTCCAGCATCAGATTCTCCAGTGTTATGAGGGAAAGTGGCATCTGAAGAAGTCCATCTTGATGCAGTTAAACCTGTTCGACCACCATCATGCCTTTGCATATCAGAATCCATCAATCCAACCATAGATGTTCCACAGCAGTAAATTATTTTAACTAACCCACATGTATTACTGTAACTTAACTATGCATATTATTCACTTATTTTTAGGCTTAACTTCATAGATTATGTATATTATATTGTAATTATTAATGTCTAATCTACTTGCTTAATTATTTTAATAACTTTAGAATCTATATATTTTATAGCTGTACTTTACTTCTCCATGATCTACATTATACTACAGAGTTCAATGTCAGTGAGAATGTCCGTGCACTGTATTTCAAGGTATGATTATTCTGATCTGATGTGTGTATTGGTTATGAATATAGTATGATTAATTGGAAATTAAAAAAATCAAACAATAGACAACTAATTTGACTTAACATTTAATGTTTAACAAATTAATTTTCATGATTATTACTGTTCACAATTTTTAAAAAAACAACAAAGTGGTGTATGTATTTAATACTTGATGATTATATAGTCATGATCATTTTTTTATTTGTATTCATATCTATTTATTATCTCATACACTTAATCTCTATGAAGAATGGTCATTCCCCATTCCAATTTAACAAACTCAAATTTACACCAAAAACAATTTTAAAATTATATTTTAAAAATTAACTCTTTGTTGTCTAAAGTTTCATGAAATCATTTGGTCATTAATTTCTACTCTATCTATACTTTGTCATCTGTTAAGAATTGCTTATATAATTTGAGCCACCTCCAATCCTGATGATATATAAATCTATGATACCACATTCAATCATTCAAGGGTTTAATCATACATTCTGAATAACAAATAATTAATAATTAATTGAACACAAACATTAAACATAAAAATATTGTAACAGTCAAAGAGTGAGTGTTTAATATTGAATAAGAATAAAGTTCACTTTTCAAATTAGTAGATTATTGGATCAATTGGCAAACAAGTCTGCACCTAAATTTTATTATTAAATAAAAAATAAAAAAATAAAATTGACGGTTTCCCTCCCTCTAGAATAATTGATGGTTAGATGGATTGACTCTCTGTATCAAAGAAAAGAAAACAAATTAACAAGCAAAATAAGAATAAAAAAGATATAAGAATATAATTTGGGATTTTAAACTAGTGTAGTCTCACCATAGGTCCAAGACTTGTAATTCACAATGTGAAACATCTGAGTATCTTTGCTCTTAAGAAAGTTTATTTGCATGAATAGGATGGTAATGGATAGTCTTTGATTGCAACTGAATCTCCATGTTGGTGACTTAGACTGCTTTATAAACTCTCTTTCCTGTACTGGGATAATTTTGTTAATGGTCTGTATCATATTGTACGTCTTTTGTTAACATAGTCATCGTGGATGCTAATTTTAAACAATTCAAAACAAAGCAAAACTCTCCATATAGTAGTGCCATCTTGTGCTAACAAGAGCAATAAATGGATTCCAGAAGGCTTGTGCATAAAATCCCTATCTAATGCCTACTCATCCAATATCCCCAGACTAGTTTCTGGCTTGTGGCCTTCATCAGTGAGGAGCCTTGGATCTGAGAGCACTGCACCTAGATTTTAGGATCTAATGCAACCCTCCAGCACCCAACTTTTACTCTATTTAACTACAAAACTATGAGAATGAAATTTAAAAACACAATATTTTCAATCCAAGCTCAATAGCTTATATAGTCATATGGGTCTGAATTCAATTCAGCACCCATACATTTTGGTGTCTTTGGCTTTGTTTTGAAATGTTTAATAACAATTATGTGCAAGTATGAGATAGTGATCATGTGATGTTTAGTGTTTTAACATCAATCCTGCATAATAGGAATAGTGGTGGCTATGGTTGTTAAAGAGCCAAAGACACCAAAATGTATGGGTGCTGAATTGAGTTCAGACCCATATGACTATATAAGCTATTGAGCTTGGATTGAAAATATTGTGTTTTAAATTTCATTCTCATAGTTTTGTAGTTAAATAGAGTTAAAAGGTGGGTGCTGAAGGGTTGCATTAGATCCTAAAATCTAGGTGCAGTGCTCTCAGATCCAAGGCTCCTCACTGATGAAGGCCACAAGCCAGAAACTAGTCTGGGGATATTGGATGAGTAGGCACTAGATAGGGATTTTATGCACAAGCCTTCTGGCATCCATTGATTGCTCTTGTTAGCACAAGATGGCACTACTATATGGAGAGTTTTGCTTTGTTTTGAATTGTTTAATAACAATTATGTGCTAGTATGAGATAGTGATCATGTGATGTTTAATGTTAATTTTAAATGATAATCATGTCAGAAATTTTTGGCTGCATGAGGAACTGTTCCCTCACCAAGATATTTTATCACATCCTAACCATGCATGATTTTTTCCACTTTAGGTCATAGTTTGGGGAACAGTTTCCTCACCAAGATGTTTTATCACCTCCTAGCCATGCATGATTTGTTCCAGTTTAGGTTGTATCTTAGGAAAAAAATAAACTTCATGGAATTAAAGTGGGCACTTTAATAAACTTACTCAAGTTACAATTATGATGGCTTATGAACTTTAATACTGAGTACAATTAATGTGACAAAGAAATTGATTTTACAAATTTATCAAGTAGCTTTCTTGACAATGTGATTTATTTGCCTTTCTTTTTTCTCAAAAAACAAATAAACAAAGTATTCTATCTTATCTTAGGTTTTATTTACAGATGAGTGAGTTTTAACTTCATGCTTTGGCTTCATTATTGATAACATTTTGATCTGTATAGAATTTTATGGTGGATTAATAAACAAACACACTTATTATTAATGATTTCTTTCTTTTGTTTTATTTTTGACATTTTTACTTGCTTGCATTTAAGGGTGTAGTATACATATAAATCATTATTTGTCAATAATATATAATTTTAACTGACAATTTTACATAAGCTTATTAATATATAATCAGTAATGTACTTCTGATGATTGCTGGTTGTAATGCTTGTGTGGTTGGTTCAAATGTATCGTTACACCCTACCTCATACTTAAGAGTTTAAAATAAATGCGCTTATTTTAATTCTCAATTGATGGTTTGATTTACTTTCATTTATATTACATCTTTCACTTTTTAGTAGCATTTCATGCCTCTATTTGATCTTTTTTGGATCGATAGGTGTTTTCTGAGTGTGGTCAGTCATCATTATAATAGGGTTGGAATGTGTTTTTTTATGTTTTTACCAAAAAAAATATTGGCTCAAAATTGGCTTGCAATTAGTGGACTGTCATATAAAACTAGAATTTTGATTATTTACTTTCATTTTTTTAAGGAGTATATATGTGTGTATTTATTTATTTTTTACACAATGGGCCATTCTTAATATATTTGGTACTATTGCATCTTAGTCACTTAAGATCATATTGATAATGTCTATGATGGTATATCAAAGGCTAATATGGTGAAATATATTTGGTACTATTGCATCTTAGTCACTTAAGATCATATTGATAATGTCTATGATGGTATATCAAAGGCTAATATGGTGAAATATCTAATTGTCAACAGTGGGATTTTTTTTTAGCTAACCTATGCATTATTTATGTATAGGTCTGTCTAATGGTGCCAATCCTGCTTTTTAACTTTGGGACTGACTGGATATTCTCTGGCATCCATTAATCTTGATACTTGTCATTCACTCCTAAACGGAACAACTTGTTAAAGTTATCACTTTCTATTTTTATGATAATGATAAACTTCCTTATAAGTTTTAGAAATAAAGCTAGGAATTATTTTCAAGAGTTCATTTCTCAAATATTTTTTTAAAACATGTTCTATGTTGTGTATTATTCTCTTTAACACTTTCACACTTCAGTCTGTTTAATTATAAACCTAATGACGCCTTATATGAATTTAAATTCACATTTTGTACATTTTTGTTTAGTCTTAATAAAGTTTACTTATGTTAAAAAAATGGGATTACTCCATTTCTAGAAATTTGGTTTCCATATCCCAGGTTAAAATCCTTTAGGTCTATTTTTATTGTAGACTTATTAGCCTTTTATATTTATGCATGCTAATAAAGGTGAATGGACTTTCATACATATCACATACTTTGGAATCACCATTCTCTGGAGGCTGTTTCAGCTGGTGCAAATGCGTAAATATAACAGATGTTTCTACTGTACATAAAATATTTCAAGCATATAATCTGTTAAATAACATTAAATTTTCAGAGGAAGAATATGTTATATTAAGTTCAATAAAACAAAAATGTGTTTTTGCTCTCTTACACACACCCAGACAAATAACACACACACACACCATATATATATATATATATATATATATATGGTGTATATATATATATATATATATATATATATATATATATATATATATATATTGTGGGTTCATCCATAATTAAAAGAATGCGAATATTAATGTACAGACTTTCAATTTGATCACAGAAGTCATCTACTGGAAATGGTAGAAAGACAGTTGTAGAGGCGCTACACCACTGATTTGAATAAAACATTAAAACTCCAGCAATTGCAAAATGTTAAAATAAAATATGTTTTTTAAAACAAAAAACACATCTTTCCAAATGGGAGAGAGTTTGCATGTATCTTCTCACTTATATATATATGAAAAACAAAAAACACAACTTAAAAACTTGCATACGCTTGTATTTATGGCTATAGATGGCGTTATACCAAAAACACCTTCAAGCGTTTGTTTACATAAACGTCAGAGCGAGTATTTCACTATCTCTAACTTAATTTCCACTTTCATATCATGATTTCAAGCTATTTGCTATCGTCAGTGAAGGTGTTTTTGGTATAACGCCATCTATAGTCATAAATACAAGCGTATTCAAGTTTTTAACTTGTGTTTTTTGTTTTTCATAAATGTACCTTTGAGGTCTTTCTTGCAATGATATATGTTGCAGAGACTTCTACTATGTGGTGATGCTGAACTGATATCAGACCCATGTAGCTATCTGGCATGCGATGCTGAGTTTGAAGACATTACATGTCTAAAAGATTCACGCTTGCAAGCTGAATAGAAACTGTTTCTTAAACGCTCAGAGTTTGTGTTTTAGATCTAGTTTCTTAATCCTGTCCTTCACTGACGATAGAAAATAGCTTGAAATCATGATATGAAGGTGGAAATTAAGTTACAGATAGTGAAATACTCACTCTGATGTTTATGTAAACAAACGCTTGAAGGTGTTTTGGTATAACGCCATCTATAGTCATGTATATATATAGTGACCTTCCAGATTGGCACCATGAAGAAATGTGGAAAGTTCACATTGTGCCAACAGTGATCAGTGGTAGCTAATAAAAAATTAATTGTCATATAACTTAATGTTTTAAATTTGGTTGAAAAGTTATCAGGATCTTAGTTATGGTGTACCAATCATTAAAATTCCTTTAAATGTTTATTCATCAAGTTTCTAACTTACTGTTTATTGCCATAGCAAGATTTAACTTGTATGTGTGGCTGCATGTCTATTCACATCATCTCACACTTCACACCTCATTCATATTTTTAGTCATCACTCAAAATTATCCATCTTGTAATAGCATTACTTATTTGCCATAGAAATTGTTAATAACTAAGTCATTAATAGACTTCTGGATTAATGGAAAAACAGAAGCATCCATGATTTTTTTTTATTTATTAATTATTTACTGCACAAAATGTTGCATTAAGAAAAATATAGAGGTTATTTTATTTATTATAAATTTATATTTGTAACTTAATATTTTTTTTATTGTTTGAAAACTGTTCTTAACATTTTCACAAGCAATAAATTCTTGCATATTGTTAAGCTCATTATAAAACAAAGTAAAAAAGGCATGGCTAAGACAGAAGACTTCAAGAAAGAAAAAAGTTTTGGAGATCACTTCAGAAACCATTTTAAATAAGAGGGAATAATTTTCTAAATGGAAATAAAATGGCTTCATTGGAATCTCTATTATTTCTTTTAATAAGAAAACTTCTCTATCCTATTAAAGAATAAATGCCAATGTATAATCCTGAAGGACCAGATGATATTTTCTAAAATGGAAGGCTAAACATTCAGATGTACACCAATTTCTAACTTTATATCAACTAACAGTTTGAACTTAATTTATTCATAATGCATAGATATTACTTAGAAGAATCACTAATACAATTTATTACAACATATTTTTAATAAATAGTGTGACATTAGAATTATGTAAAGTAGTCATAATAATGAGAATTGGAAAATTTATGCTGGACTATGTAATGGAATATTGAGTGACTCTTATCTAAAACAAATTTTATTTTATTGTATAAGAAAAAAGGCTGAGACAGAAAAATTATTATTTATAGTATTCTACATTAGTATAATAATTATATGCATTAAATTCTTTAACCATTCACACCCATATAGGAGTGGAAGAATGTGTGACAATAATACTTGATAATTATATACCAGAAGGATATACAAATGTGGAGGATTAAATAACCTTGATCTTCTTCACTATTAAAATGCTTTAAATATTGGAAATTTAGACAAAATAAAGTTTGTAACAAATAATAAATGGATCCAAATGCTTGTGAAAGTTGCTTATAACGTCCATTAGAAAAACCTAAGAACATTGAAAGTTATTTCTGCTTTTGCCAAATTTATGTTTAACCTGCAGGAATAATATTTTTACAATTAAAATGTTTGTTCTTCTTCTTATCATCATGAGCTACACATACGTTTTCATTTATTCAAAGTTTAAAGTATGAACTAAAAATATAAAAAAAAAAATAAAAGAAAATAAATTACAAAGGGAACTTTTGTTTTAATGACAGAAGGATTGATATGCATTTCTGCCTTCATGTATGATAGATATACAGATGTATTTATTTATATTTATTTTGACATTAATTTTTATTATTATTATAATTTTGTGTATCCAATTTCCTGTAGAACTTCTTGGAGAGTTTGGTATAAGTTATACTAAATAAGTAATATTTTTTTTTGTTATATTAATTAAATATTATATATTTCCGAGCTCATATTATTAGTGCAAATTGAATGCTTTATCATTATTCATTAATTAGTTATAGTAAACAGATACATGAAAAACATTTAGGTCAGTATTGCTGAATGATTAAGCTTATTTATTAGTATTCATACTAATTTGAAACTCGATGTTCACAGAGTTTAAAGATATTGTACTCATTTATAATTTAGTTAATGCTAATATTGTCTGAAGTGATTTAGAAAGAATATTTTATACAAGTTCATATGTTCACATGTGTGTTAGCTTTCAGAATATATCGTATAAGAGATAAATGTATGCTTATTTGTTTCCTATCGGTTGCAGCTGGTATCATAACTAAAGATTGTAGGAATTTAAGACTTTATCTGCTATGGATTTTTTATATGAAATGTGTTAGATGCTCTTCAAGTGGAGAAGTGATTAAGATAATGATCACGATATTCAGATTGAGTAGAATTCATTTTATTTGTTTACCTATTGACCATGGATGATAGTATATTTCTTTATTAGTAAGTGATGTGATAAATATGTTTCTTAAAGGGAAGTGATATATGACCCATGTATTCAGTATAAGTTGGCTAAGTTCCACACCATTTGTGTTAGAAGAGTTGATAGTTACTATATTGATGAAATAAATCGATATTTGGAATAGTTATTAAACCCTCGTGCTATTATGTAAATATTTATTTGGTATTAATTTTGCTCTCCTGTCCACTCCATGTGTTTATCATCACACAATAGATGTTAGTTATTTCAAATAAATATTTCAGTAATTTTGGTAATATACTTGAAGTTGGATTTGTGATTGAGAGATTAGCCCATGTGTCATTCGTATTATGAAGTTTGTTTATTCCGCAAGTCATCCCATGGAAATATAATCAATAATATGCATTGTGATTGTGAATTCATAAATGTACACACATTCGGAAATATGATAAACCTAGAGATATAGAAAAAGTATCACTTGAATTGTAAGTTCTGAGTAATTTGTCAGATCAGATCACATATTAGCATTATTTCATTCATTATTATTGTTGGTGATTCATCCCCCAGTATAAATGTAATATTGTATTGCAAATTTTTATTTTATTTTAAGGTCCGTTAATAATATGATTACTTAATTTTATATAGCAGATATAGATTTGTAAGCATATGGAAATAATTTAAATGATGTTAATTGATTACTTGATATCGTTTTCTTGGTTTATTAAGAGCACAGAGTGGGAAAGATGATATGAATATATGAATACGCGAATATAGAATTATTTTGAGTTGCTAATAGTTTAATTAATTAAATTGTAAATATATTGAAACCACATACAAGAGGCACAGCCTCCAAATATTAAGTGTTATTTTGGGTAATTTAAATGTTATTTTATTGTATCCAAGGGTTATTTAGTCAAATTTGTAATCAATGTGAGTTAGTGTGAAATCATCATCAATGTGTTTTTAATAGTTTTGTTGAAGTAAGATTCCTTCTTAATTATTTTAGCATATGCATTTGATTGACCATTCCCACACACATATATACTACAATTATAATATTTATCAATTTACTAGTATATGGCATCTATCTTGATAGCGTTGAGTTAATAGATTCAAACATTGTATAATGCCAAGATTTAATTTTACCTTGTTTAGAATAGATAGTGATGTGAGATAAAAATGTACCTGATCATTATCATTGTCTATCCTGTATTTTATTGTAATAGATGTCAATTGCACAATAGTCTTCATTGACTAGTAGTCATATTATATTAGGATTGACTTAATATTCCTATAACAGAGCCCTGAGATTAGTTCATTATTTAATAAATATTGATATAGCTGTTCAATCTAAATTGAATGCCAGTAGATTGATTATTGTTGCAGTGATCCTCAAAGAGATTAGATGAGTGGCATGATTGATCTAGCAAGTATTTGGATGGTGAGAGAATTGAGTATATTATGATTTAAGTTAATCCATAAATTGATTCCTTTTGATAGCTTAAGTAAATGTTTATAATATAATTAAATAAACACTATATAATTGTTGTCTAGAAATGCTTCTCTCATCCCATTTGGATTCTAGATGACCACAATACCCTATGACCCCCAACTTAGATAAGCTGTAAATTAATAGTTCAATAAGAGTCTTATCAATAGGTATAGAACTAGATTATAAATTTATTCTATCATGTATAGAATTGACGCCTGGGCATTTATTTGTGCATAAAGTGATATAGGTGAAGAGGTTACAATATATATATATATATATATATATTGTATATATATATATATATATATATATATATATATATATATATAATTCTTTAAAATGAAATATATTCAATTTATAGACAACTAAATACTTAAAATATATAAATAATAAATTTATTAATATCTAATCGATTTTCGTTCAAAAAATGAACCTTATCAAGATATTACAACAATTGAAAAAATTTTCACATGATTTACATATCATATACAGGTCAAACTTAACAATAAAGATGTTTTTAAATTTTCCAATTTTTATTTAATGACCATTTTCCACCTAACTTAACCGACCCTTGTACTAAATTCATACATTTCTCTTTATTTTCATGTATATACAATGTTTCATATACTTTTCTTTCTTTATAATTTTTACAATATTTGATGACTTCAATACTTTCTTCACAATTCATAATGTGTCCTGTTTCTAAAAAATGGCAAAATGGACCTGATTTAATATCTTTTCTTTTTATAGCTCTGTCATGCTCTTTACCCCTTTTCTATTTTACTTTTTGCTGACTGACCTATGTATATCATCTTGCATATTTTACAAATAATTTTATATATTATTCCTATCCTATCATTCTTATCATTCCTTATTTTAGAATTACTTACTAGTTTTTTTAAAGATTTACTATTTTTCCATCCAATACCTATATTAAGATTTATTTTTTCTTTTCTATCATTTAGAATTTCATATACATCCTTAGAATATGGAATAGAAATCCATTTCTTATTTTTTCTTTCAACTTTATTGCTAACTTTTTTAAACCTATTTTTATTTATTAAAATATGTTTTACAATTTTACTATTATATCCATATTCAATGTATTCATCTTGGATTTTCAATTTTTGCTCCATTGCATCTTTATCATTTAATGTAAGCCTATCATTTTTTTCTTTTAACCCTATTAGTACCCCCATTTTTTGACACCAAGGTTGATAAGATTATGGATATATCATTCCTGTAACATTTTTATTTTTTATGTAGTGCTTTATATTAATCATTCCATTTTCATCATTTTTTTATTAATAAATATAAATATACATTGAATATGCATTGGATATGGATATAATAGTAAAATTGTAAAAAAAATATTTTAATAAATAAAAATAGGTATAAAAAAGTTAGCAATAAAATTGAAAGAAAAAATAAGAAATGGATTTCTATTCCATAATCTAAGGCAGTATATGAAATTCTAAATGATAGAAAAGAAAAAAAAATCTTAATATAGGTATTGGTTGGAAAAATAGTAAATCTTTAAAAAAAACTAGTAAGTAATTCTAAAATAAGGAATGATAAGAATGATAGGATAGGAATAGTATATAAAATTATTTGTAAAATATGCAAGATGATATACATAGGTCAGTCAGCAAAAAGTAAAATAGAAAGGGGTAAAGAGCATGACAGAGCTATAAAAAGAAAAGATATTAAATCAGGTCCATTTGGCCATTTTTTAGAAACAGGACACATTATGAATTGTGAAGAAAGTATTGAAGTCATCAAATATTGTAAAAATTATAAAGAAAGAAAAGTATATGAAACATTGTATATACATGAAAATAAAGAGAAATGTATGAATTTAGTACAATGGTCGGTTAAGTTAGGTGGAAAATGGTCATTAAATAAAAATTGGAAAATTTAAAAACATCTTTATTGTTAAGTTTGAACTGTATATGACATGTAAATCATGTGAATTTTTTCAATTGTTGTAATATCTTGATAACGTTCATTTTTTTGAACAAAAATCGATTAGATATTAATAAATTTATTATTTATATATTTTAAGTATTTAGTTGTCTATAAATTGAATATATTTCATTTTAAAGAATAGTATATTAGAAAGACAACATAATGGTTTTGTAATGCCATCATTGTGATATATATATATATATATATATATATATATATATATATATATATATATATATATATATATATATATATATATATATATATATATATATATATATATATATATATATATATATACTGCTGATGTCAGACAATGTACATGTAATTATTATAAAATATATTCTTAAAAATATAAAAAAATTATATTTTTCTACTCTTATATTTACCTATTTTTATGGTGAGAGAAAATTTTTGCTCTGTACCACATGGAGAATTTTGTTGAAAGGTAAGCACAAAATCTAAATCTATTAATGTTCTCTGTGTTCCATTGATGCAAATAGAATAATCACTTGCCTGTGATGAAGGGTTTTTATAAATCATGTCGGATAATATTGATATAGTAGCAGCATTCTGACGACGTTCAAATACTTTTACTTTAGGTGCATTGTCCCATAAAAACATTTCTGCATTTTGTAATGAACACTGATTATCTAAAATTGTGATTTGTGGTGTAACACAAAAGTCTTTTAAAGGGTCTGGTCGTGGAGGATCAACCTGCCAAGAAACTGCCAAATATATACATATAAAGAATAAACATATCTCTTGATATAATATATACTATTATTCAATTATATAAATAATCAAAATTAACAAAAAATCCCAACTCAACTAGATTAGGCCAAAAAATAAATTCTAAAACACATCCAATAGTGTTTTTTTGTGATTCATTACATTTGAGCAGTCTGCTTGTAGCAGTAAAACTATTGATTGTGTTTTTGGTTTTTTTAGGAGTCTGTATGAGTTGTAAAATTGTCATGATTTTGATTATTTATTGAATAATTTGCTTTATGTTTTAATGCTTAAATTATATAAATATATATGCATATTTAACCTATGAGATTATTTATAATTAAATATAATTAATAAGAATTTTAGGTAACTGAACCCTACCATTTGATGGTGCTCTTTTTCACCCAATTTACTTCAACATACCGATTCATGAGTCATCTGCTTGTTTACATAATAATATGGTAAATAAATATTTTTTTTAAACTGATTTTTTTTTTTTTTTTATCGGTTGTGGTGAACCACCAAATGTTTTTTTATTTCATCCAGGATTTTTTTTAATAAACAAATACTTTGTTTTTAGATGGTCTAAGGGTGTTGGTTTGTTTTTACTTTAAAGACTAACTGTCCATAGGTTATTTTCATAATATTACTTAAGGTAAACTTTTTTTTTTACCAGGTATTTTATTTGTTTTGGTTCGTTGTTTTAAGAGACAAATATTTTGTTTTTAGATGGTGTAGAGATATTGGTTTGCATTTAAATTATGATTAAAGGTAAATTAGTGTTGTTTACACAAAAATATGGTAACACTTTGTTGTTTATAGATGATGGAGGACGGTTGGTTTGCTTTTAACTTATCTTCTTTATGTTGATGTTTTAATTTCTGAAAGACTTAAACAATTCTTTTTGAATAAACAACACTTGCTTCTTTACAGGATGGGGAAGGGTTGTTTTGATTTTGAATTGCCACCTTTTTTTGTTAATTTATTATGAGGCTTTTTCCCAAATTTTTAAGCTGCAGAAATTCTTCCTTTATTTTTGGGCCTTTTTCAAAAAGACATAAACAATTAGTTATTAAAGAACCCTTTTTTAAGCTGGTGGAGGTGGGGTGGCGAGGAAGGTTTGTTTTGATTTTTAATTACTGACTTGTTTTCATTTTCTTTTTGAACAGAACATTTGTGTTACCATGGCACAGTTCTTTATATATATATATATATATATATAAAGAACTGTGCCATGGTATATATATATATATATATATATATATATATATATATAGTACCTATATTGATATAGGCACATATAATTTTATCTAAAATTATATTATTAAAATAATTGTTCATAAAAGAAAACATAAAATTAAACGTTGAAAAGTTTATTGCAGTTTGTTTTAGAAAAAAGATAAGAATTAAATAGTTTTCCAGCATTAGTTTTTGAAATAAAAAAAAAAGCTTCAATTAATTAATCGAAAGGGGGGGGGAGTCTTGGTTTGAGAAATGAAACTAAGGGTTATAAAAGGAAGTAAAGAGTTTTTATTAGTATTCGTAAAAATATAATTTTAAAAGTTAAAACATACAAATCTCTTTTCATTCAAGTTTAATTAAAGAAAAAATAATGTAAAACTAAATAGTAAATTGTATTAAAAATATATGTGCGTATATATGTGCGATTTGTAAATAAATAAAATGTATGTGAAATAAAAGAAGATTATCATTAAAACCACGGCAATGGCTATTAATAAAATAAAACAACAAGTTTTATTGAATGGCTATTACTAATTAAACAATCTTCCAAAACACGTTTATCAAATGATTACCATTGGAATTTGACAACAGATCTTTGCCGGAGATATTACAAAGACAACAAGGTGCAGGTATAAATAGACCTTTTTTTTATTGGACATTCATTCCACAAATTAATTGAGTGAGATCAGTTTACAAAGTAATTGAGTAGTGCAGTTCAGAAATTAATTGAGCAGTTAACAAACAAAATGCAGTGTTGAGAAGTTCTTGGGAACGCATGTTTATCTCCAGCCCAGATGTCTGAGAAAACAGCAGATCTGCCCATGAAATAATGTCAGCTTAACATCTTAGAAAATCTCCATCAGTATCTATTTGTCTCCGATAGTAATAATCATGAAAATCAGGAAACTCAGCAAGGAAACGTCCCAGCTGGCTGGAAGCATTCATACTGGAACCATTCATACTGGAAGAAACAACAAACAAGAAGAAAACAAAGTGTTAAATCTACATTCAAAATCCTAGGTAAAACATTTGCTTATTTTCGTTTATACTGTAATAGCCATTGCATTTCATTAATTCGTGTGAATCCTCCAAGAGTCTAATTATATATATATATATATATATATATATATATATATATATATATATATATATATATATATATATATATATATATATATATATATATATATATATGGTGAGCTCTTTTGAATAAACTCTTAAACATTTCTTATTTTTTTGGTATAATAAAATATTACCTACTTTAACTGTTAATGAAACTTATCAAATATTACCTACCTTTTTTGTAATCATGTGAACAATAAAAACAACAACAACAACAAGTTTCCCATAAAATAATTTACTGAATCAAAAATAAAAGAAACTTTTGACAAGTTGTGAATCAAAATAATTAAATAGACATAATTTTTGGGGGCATAAAAACAAAAACTCTAGCCACCAAAATTATCACACACAAAAAAAAATGGAATAAAAAAACAGTCACTTCAATAAAAAAAACTTTGCCAAAAAGAATAACCTTTTTAAGTTTTGTGCATTTAAAAAATATCCTCATATGGAATACTAATTCTACTACTCTTTCTAAACAATTTCCAAAAATTAATTTTTGCAGAGTTTCTTCTTTTTCAAATATAGCCACCATCAAATTAAACCATAGCTATAGTTCAAGATCGCTCACTTGATGAATACTGTCACAATGCAATGGGCAGTGTATTTCATTATGTAACCATAGAATACATCACCATCAGGCGACCTGTTACAGCTCAAAAAAACACATATTAAACTGTCAGCCTTAAGTTAACACTGCTAAAATGGTATATTGATGTGTGTTTTGTGAAAAAGGAGCACAATCAAATAATATGGTGTTTTGTGAAAAAAAGCACAATCAAATAGTAGGGTTCAGTATACATACTATTAATGAATTTTATTTAATCTTTCAATTTCAATCAATTTCAAAGTTTTGTTTACTGTGAAGAATGATGATGATCACAACAAATAATTGAAAGCTGATTATTTATTAAACGTGAAATAGGAGTTATTATAGATTCAATATAATGTATATGTAATTATATTTATACACTATATATATATATATATATATATATATATATATATATATATATATATATATATATATATATATATCAAATTATTACTATTTGCAGGATATATATATATATATATGTAAAATAAAGGGAAAAGTCTAAAAAATTTTTTATGGATATATATATATATATATCATATTATTATTACTATTTGCGGGATATTCTGCGTAGTGAAAAAGCTAAATGCTGATGATTCAGTACAATATCAAGTACCTTCCTCAGAGCATCCTCTATCTCAAATCATAAGAATGTGCATGAGATTTAAAATGGTTATGATTGTTTTCTTTCTACTCATATGTAAATTCTATTGGTTGAGAAGTTTTAAAATTTATTTTCTCTTCCAATAGCTTCTTCCAAATGTTGTTAATCTTCTTTAATTCACACCTTTTATTTATGCTCTTGGGCCTTTTAAAAATCTCTATAGCTTCTCTTAGCAATCTCTTGTCATATTGTTCAATTTAGCTTTTTCACTACACGGAATATCTCGCAAATAGTAATAATAATATGACATCTTTTATCGGTGAAATTAATATATATATATATATATATGGGTTTAATTAATATATATATATATATGGGTTTATCCGTGTTAAAAGTGACCTTTTGACTTAGTCACATAAGTCATCTACTGGGTGATAAATAGCTGTAAAAAGATGGTTGTAAAGGCACCACAATCCTTGATTTGAAAAAAAAAAATGCTAAAACTCCAACAATTGCAAAAATGTTAAATTAAAATATATTTTTTAAAAAAGTCTTTCCAAATAGAAAGGGATTTGCATATATCATCTCACTTAATTGATACACTCTGGTCTTGTTAGATTTGCAATATTTTTAAAAAAGGCTGAGCTTCCTAAGAATAAAACTGTTTATTATGGATCTTGACATGCACCATAATAACATTTAAATTAAGTTAATTGTAAAATATATAAGCCATCAAAAGATATTATATTACTTATTTAGAAAAAAAACAAAAGGCATTATTAATCAATCGCCTATTGAAAAAGAGATGAAAAATAAAATAATCCCTTACAAAAAATCATCCCTCTGATCAAATTTTATGAATTGACCAAAAATTCACAATACAGATACCCCACATCGATCAATAGTAAGTGCAAGAGCATCTCCACCTCATTCTCTAGCTAGATATGTATCTGTCTTTATTAAACCTACAATTCCATCTATGAAATCATATATACAAAACTCTTTTAAAAATTAATGCTAATCATATTGTGGTCAGTTTTGATGTTGTGACTTTGTTTACAAACATTCAACTGATGAAGCTTTAAATGTAATTTTGCAACGCTGCAATTTTCCAAATCGTATTATTAATTTAATTAGACATTGTCTCTTAAACACATATTTTGTGTACAATGGACAACATTACAGACAAATCTTTGGTACTCCTGTGTCTCACCTATCTTAGGAGTAATATCTGATTTATTCAGGGAATATATAGAAGTTTGTGCTTTAGAATCATCATCCTTAAAACTTCTTATTTGGCTTAGATACATAGATGACATTTTTTCATATAGTAACATGGAAAAATAACTTACATTTTTCCCTACCTTTAAATAATATGTATTCTCATAATAAGTTTACAATGGATATAAAGTCTGATAGAAAACTTCATTTTCTTGATGCACTAGTCACCAGGATATTAAATAGTCTATCATTTTCGATTTACAAAAAGAATACATATATGGACAAATATTTACTTTTACATTCTCATTATCAACTAACTCAAATTGCTTCTGTAGCCAAACATCTTTTAAATAGAACAATTGACCTTTCAGATAAGTCACAATTGAAACAAGAAATAAATCGTATAAAAGGTATTTTATTAGCAAATAATTATAATAATAAATTTATTAAAAATAACTTGAAAATGGCCTAAAAAAACAAAAACAATAGAGATCATGTAAATAGATTTGTATTCTATATGTAAAAGGAAACATAGAGAGTATTGGACATAGATTAAAATGTATATTTGTTCAATAATTAAGTAAGTCCATCCCTGAAGGTAGCCAACTGCAGGAACTCCCTGAGTTTGAATTCTGTGGTATAATGGGTCCCAAAAAAGGAGATATAATGGATATGCATTAGTCTGAATTACATTGAAATATTTTAGGTAAATTATAAGTTAGCAAACTAAAAGTAGATGTGATTTAGAACTAAGCATTTCATTTTGTCACTATTAGCATCCTATTTGAAGGCCTAGCTATGACAGTAGTGAGATGCACTCACTTTGTTATATGTCATACCTGAATCGGTAATATTTGATGCTTCCAAATGGGACATCGAATTATGGATTTAGGATATGACTTATTGTAGGTTGTTGCTCCTAGCTTGCATTTTGTGAACACTATATGTAGCTTTAGCAATAGCTCCTAAACAAGCTATTTGTTTACATAAATGCTGAGAGAAACAGAATTCAATATCTTTTTTATTATCTCCAACCATCAGACCATGGTTTTGAGCTAGTTGGCTCACTTCAGTGATGGATAGGAGAACATAAAATAGATCTAAATACTGACACTTTAATCAGTACTTTATGAAACAAGTTTTTATCAGTTTGAAAGCTTGAATTTTTCAGATGTGTAAATATCTTAAAATTCAGTCCAACAAACCAGTCAGCTATATGGATCTGATATCAGTTCAGTTTCACCATATAGTAAAAGCCTCTGCAATATATATCATTGCAAAAACCTTCAAGGGTACATTTATGATAAACAAAACAAATTAGAAATTTCATAACTTTCTCTTAGCTTGCATTTTATGATAACTAGATGGAGCTTTACCAATAGCTTTTAAAGAAGCTTTTTGTTTACATAAACACTGAAAGAGACAAAATTCAATATCTCTTTCGTTATCTCCAACCACAAGATCATGGTTTTGAGCTAGTTGTCTCACCACAGTGATGGGTAGGAGAACATAAGCTACATCTATATACTGACTCTTCAATCAGCACTTTATGAAACAAGTTACTATCAGTTAGAAAGCATGATTTGTTTAGATACATAAATATCTTCCAAATCCAGTCAAACAAACTAGACAGCTATATCGGTCTGATGTCAGTTCAGTTTCACCATATATCATTGCAAAAAACTTTCAAGGTACATTTATGATAAACAAAACAAGTTATAAATTTGAAACATGCTCTTAGTTTGCATTTTATGATCACTAGATGGAGCTAAAATACATAATTATAAAGAGAGAATGAAATTGAATAGTAAATTGCTGGAGGATATTAAATTAAGTGGAAGTGATGGAAGTAAAAAATTTTGGAAGTACATTAAAAGGAGGAATATAGGGTAGAGTGAGAGACAGTATTACTAGATGATGAGGGAATAGAGTGTAGCTCTAGAAAGTATTTAGAGATAATCTTAAATAGATATGTAATGAATAAAAAAAAGATGTTAGATGTGAATGATAGAGTGACAGAAAACATGAAAGTATATAGTAATGGGAATATTAGGTTTTTTGAAAATGAACTGAATGAGGTAGAAAAGAAATTGAAAAGTGGAAAGTCAAAAGGTTTAGATGGATGGGCAGCAGAGATGGTAATGAATTTGGGATATATTGCAAAAGTAAAATTATTATCTTGTTTTAATAAAATGGCACAGAATAGAGTTTTTCCCAAGTAGTTGGAGTAATACAAGAGTAAGATTATTATTTAAAGGAAATGGTAAGGATCATAGAAAGTTGAATAATTATAGACCGATAGCAGTAACATCACTTTTATATAAAGTTTTCTCATATATGGTGGATAGAAGAGTTGTAAAATGAATGGAATAGAATAATATGGTGGGGGAAATGCAAGGACGTTTTAGATTAGATAGGGTATTTAGTTTATTTGTAGTTACACAACTTATGGATATGAGTAGAAATTCAGGTAAACAGTTATATATGAGTTTTATAGATATAGAGAGGCCATATGATAGAGTAAATAGAAAAAGATTATGGATACGTTTAACAAATATGGGAATGGATGAAGCTTTAATGGTTATTATTAAGAAATGATATGAAAATAATTATTTTATATATATATATATATATATATATATATATATATATATATATTGATATATAAATAATTATTATATATATATCAATTAGGAAATATAGAATCAGCAAAAGTTAAAAATGGGGTTGGACTAAGAAAAGGATGCCCTATGTTACCTATTTTTTTTGTGTTGTATTTGAGTAAAACGGAAAGAACAATAGAAAGATGAGGAAGAGGGATAGAGATACCATTAATAGGTAGTAAGGGAGTATATATTTTGTCAGGTTTTTTTGTGGATGATATATTTTTTGTGTGCAGAAAGAAGAGAAAATATGGAAGTTATGTTGCAGACATGTGCAAAGGTGGGTAAAAAGATGGGGATTATGTTAAGTGAAGAAAAATCAAATATAATGATGGTTAATACTGGGGAAAGAGAAGATGTAGAATTTTTATTGGGAGATATTAAGTTAAGTGTGGTGAATATATATAGTTATTTGGGAATTATTTTAAGTAATCACCAAAATTATTTGGATGAATGGGAAAAAAATTTGATAAATGAAGCAAAGGAAAAAGGGATTGATAAAGAAATTTACTGTGTTTCATATAATAAATATGATGTAGCTAGAATTATACGGAAAGGAGTTGCAGTAGCAGGGTTAACATATGTTAATGATGTATTACATGTTAGTAAAAAGGGTATTAAACTACTTAGAAAAAGTTCAAAGGGAAGTAGAAAGACATGCACTGGATGCTGATGTATGGACAGCAAGGGAGGCAATTCAAGAAGAAATGGGATGGTCAAATTTTCCTATGAGGGATGCAAGAAATAAAATGAAAATGTTTGGTAGATTGCAGTTTATGGATAATAAAAGAATAGCCAAAATAGTATTTAATTGGGTTTGAGTAAAGGACAGTAACAAGATGGGTGAGAAAGGTAATGTGGTATGCAAAAGATTTGGATAAATAATTTATATCAGTGTATTTGTACAAAAGATGGGATGATTGTGTTAAGAGGATTGTTGAGTGTTATAGTAGTAAGAAATGGGACAAAAGAATAGATTTATTAATAGAGAATAGGGAGTTAGAAAGATGGAGAAATAGTATGGAGAGTAAAATGTTTTCGAATATATATAAAAATAAACAGAATATTAGGTGTGAGATAATATATGATAATAGTAAGGAAAGTAGTTTATTATTTAAGGCTGAAATGGGATCTTTAGGTACAAGAGAATATGCATGTAAATGGAAAAATATGAGTGATTTATTTTGTAAATTATGTAAGGAAGTAAAAGAAAATATTAGGCATTTGTTAATTGAATGTAAATGCTTGAAAACAGAAAGGGTACATATAATGAAGTTATTGAAAAATAAATATGAAAAAAGTGATTATACAGTAAGTGAATTATTGATTTTTATGCTGGGTTTGGGAAAATATAAAGTGGATTTAAATATAAAAGCTATAGAGTTGACAAAGATTATGTTGTGGAAATGGGATGAAGAAAAATATGAAAAAAATTAGAGTAGGGAATGAAAAATAAAGTGGCTAACAGGTTTATCTGGGCATAATTGCTGAGATATTCTTGACTTCATTTAAGGATAAGCCACAATACATCACATCACATCACAAGCTGGTAAAGTTCCATCTAGTAATCACAAAATGCAAACTAGGAGCAAGTTGTGAAATTTATAACTTGTTTTGTTTATCATAAATGTACCCTTGATGGTTTTTGCAATGATATATATTGCAGAGGCCTTTACTATATGGTGAAACTGAACTGATATCAGACCCATATACCTGTCTAGTTTGTTTGACTGGATTTGAAGATATTTTTATATCTGAAAAAATTATGCTTTCAAACTGATAGAAACTTGTTTCAGAAAGTGCTGATTGAATAGTCAGTATTTGGATCTAGTTTCTGTTCTCCTACCCATCACTGAGGTGAGCCAACTAGCTCAAAACCATGGTCTGGTGGTTGGAGATAACGAAAGATATTGAATTCTGTCTCTCTCAGCATTTATGTAAACAAAAGTTGTTTAAGAGCTATTGGTAAAGCTCCATATAGTAATCATAAAATGCAAACAAGGAGCATGTTACAAAATTTATAAGTTGTTTTGTTTATCATAAATGTACCCTTGAAGGTTTTTGCAATGATATATATTGCAGAGGCTTTTACTATATGGTGAAACTGAACTGATATCAGACCCATATAGCTGTCTAGATTGTTTGACTGGTTTTGAATATATTTATGTATCTGAAACATTCATGCTTTCAAACTGATAGAAACTTGTTTTATAAAGTGTTGATTAAAGAGTCAGTATTTAGATCTAGTTTCTGTCCTCCTACCCATCACTGAGGTGAGCCAACTAGCATGAAACCATGGTCTCATGTTTGGAGATAACGAAATAAATATTGAATTCTGTCTCTCTCGGTGTTTATGTAAACAAAAAGCTTGTTTAGGAGCTATTAGTGAAGCTCCATCTAGTGATCATATATATATATATATATATATATATATATATATATATATATATATATATATATATATATATATATATATATATATATATATATATATAATCAATAGATGGCGTTTTACCAAAACCACTGAACACAGCGTATATTTGTTTATATAAATGACAAAAGAATGAGAATTCACTATCTCTTACATTTGTCCACCCTCTGATCAGCTAATTTCAACTAATCTGATTTCAAGATAGCTCTATCCTTCACTGATGATAGCAAATTATCTTGAAATCAGCTGATCTAAGGGTGGGCAAATGAAAGAGATAGTGAATTCTGACTCTTTTGTCATTTATGTAAACAAATATATGCTTTGTTCGGTGTTTTTGGTAAAATGCCATCAATACAAGTGATATCAAGTTACGTGATTATAACTTGTTTTTTGTTTTTCATATATATATATATAATTATATAACTGCATATTTGTAAATACAGTAACTAAATAATTAAAAAAAATATCCACTTAGGAGTGCTTTCGATTATCCCAGTAATCTGTGTCAACTAAAGCTTTGAAATGCTAACTTTCCCACAATTCCATATTCTTAACATTTGCTGCTTGCAAATATTCAGTTATATAATTACGTATATTGCTTTAAAAATACAGACATCGAATCATAATATAGTTACATATATATATATATATTGTAACGGTATATAATATGTCGTTACATTATTTTAAATTAAAATAAAAATATTATAAATAAAAATTGATTTATTAAAAAAAACAACTTAAAACTAAAAATTAAAAGTTGTTGAACGTATATAATATATCGCACAGATGGAATGAAAACTTTAAAAGTATTATTTACTTTTTAAAATAAAATAAAAAAAAGTATTTGAACATACTTTTTTATAAAAAAAAGTACAAGATAAAGAAGTAGAAGATCTAAACATAAAATATTTTTGTTAAAAGAATCCTATGTAATCTCAATAAATGAAAATGATTGTTATATAAATTAAACGAAAAGCAAACTAGCCTTTGGGGCTCTTATATAAAAAAGTCAGATGAAAAATATAGATAAGAGAACAAAAAAATGCATGTCCAATAGAAGCAGCAAACGAACGCTCGGACCTTAACAAAAATTTTGGAACAGGAAACTATGTACACTGAATCTTTTAGGATTACTATAAAAAGAAAAATATCCAAATTAAAAACAGTTTCAGCTTGATTTCGTGAGAAGGGCGATAAGACGCACTTGTCATCTTCTCTCACTTATTTCAAATGAAATGACTGTTGAATTATGAATGGTATTGTTTCAGACCCGGATCATATGGATTCTGAAATAAAATAGTACCAGGATTGATGCAGCTAATGCCATTTCCAGAACAACAGACCGGTTCTCAAATAAAGACTTCTTGGAAATTGGCCGCAGGAGCCAGGAGCTCTTCTACTGTAAGATATAAACGGAAATTTAAAAAAAAATAATTAAGAACTTTCAAGATTTGACAAGCTAAATCTATTTTTTTAAATGAATTTTAGTCTGACTTTTCAAATCAATTATTAATGTTTAATTTTTATATAGACTTGAATTTGCTAAAAAAAAATATTTCCTTTTTTTTGTTAATATTTAGAAACTAAATATTTTTTTTTTGTTTTAAAAATTAAATTATTAAATTGATTTAGATTTAAGTTGAGTATGGATAGCTAGCTGCTTTGACTCATTTAAGTATATGTTAGTTAAAGGGGATTTGATTTTGGACTATTTGTTTCATAGTTGTGTCAATGCTGGTGGAGAGATATATAGACATTTACATCAATATAATGTGAAGTATGTTAGCACAAAAGGTGATGAGTCCAACTGAATGCATGACCCCAAAGAGGTAGTCATATCATTGAAATGGACAAAGCCCGTATTTCCTGTTCCATTGACCCATTCCAGCTGTATGGATTGGGAGGATAAGCACTGCAAGATAGACCACTCTCCCATCCATACAAAGCATTATTCTTTTTGTTATATTATATACATGATTCCTTTGGCAGACAGAAGTACATTCCTATACTGGTCGAAGCTCATGTTTTCTCCAATAATATCATGCTGTTCAGATGCCCATTCCTGTCAGTCTGATTCTATTCTAACATGTTCACATTGCATTGGTTGCTGATATATATCTGGAAGTGAGCATTGGTGTGGCTGCAGACTTTTAGCCTGGAGTCAGATATATGAAAATCTTTTGAATGCATCAGAGCAGCCTATCTATACTCAACAATCTAAAGTAAAATCTATTAAAATGTCCATCTATGCAGATTGTTTAAAATTAGTAATTTACATTTTTAAAGTTAATATTAAAATCCAAAAATAATAAATTTTATTTCTCAATTTTATTTATATGTGCATTAATAAATGTTTTTTGTGTGTGTTAATTACTTGCAGCAGCTTATTTTATTTTTTTAATATTAATATATTTCAAGAATATAAATCTTTATTTAAAACTTATGAGAATTTATATTATAAATTTATCTCTGCTGCTCTCTGAGCTAGTGACTAGGGCTGGTGGTCTTTAACAGCACATATCTGCCTACTATATAAATTTTCTAGGTTCGAATAAGTGAGTGGTGCCCTGTAGTGCAAATACGGTAAGATTCCTTCTTTCCCCGACCGTTATAATACAAATATATTGTAACATAAATAACAAGATCGAAATATAATATTACCCAAAATGTCACCTGAGACCATTGTAAATAAATATTTAAATATCAAAAATCCAAATATTATAACTTAATAAACGAAAAAAAAAAAATGAAAAAATTGAAAAAGAGAAAAGAATTGTATTTTTTTTATTATAAAATATTACCATCTGAGACAAAGCTATTAAACAAAAGATCAGATGATGAGTTATTAATCATATTAAAAGGACTCATAAGTTGTAAATAGTCATTGAAATTTATTACTTTCAATACTCAAGTAAATATTAATTATCAATAAAAATATCGGAGGCCTTATTCATCAATTTCTACTTAAGATTTCTAAAGATATCATAATATCAATAATTAGAAACAATAGTGCTTGGAGACTTGTCATTTAAGGTGTCTGGCCTATTTCAAACTCTAGTTAGGCAGCCATTGTATCATCAATAAACAAGTAGAAACTACAAACAAATTATTAAGGACAAACTATTATAACTCAGGAAATAACATCAAGTGGATGAGCACATTGGTAACTCACTAAAATATCTTCTCAATAAATCCAAAAGTATATTTTACCCACTTTCCCCTCTTTGTTTGATGTCAAGTGCATAGTTAAGTAAATAACAAGTGAATATGGTCTAGCAGGGCACCACTAGATTATCTGCACCTAGACACAGTAATATCTTATAATCTTTTCACATGTACCAGGTTTGAATCCTCTTTTTGGTACTTTATTTCTAATAAAAATAGAGGATTTTGCTTTTACATCCACATCACTGTATGCACTAACATTTAGGTAAACATAAAACATCCTTCAACTAAAGTGGAGTATATAAAATTCATTAGACAGAAATCATATCTTAGATCTTAACATAATAAATGTGTTTCAATATCTTTATAAGTTTTACTAGCTCAGATTATACTATTAATTTAGGATGGCAATTCACACATCCTTGCGTGATGTAGATGATGAAATGGTGGTTGTTATAATTATTCATGAATGTCAACTAAATACCATGAAACCACTATTTATTTATGCCTTTTAAACATTTATCTAGCTCATTAATTCAAACATGATGATGATGATGATGATGATAATGATAATAGTTTCATCCATAGCTGCAGGACTAAACCTAATCATAAAACTTAATTTTTAAAGAAAGTATATCTCATTAGATCTTAACTAATTAATCTTCACCATTGATGATAAATGATCACAACTAATAAAGAATACTCTCAATGAAATATATATGCCTCATTTAATAAAACAATTTAATATTTATTAATGCATTAATAACATATACAAACAATTTACAGATAAACTAAGAATTTATATGACTAATAATAATAACAATAATTGATTATTTTGAAATCATAATATTAATTTTTAGTTCTTCCTAACTTTCCCATCAAATATATAATGTATATTAAATTGGCTACAAAATTCGCTAAAGTTTTCTCTCCACAAGAAAAATATTTCATAAAAAAATAAACACTCTTTCGCACACATACTTTTATAATCTAACATGTAAAGTAGAATTGTAAAAAAATGCTAGTAGAATCGAAAAAAAGATTTCCAGAAACAAGTTTTTAAATTGCTTCTCCCCCTTCCTGCTAAGCTTGGAGATAGCTACTCTTTAAATCAAAACAAAAATAATCTAATATTTTTAAATGCTATCTATTTTTCCACACTCATAAAACATCATATACATGTGGCAAGTATGGGTATATTACTGTGTATGTGTGTGTTTATCCCATTATAACTAAACATTATTTAAAAACAAAATAATAGTACAAAATATATGTTTTACATATCAACAAACATTTTATAAATTTAGATTGGTTTACAATAATATCCTTTAGAATATAAACTTCATTAATAAGCTGGGTATAATAGTTTTAACATACATAAAATTATTACTCAAGGTTATAACTATTCTTATTGAAGAAAATATTGGTTTCAATCGATTATGGTTGTTTTAAAGTTCTAAGACAAAAATGGAAAACTTCATCTCTAAAATATTATGAATAATATTTGAGATCATAAAAAGAAAATAGATAATGAAAATTTGTATTACCAGTCCCACGGGTTCAAACTTAGCTTGCTTAATGTTCAAACTTTTGCAACAATCAATTTCCACAGTTTACTGGAACGGTTTCTTTTTCTTGAGGCTTGTAATTATTTAATGGTGATGGTGATATTATTTGCCACTGGAACTTTTTCTTTCTTTCCTTCTTAAGCATAATTCTTCCAATAGAGTATATCAGTTGTTCTCACATTTATAATTTTTACTAGGTTGAAATTCAGTCATTGGAATAAATTGTAATAGATGATGTAATACTTATCAGTCGATTAATCATTTTCCTTCACCTTTCAAATGCAGGTGAATGTTTTCTTTTACTGAAAATATTGCCTTTTTTTCAATCAGTCATCAGATGTAGAATATTTAATTTCAGAAAAGACATTTTTTCTTTCCTATATGATAAGCTGGTTCTGGCAGGTCATGGGATTTCCCAGATGAGACCTATATTTTTTTTATGCCTGACATCCTTATATTTTCAATCTTCAAAAAACTTTATATTAAAAAAATGATTTAAAAAGGATATCTGGCAGAATTAAAAATGTTTGTCTTTCCTTAGTTTCAATATTTTTAAAATCTCCTCTACTGATTTTTCCCAGATTGGTTTTTATACTGTTCTTTTCAGTTATAGTGATCAGTAACAACCAATATAAGAAACTTCCACTTACATGATTTTTGGAAAGCTTAATTTGTTTTTCAAATAAAATTATCTTAAACATTTCCCTTCTCACTCTGCTGATAAAAATCACACTCCTATAATATTCCATCTCTTCTCATTGATCTATCTTATGGAAAGATTTTAAGCTGTCAGAGCTTTATCAAAACAAAAGGCATTTACAACAACCAAAACCTCTGAGTAAGAAAAAAATAGTTTAACATAATTTCTTCTTCCTTTTTTTTAATATGTAATAAAATGTAGATTTATCTATGCAATGTACACACACTCTACCATTCAAATCATTTATAAAACTGGCCCATTAAAACAATCTGAATGTTTTTTTAGAAATTATGATTTTAATATCTACAATTGAATCCTTAACTTTTAAACCCCAAATTATAATCATAGAAAAACAAAAATAGAAATAGAATAAAAATAAACTATTAGAATTTAGCAAATGTAGGTTAGCTTTGAAAAGAGTTTGATATTTGAAATATACAATAATAATTAAACAGCTTACACACACACTGCCTATATATATATATATATATATATATATATATATATATATATATATATATATATATATATATATATATATATATATATATATATATATATATATATATATATATATATATATATAACTTTTTAACAAAAAAGTTAAATATTGAATAATTAAATGTGTGTACTATTCTTTTTGAGTTTTTTATCACACAAACAACTAAAGAACATAACTGTTGCCCCACTCTCTTTTTGTCTTAAGCATTCAGAACTTGATCTTGTAGGGTTTAAACTTGGATGACATACAGCTTCTTTAGTATATAAAATGTGATGATGATTTTGTTCCACATTTTTTTTCATGCACATTACTACAAATTTAGCTAATGAGTAAATTATAATGGCACAATATATATATATATATATATATATATATATATATATATATATATATATATATATATATATATATATATATATATATATACCATTTTAACCTGGCTATTTTGAAATACGAACTCTAATGTATTTACATATTAGTTCACAGAGGGCAGTACTGGATTTCTTAATCATGTGGGATGATTTAATTGCTTAATATTTGTATATTTATTTCAGTATAGCATTATGCACTGGGATTATATATATATATATATATATATATATATATATATATATATATATATATATATATATATATATATATATATATGTGTGTGTGTGTGTGTGTGTGTGTAGGAGTATGTTCACTGGTTGGAGCTTATCACTTGCTCTAAAACAACCTTTAATTGTAAGTGCCAAAGGTAAAAGAATTCAAAATATCAGAAAATCATCATTACCAGACCAATTTCTTATGAGCCTATGGATCACCTCAATGAGAACTTAGGATTTCACACACTAAATCTAAAATTCTAGCAAAATGTCAGTACTTATTTAATACATTAAAATCAATTTGCCAATCTGAACTTCTCAGACACGTAACAGTTTTCAAATCCAACCTTACCAGTTAGCTATATGGCTATGAACTCAGTGTAGTGTCACTATACATTAACAGACAAAGCAATATAACACCACAAAACTCTCAAAGGTACATTTATAATAATTTATAAAATAAGAGACAAATTGTATAACCTTCTTTAAAGCATGAACTAATTTTTTTTGCTAAATGATGCTTACCACTAGCTCCAAAGCAATCCTAAATTACAAGAGCAAAAAGTGAAAAACATTGAAAATCACTATTGCAAAATCCTCATCCTCAGACTAGTTGGTTTCTGACTTATGATTTACCTCAGTGAGGAGTTTGGATTACAGACACTAGATTGAATATTCCAATTCAAATGTTAGCTCTTATTTAATACATTACTATAAATTTGAAACATGAACTTTTCAGACATGTCAATGTTTCAAATCCAGCCTTAAAAACCAGATAAATATATAATCTAAACTCAGTTCAGTTTCACCATATATTAATAACTAAATTTGTGATATTATATTATTTTGGCTATTAATATATGGTGAAACTGAACTGAGTTCAGACCCATATTGCTACCTGGTTTGATAGTCGGATTTTGATGACATTTACCTGTCTGAAAATTTCAGGTTTTAAATTTGATAGTAACATATTAAATAGATGCTGACATTTGGGGTTGGAATTTTAGATCTAGTGTCTGAAATTCTAACTCCTCTCTGAGGTGAGCCATAAGCTTGAAACTTATTGCATTTCAAAAAGGAGTTGTTTTATTTCAGCTGAATGATATTATTTAATTTTCATTGGTATTCACACAGGCATTGCTTGGAGATTCATGATTGCAGATATAAAGAGAAAGCTATTACTGAATAGCCTATTATACTTATGTTTTCCATATTGATATTCTTTTTTTCAACATCCAACAACTGTAGGGTTTACACTTTAGTAAAACTACATTTCTCAGCTGGAATAAGCTGTGTGGCTAAAAATATAATATTCCAAAAGTGACTCTGCATTAAAATCACTTGGCAGCTAAACAGCTCAACAACACATAGATAGAACTTGTTTTGAACATCAAACTCCACTATTTGTACCCTGATCATTTCTCTGTATTAATGTAGCATGATTCCACTGTATATGATTTTTCAAACAGCTTTAATTTAAGCCTGAATGCTTCTCTCTTCTTGATAATTGGATCGTTTAGTTTTAGCAGAAATAGATGAAGGACTAGACAGATAATACCTTGCTTTTCCAATTTGATAAGTTTGCCTCAAGCAATTATTGCACTTCATACACAACATCATTTTGAAAATTAAAAATATAATATATCAATAAATGCCAATTTTATATGCTTAAAAATGTATTTATTTCGTGATTTAAAAATTATAACAATCAATAATGAAGATTTATCAGTTGATTTCTATTACCTGGTATCAGCTGCATGACAGCACTATTTCAAGGTCAATTCCTAGAAATATACCATTTCAGTGGCCTACACCCAACCTAAGAGGCTTCTACCTATATGATAAAACACAGAAAGAGTGCTCACAGTAGCCTCACTCAACCTAAGGGGCTTTTTTCTATGATAAAACACAGAAAGAGTCCCCACCAGTCTGGCTTTTTTCTATGCTAAAAGCATAGACAAATGCCTTTATTGGCTGCCATAGTTGGTTGTTTTATTAACTTTACCATAATGCTAGCATGTCTATTTTCTCTACAATTTGGTGTAAGAGCTGGCGGTCACAGTCTTAACAGCACATATCTGTTGACTATTATAAATTTTCTAGGTTCAAAGTAGCCTAGTGGCGCTCTGTCGGCAGATGGGGTAAGGCTGGATATTTCATCATCACCCCGACCGTTATAATATATATACATATATTTCAACTTTTTTTCTATACCATTTTACAGAATTTAAATATATTAGATGCTCTGTAAATGGGAATAGCATTATTCATCACCAGCTTACTGGCCAACTAGAGAGTAAGAAAATTAATGGTGTAGAAAATACATCTATTGGCATTGATAATGAGATGACTACACTTTTGTTCCATATGTTTTGGTGGGTATTAAGTCTTCTATGCTAATGTGGTACAAGGGAGCAAGTATCCAATGCACCTACACAGAATACATTGACATAAATCATTTGTACATCTATCCAGAAGCACTGATTTAACTATTAATCAATTAACCCAAATTTTACACACCTTAAACTAACAATCTTATGAATCTATGCAGCCATTTACACATATTTTACATTATTAATTTAAAAGAAAGTTATAAGAATGTAAATGATATTAAACACACATATATGTAAACATATAAGTAATTTGAAATATTAATCAGATAAGAGAGAAATTTCTTTTAAAAGTTAAGTGACACTTAAAATACTTTAAAAATTTATATTATATAATTAATAATCATATTTCATTTAAAACAAAATTTATACTTTCCAATGCAGTAAGCAATGTCCATCTTAGCAGTCCTTGATGCATCATATGATTCAATGATCTTTCCATTTCATATTGTTCTAGATAGAAAAAAGTGTGCTGCTGGCCAGTTTTTGGGGAGTGTCATACTTTGAAGGCCGCTTCAGCTTGTGCAAATGCAGAAAATGTAACTTATTACATGACCCCTGCATTTTGGAGATCCCAATACACTTATAAATATCTTTAAATAAGACACAATTAGCATGAGATATCCCAAATACAGAGACTTCAGACCACTCAAAGAAGTATGGAGAGATGTATGTTGGGAGTAACAAGAAGAGATCGAAAGCACAATGTATGGGTAAGAGAACAAACAGGTGTTACTGACCTCATTGAAAAAATTAAAAGATTGAAGTGGAGTTGGGCTGGACATATTGCTAGAAGAGATGATAATAGATGGACAATTGAAATTTTAAACTAGATTACAAGAGATTGTAAAAGACCTAGAAGGAGACCACATGTAAGATGGATGGATGAAATAAGAAAATGTGTAGGGGTGATGTGGAGAAGAGAAGCTAAAGATCAGAGAAAATGGATTAAACTTGGAGAGACCTTCATCCTGCAGTGGATTGATAATGGTTGATAATGATTTTACTAAATAGTTTTCTTTTTATATCATTTTGAATTCTTATCATCAAATTCCAGGATTGATCTTGCCTGGTTTGACACTGACTTTATTGGCAATGAGACTTTTCTCTGTGGACTGTGTGCTTATTTCCATGTTATTGGCCAGCTTTGTTTACAGCAGGAACTCAAAAATTTTATCACTAGTATTTTTTTGGTTTATCTCTTATCTAACTTTATGCCCAAGGGCCTACTTTGAAGGCCGCTTCAGCTTGTGCAAATGCAGAAAATGTAACTTATTACATGACCCCTACATTTTGGAGATCCCAATACACTTATAAATATCTTTAAATAAGACACAATTAGCATGAGATATCCCAATCTATATTTTACTAAACAGTTTTATTTTTATATCATTTTGAATTCTTATCATCAAATTCCAGAATTGATCTTGCCTGGTTTGACACTGACTTTATTGGCAATGATGACTTTTCTCTGTGGACCGTGTGCTTATTTCCATGTTATTGGCCAGCTTTGTTTACAGCAGGAACTCAAAAATTTTATCACTAGTATTTTTTTGGTTTATCTCTCATCTAACTTTATGCCCAAGGGCCTGTTTGTCAATATAGAAAATCATTTCCATGCTAAGATTAAAAATATCTAATTAACAGCTTATTTTTATTCTTTTATATTAAAACAATCTTGTGTTTAGATTTTAAACTTTAAATTGAAAGTGATGTAATGACATATATTTATATCATTGCAATATGTAATGTAAATAAAATGTCCATTAATTAAAACAAAATTGTAATTAGAATAAAAATAATACATTCAATGACAATAAACTATTATAAATAATGTAAATTGAATTTAATGTCAGTTGTGGTAGGTTTAACAAATTAACTGAAAATACTTCTGCAGATTTAAGGATTGTTTATAATATATATATTGTGCCCTTTTGTATATATATATATAAACAATATATATATTTAATATATATATATATATATATATATATATATATATATTGTAACTATATAAATTAATATAAGATTTGTAACTATTTAAATTAACATAGAAATACACCTCTCTCAGGTGTGTGGCATATTTCAATCCCTATTTGGCATGCCATTTGTAACTATAATTTGTAACTATTTTAATATGTCACATTTGTAACCATAATAAATATTTAGATAGGGGAAATTATTAATTATTAGATATATGCCTATCCAATCTGTACCATTTGTAACTATATTAATTCATCATAGCATGGATAAAGAAATTATAGAATCACTGTGCCACTTGAAAATATCAGCATTAAAGATTCTTGGTATTTATTTATATATTGGGGCAGTCATTTGAACAATAAAACATACTGGCCATTGTCATCAAATAAAAATAATATTAAATATAGCAACTGAATAAAAGTACCCACTGTGAAATTCCTGGAGTGCCTTATGCTTATCTCCAATACTAGGTTCTTTTAACAAAGAATCCTTCCTATTCTTCTTTCCAACCATATAAGACGATTCATGGTCATATGCATACACTGGTGCTATTCATGACAACTTATAATATATATATATATATATATATATATATATATATATATATATTATAATATATATATATATATATATATATATATATATATTCTATAAAACTAATATTATGAAGTTGAAAAGGGATGATATCACTCTTTATTCAGTTTAGCTAAGTACATGTGTTTTCCCATGAACACCACTAGATTGGTTTCAATCTAGATAAGTATCTGTTTATAGTGTACATGAGTTCAAACTCATTCAGTACATTTTTATTACACATGACTTAGATGACTAATGAAAAAAATGACATTCTTACATTTTATCTATATTGATAAAATTACAAGATCCCAATATTACCAAAGTTTATACTATAGATCAAAGATTCTTATAGACATTGCTAGCTCATTTACGTATATTGATGAACAGACATGTATAATCCTATTAATGGCTTCCAAACAAGCATGTGAAGACCATTATTGATATTGATGGCCATTTAACTAGATTATTTATCACAATAAAGGTAATAATGATGATGATGATGATAATATCATAATAATAATGATAATAATAGTGATATCATAATAATGATTATAATAGTGATGATGATACCAGCCATAGCTTATTAATAAACTCACAACAATAAATTCATCTTTATAAACTTATAGGCATCTATTAAAATTATCCTATTTCATACTGGGATTTAATAATACTAGTGCTGATGATTGATCATCATGAATCTCTTTGCATAATATTCAATTTTCTATAAACCCCTATTTACTAAAATATATTCATTACGCTAAACATTAAATCTAATGATTATAATTTATTAATGATGATTGATGGCGATCATAACTTTTATATAGTATTATTTGAAACATTTTTAACCAATAACATGATATCCATCTTTGATGAGGATGATATAAACTCATGGACACAACACAATTTTAGCTTTCTATTGTTGAACTATAATTATCAAAATTTGGTTATTCTCAAGCATAATCCTTAAATACTTAAAGTTCTAGTTTACCTATTATTTTGCGGACGCTTAATATTTGCAAGTGATTGCTCAATATATACGAATGGTAATACTTAATAACTGCGAGCAATGATGATGAATTAAAATGATAGAATTAAGACAAGAAAAAAAACACAATATTCTTAATAATAACTCGGAAACCAATTAAGATATATAATTATATTTTATTAACACTACTACTCTTTCTTTCCTTCTTTAAAGTCAAATCAGTAATTAAATAAATGGCTTATTACCATATTAATTCAATACAAAAATTAATATAAAAAATTTATATAAGTATAAGCAAATAAATCTAACATATAGGTTTGTCATTTCTTGATATCTCAAAATAAGCTGACTTAAATCAATATTAGAAAAAAAATACATATTCTATAAATGCTTATTTAAGACTTTTCTTACTTATCATATCATAAAATAAATTTCAGGTGTAACTTGTATATGTTATTTCACTTCCATTCAAATGTAATGCCCTACTTTTCACTTTACCATTTTAAACTAATCATATATAACCTATTCTTTGATGTGTTTGGATAAGCAGTTACACATGCACGCATTCGGTAATGTTAACATATATGTTTAAAATGTATACCCATAAATTACATATAAAAAAATATTTTCCTTTTTTTGCAACCTTATAGCGAAAGAAAATAAATACAGGATATCAATTTTAATATGCAACAAGATAAAATAAAAATAAAAAAAAAACATTATAAATGCATATATTTATAGGTTGATCATTATCATTACTGATGAACAATTTAAAAAAAAAAAAAACATTTCAACATTACAATATATATAATATAAAAAAAATAATAATAAAAGACAATGAAAAATTTAAGTTTAAAGATTTAAACTATGTTTGTGTTATGTTGTGTGATATTGCAAATAACTATAGGTAAACAAGTCTTTAATGTTTCTGTATCAAAAGAAAAATTGCTTTGACCTGTAAATCAAGGTTTACTTTTAATAAGCAAGAATAAAATTGGTTAAAGAAAGTTCATATTTACCCGTTTACTTTTTACTTCTTATTAATGTCCTGAGTTTAAATTTTCAGACTGCTTTTCTTTGCTCAACAACAACAAGAAAAAAGAAAGTTATCGCAGATATTTTTAAGATAATGCTGAATCAATTGACTTGCTTGTTTCTTCAATTCTATTATTATTCATTGTTGATTGGCTTCCTTCTACCATTTTAAAAAAAATTATTATAAGTACTTTTGAATAAGTAGGTACCGGTAGATTTGCTTGTCTCTCTCCTTTTAAAAAAAAAATTGCTGTTGACACTTTAGATGATTGAGGTAAACTAACAAAAATTTGATTCATGGCTTCAAACTTGGTTCTACATGGCTTTTATAAATTTTCTTTTCCTCCTATTTCCTCTTCTCCATTCATTCGAAGGTAATGAGCTTTTAATAAGCCAGGAACTAGAAAAGAAGCATTCCATATAGCTTGTGTGGTTGGCTTCAAACTCTATCATTTTGTTGGTTATTACTTGATATATGACCTCATATACAGATCAGCGATTTTAACTCATTCTGTATTAACCAGGAAGCAGAAAAAAATGGTTTAGCAATGCAGAGGCATAGTATTATGCATAGCCAAATATGTTAATATCATATTTATATAATTGTTAATAACTTCTATTAAATTCAATCTTGTTCCAATGTTTTCCTCTCTTCTTTAATATTGCTGGAAATTGTTTAAATAGACGCACATCTTCATCAATATTGACTTTATACCAGAGTCTTTTACTTCATTTCCTTTCTCAATTTTTAAAGAGTGAATAAAAAAATCAAATCGCTTACTTTTCTCCAAGGAAGGACTGACTGAGTTGAGTCTCAAAATAATAATCACTGAGTTACATCTCATTTTAATAATAATAATCTGAGTGACTGTCTCTCCAAAATATTCATATTGAGTCTCTAAAAATAAAATCATACTGACTGATCAAAAAAATAAAATCATACTGCCTGATCATCTCTCTAAAAAATAAATTAATGACTGAGTGATCATCTCTCTAAAAAAAATTAATGACTAAGTGATCATCTCTCTAAAAAAATTTAATGACTAAGTGATCATCTCTCTAAAAAAATTAATGACTAAGTGATTAAAAAATTGTTTCAATCATTTATATCACGAATTTCAACCAAAGAAAAAAAAACATCTGGAAACCTTATCTTAAAAAAAAAAATCAAAGCTTCACAAGTTTGACATCGGTCACAATCAATAAAGACTTAAAATTGATCGCTATCATTATCTACATCAAAGCACCTCTTTTGTAAAAATAATCTTAAGACACAGACAACAACAAACCTGGAATCTATAGCCATCAGAAATAGGTGTAAAAGCATCTTTGTGTTTGTACAGATGTATTCATTCTTTCACACGTGTACATTTTTTTTTATCTCCTAATCTAATAATCTCCATCACCTTATTTTACACTTTTCTGATCTACTCTATTTTAATAAAGCCAAAGTTAAATAATATGACACCTTATTTAATAAAAAATATATATAATAAATCATTACCAAATATTATTACCCTCTACATAATGGTTTATTCATTAACTTATCTATAAATTTATAATAATAAATACACATATATATAAATCCTCATATATATAAAAGAAAAAAAAAATTTTTAATTAAATAATATGTATGTATGTGAAATGAGTCATATATCTACAATATATATATATATATATATATATATATATATATATATATATATATATATATATATTTTTCATATATATATATATATATATATATATATATAGGGAGATAACCAAATATATATATAGTCCATACAGACAATGTTCTATTAAGGTCTATTGCTAGTTCTAGAATTTCACCATGTCAAAATTTATCAAGATTTTTTCTCAAAGCTCTTAGTTCATTGGCATCTAGTGCACAATCCTTTAACAGACATTCAAAAACATTTTACAATTCTTCAGTAACATAAAGATAGAAAAATTGGAATATTGGTTGACATTGATGTGGAAAGTCTCTTTACAAATATACCATGTGATGAGGCATTGACTATTTTAAGGAAAAGGTTATATGATGATAATAGTCTACAACTAGAATAACTCTACCTGTTAATAATATAATGGAATTATTAACATTCTACATAACAACAATATGCTTTCAATATAATGGAGATTTTTTTTAACAAAATCAAGGGTGGATATAACATTACTACTGTCACCCTTGCTGATGAACATTTACATGTAAAAACATCAAACCATGGTGAGAGATACTACCCCAAGTCCATCTAACATGTGACTTTCATATGTTAGTAATACATTTGTGGTATGGCCTCATGGTGACGTGCAATTACAGTCATTCTGTATGCATTTTAACAATGTATCTCTTTCAACTAAATTCACAATGGTATCAGCCAAACAAAAATTGGCATTATTCAATGTTCTTGTGACAAGACTCCTTCATGTCAAAGTAAAAACAACAGTATACAGGAAACCAACACACACTGGCATGTATTTGGCATATATGTCCAATCATACCAGAAGCACTAAACATGGAATTGTACTATCTCCATGGAACAAAACAAAGGAGGTTTGTTCAGAAACCAGTGATTTGAAGAAAAATAAAAGATTACCATAGAACAAGCACTTATGAAAAATGGTTATTCATTAGTGGTAATCAAGAAAACCTTTAATAGACAACACTTAGAAAAACCAAAAGAGAAAAAAATTATTGGTACTGTAGTATATCAATACATACCAGGAATAATAGACAAATTAAAGAAAATGTGCAGTCAATCTAACATTACAACAGCTTTCCAAAGCCTTACCATACTTTGAGGAATTATTTCTACAAACTTAAACTGGAAATGATGTGTCTACAAAATACCATGTGAATGTGGAAAGAAATGTGATTAATAAATACTTTATATAATGTATTTAAAGTAATTATTTTGTTTAAAATATTATTTAGATAATAAATAATTTAACATTAATGTAGAATGTGCTAAAAATGTCACATGGTTTACGGAGTTTGTGTAAGCTTTTGTGTTTGTAGACTGAAAAAAACCCTTGATTTCTAGTTTGTTAATAAAAATAAAAGTATTTCATTTTTGCAAAAAATAAGACTAGTGATAATATTTTTAAAATTAACGATTAATATTATTATATGGCTTAAATATAATATTTTGCTTTAAAATTAATATTTTGGAATCATTAAATTGTTTAAATTGAGATATTTGATATTTTAATAAAATATATTTAATCTTTAGACTATTTAATATTTCTAAGTGCTAAGTAATTTAATATAATATTTTTAAAAATTGATAATTCTTACATAGTTTTAAGGCTTAATTTTAATGATGAAATTAATGTAGTTTATGTAAATGTGCGAGTGTTTTAAAAGCATAATTAAGGAATGAAGTCACTAGATCAAATCTACATAAAGAGGGTTGTTCAGTTGAGCCTGGACAGTGACGTGAAGTCTTAATAAGTGATTGTAAATTGATTATTAATATTTTTTATTTGTCTAATTGTTTAAAAGCAATAATATTTTTAAATCATTATTATTTTACTATTGAAAAGATTTAAAAGTATATTTTTAATAATTATTTTAAAATAATGATGGAATAAGCACGGTAGTTCTCTATCAGAGAATTTTACTTGAAGCTTAATTTAAAACTATAATTTTTATGGACGACAATAATAGTCATTTAAGTGTTGGGCCAATGTGCATCAAATGCTCATGAAAATTTAAACATAGAACCAGAGGAAACCTCATGTTATGTAGGGATTGTGAATTGTAGAGAACCAATATGCTCAGGTGAATGAACATTTCTTTTTAATAATTTTCTCTTGGTATTTTCAAGGAAATTTAAATTAACAAATAGGAAAAGAACATTTATAAAAATCATTCTCATAGTATCATTAAGTTCAAGAAAAGGACAATGAATATTAATACTTTGCATGTAAGTTAAAAGCTTAAGTTAGAGATATTTTTATGATGTGCAAGATCAACTGTTTTTTTACATAAATACAAATCAGACATCTTATATTTAATTTATATTTAAAGCTTAACTTAAACGAAGTTTTGTCTGAAAGCGATGTGTTTGTAAGAAATTGAAAAAAAAAATACTGTTTATGCTTCTGAAAAAAAAAATATTTATAATATGACCAACAAACATACTATATGTTTTTGGAGTTATGTTTTTACCTAAAATAAAGTAACTTTAAAGCATCTGTTTTAAAAATTTATATTGTAACTTTTAATTAACGTTTGGATGGTAAACTTGTGATTTTACCTCAAAAAATAACTAGTTGAAATATATGCATTTTAAGAATAAAAGGCATGAATACTTTGTAAAAGAAATACTTACCTTTAGTTAATGATATATGAATGTCTTTTGAAAGAATATAATAAATTGATAATTATTATGTTACATAATATTCTACCAATGTTTTAACCGATGGAAAAGCAAAATATTATATGTGAGTCATAACTATCACTTTGAGTTTGATATAACAAGTGGAAGTAATATGAAATACTTACTAGAAGATACTTTATTTCACGTAAAATGGATTAATTATTTTATTGAAATATTGCGTGCCTGGATAGATATTCAGTAAAAGGACAGAAATAAATATTGATCTTACCAGGATGACCAATATTTTCCCCAGATACATTGCAGATTTAATTGCATTAGTTATATATATATATATATATCATTGAATGGTGTTCGGATAGGATAATCATTTTTGTTCAGAACTGTTTATCCGTATATATATATATCATTGAATGGTGTTCGGATAGGATAATCATTTTTGTTCAGAACTGTTTATCCGTAACTAGGCAACAGAAAAATAATTTTAAAAGCGTTGAACTTGCAATGATGAAGAAAGACTTTATCGCAACTTTTACATTTTTCTCATTAATTTAGTTTAATGCTAATATTATAAAATAATTTTGTAAGTAACCTGTTTATTATAATGTATGTTTTAAATTTAATCTTAAGATAATTAGTCTTTCTTATATGAAATAAAGAAAAATGTTTTTTTTTTCAGAAATTAATTTTCTGACAGGTAATTAATAATTATAATTTGTTTTGATGTAAGGTTGAGAAGAAGTTGATCTCTGTTTGTGGTTTCAACAAATGTTGGTACTGTAGGTAATCTGATTTATTTATTTATATTACATTGTTTGGTAATATTTTTAAATATGTTTTTAATTAGCACCACCTTCTTCTTCTTCTTCTTCTTCTTCTTCTTCTTCTTCTTCTTCTTCTTCTTCTTCTTCTTCTTCTTCTTCTTCTTCTTCTTCTTCTTCTTCTTCTTCTTCTTCTTCTTCTTCTTCTTCTTCTTCTTCTTCTTCTTCTTCTTCTTCTTCTTCTTCTTCTTCTTCTTCTTCTTCTTCTTCTTCTTCTTCTTCTTCTTCTTCTTCTTCTTCTTCTTCTTCTTCTTCTTCTTCTTCTTCTTCTTCTTCTTCTTCTTCTTCTTCTTCTTCTTCTTCTTCTTCTTCTTCTTCTTCTTCTTCTTCTTCTTCTTCTTCTTCTTCTTCTTCTTCTTCTTCTTCTTCTTCTTCTTCTTCTTCTTCTTCTTCTTCTTCTTCTTCTTCTTCTTCTTCTTCTTCTTCTTCTTCTTCTTCTTCTTCTTCTTCTTCTTCTTCTTCTTCTTCTTCTTCTTCTTCTTCTTCTTCTTCTTCTTCTTCTTCTTCTTCTTCTTCTTCTTCTTCTTCTTCTTCTTCTTCTTCTTCTTCTTCTTCTTCTTCTTCTTCTTCTTCTTCTTCTTATTCTTATTATTATTATTATTATTATTATTATTATTATTATTATTATTATTATTATTATTATTATATTGCTTGAATGTTGAACGGCTGGATGGATCATTGACATAATTATTGTCGTATTTAATTTTATAAAAAAAATAATTATAAGCGAATGCCTTGAAATATCTAAGGGTATTTGAAAATATTTGTTTTATTATATACGCTTGAATACACATACATTTTAAACATTGTAGAGGTATTAATGTATTGTCATTATGATTGGTGCATGTTAAGCTGCAGAAAAGTATAGAAATATTGATCTCTAAATTATATAATATAACAACACATATCAATGTATATGGCAGTTTGAATTGATTAAATGTACAGGTAACAAACTGTATACCATTTGTCCATGGACAGATGCATTCACTTATAGTCAATAAGAGCTGAACTAAAGCCATGACATGAGATTTGAGATGCCTAATAAATACAAAACTTTTTTATTTTTAGCACTGTACCCATGATAACGTTTTCTTATTAGTTTGAGTTATTACTGTTATTATTCCATACTTACACTATAATTTCTATCAATTACCACGGGAATCACATTGTAGAGGATAGTTTAAAAAGATGGTAAAGTAATGGCTAAAGTGTTATTGATTTACAAATATTAAATTTATCTAATAGTATTTTGCTATGGATTTTGAGCTAGTTTAACCGATGTCGATACTAGAAGTTATTATCTTCACGGACACTTTGTGACCTTGTAGATTTTTTGTTTCATGCTAGCCTAGTTGGTTTTAAGAAAATAATACCTTTATTTTAACATTTCTTTTTATGCATATATTCTTAATATTAGTATAGTGAAAGTTACAATATATATATATATATATATATAATCTTCAATAAATGCTATATATTTTTTCTTTTTAATCAAATATTTTATAATAAAACAAAAGCTTACCGTTAACTACTGGAGATCTATCCCCTGCAAAATAAAAAATAAAAAACATTAAAATATGTATAATGAACTTTCCTATTCAAAAACATTCACAACTATTTGTTTTGATAAGATATTTATGCAATGGAATAATATGTACTACGATTACTAACACTATCATGATTAGTATTTACTTCTAAACATATATTCAAACTCCATTTGAAAAAAAACACAAAATCAAAAAAGAAAGTATATTTGGTGATGTATAAACCAATATATAAAACACACACACACATATATATATATATATATATATATATATATTATGTGTGTAGAAAACATAAGTTTCTAAAAGACAGTATTTAAATATTCCAATTGTATTAATCAATATTGTATTCTTCCTTTATTTTTACTTTATCAGCAAGGAATGTCTCTATGATAAAGTAATGCAGAAATTCACCTTAAATATTTTTTTCTAGAAATCCTATTATTACTTTAGAGAAAGGCTTTAACTTTTATCTCACGTGACTTGAACGTTTATAATAGTCAAACGGATGTTGTTTTTTGTCTGGAAAGTTAAATCATTTCTCTAAAATATTTCACAATTCCTATGCGCTTAATTTAATTCAAATATCAGTATGTTGTGGAAGAATGAGTTTACAATACAATATTCAATGGTATCACGGTGTATTGTTATTATATTATTAAAATTTTATGAAGTCTATCTATTTTTTTTTTTTTAGTTTTTATAATAGTTCAAAAGTTGTTCTATGTCACATTTCCCTATTATAAATCATCAAAAAAAAATTATATGTAAAGTCTGACTGCTTTTATTGAGGCAGATTAAGAATAAAGTCAGCTTCAGTCTAAACATAACGTCCAAGGCCTCAATATTTTTAAAAGGTACAAAAATACTTATAAATAATTAATGCGTTTACAGTGCTGTCTAATGAAGAAAATCTATGTAGAATATTTTTCTTTCATAGAAGATAAATCAAATTAATTTGTGAAGTAAACTTTTCATAAAATCAATTCAAAACACAAAAGAAATCTTCGATACTAACAATGAGATCAGAAGTCTGCAATATAATTTCTTAAAGTGTTTCAAATCATAAATTTCATATTAATTCACATAACATTTTAAGTATCTTTAGTATGGAATATTGACATTGTTAAAACTTGAAACGCAATAGAAGTCCCTCCCCCCTCTTGCAAAACAAAAAAAAAAAAAAAAGATAATATTGTTCAGAAGATAAACGAGTAAATTTGAACATTTCCGTTAAAAATCAATGTATTCTCTAGATCAAATATTTTACACAATTCATTGAATAAATATATAAATAAACTTTTTTCGACTATTTTCCCAGACTACCGGTTAATGTTTTTGCCATGGCATTATTCTTTTTTAATTCTTATTACAATAACTTATAACGATTTATTTAAGACATGAATCAACCTATTCAACAAAAGGATTAAAAGTAATATCATATTAAAATTGTATTATAAAACACTACTCTGATTTAGAGCAGAAAAATATATTTTAAGATGAGGAGAAGCTCATATATATATATATTACGAAATTTAAAACTAATATATCTCTAGAAAAGTAGAAAAACTTCGGAAGACATCTCTTCAGGGTCAGAAATATTTTAATTTTGTTCCTACAAAATGTTATTTTTGTTCAATTAAATTAAGTGATTTTCTTTAAATCAGAATGAGTCGTAGGTACAAACAATCTGACATTAAATCGATCATGAATATGGTATTTTATAAGTCTAAATAAAAGTTTATTGTTATAAAATATGTTAAATAAACATTGTAATGGAATGAATACATCTGTGTATGTGTGTTCTAAATAACTCTGATCCAAGTGCAACATTAAAATATTTTTGCAACCTTTAAGCACCGTATCCTAATTCTCTATACTTTGTAGGATACCACACATCTAAATTATTACTTTGTAATAATGAAATTAATGGGGGGTTTTTCCGAATAAAATCGTAAATAATTATTTTTTAGGGAAACATAAAATTCAGTAAATTGTATTCATATAAGAGCGGTACTTTATTTTTTTAATTCCGTGAAAATCCTGAGAATGCAAATTGTTAAATTTAATTTCAAAGATGCTGAAATTTAGGCAAATAAAAATTATTTCTTAGCAATAAATGATGGATTTTTATTAATAAATACAACATTTAATTTCTGTAGTAAAACAGTAATCGTTTAAACATGGAATCTATTAATGTATATTATCCACCTAAAACATAAATTTGTAAGGATGTGGAGTTATTTCATATTTTTTATAAAATGGATAATATGCGTGAAAAGGAGAAATGGGCATAATTCCATGGTTATGAGTTCAATTAAAAAATAAGATAGATTAGCATTGATCAAGGATTTAAAGTTTATATCTGTTCTAGAGATAATTTCTCGTTTAGTAAAATAATTAATGATATCTATTGTTCTATTTTTGGATTATATCAAAGGTGTGTATGGAATAAGGTTGAGACTTATGAGGCAATATATAAAAACATATTATTGATAAATACATTGCACATAATAAACATATTAGATGGGATATGCTGGACTATTTTTATCATCTATGAGTTTGTGTTGCATGTATAGAAAACTATAGACTTTTTTAAAACTTTTCAAATACAACCAACTTGTTAGTAATAACACACAAATAGACAACACAGGATTGTCCATTTGTGTGATATTACTAACAAGTTGTTTGTATTTGGAAAGTTTAAATAAAGTTTACAATTTTCTATAAATTCAGCATTCACTCGTAGATGACGGAAATAGTCCAATATATCGCATCTAATAATAAAAAATCATTGCCGAACCTTCGAACAAATAATAAACATATATGTGAGAGATGGGTACTTGTGTCAACTGATGAGTACTCTCTTCAGAACGAAATGCAACTTGTGGGTTATTTACCATCTATTGTGTCTATATTTACATGTTATTAAAATGTGTAATGGTGAAGTTATTTAACACATATAAAAAAAAAAAAACTTTATCCCCATTCTGATATATAATTATCAAAATGCATTTATTTTAATCATGATATGCCAAAATATACCTATATTTCTTTATAGTAATAGTGTCTAAATTTCTTATTTCATATTAATGTACAAAAATTCAATATCGACAGACAATTTGGCTTCCTACTAACGCCTGAATTAATGTTACTATAAATCTGCATTTTAATACTGTTACTGTAATAACAATGACAATTACAATGTAAAAAAAAAACCATTAAAATATTTGACTTTTATTGCTATATCTAGATATTTTAAAATTATAGATGATCCGGAACCGAATTTGATAATTCCAATCCCAGCGACTTTTTTTTCATTTTATTATACAAACTAATTTTTTATAGAAAGCTATTACTTCTATAAAAATTTATGCCGATGAAAGATGATTTTCACAACTAGTTTTATTAACATTAAATCTCAACAGCTTATTAATTACAAAGTTGTAATACATCACTTACGAAAATGTAAAATTATTATTTTATTATCTATATTTATTTAGAACAAAAGTAAAAATTATTATTAACACCTGTTTCCTCCTACTAATGTTACAATTATTTGGAAAATTTTGATCACATATTTATTGGGATTGTGTAATAGTCAATATCTACATTTTTTTTTTCTTTTTTAACTTTCAGGATAAACAAAAATGCCTCTAAGGAGGGATCGGCCAACTTATAATCATTTGCCAAATTCATATATCTGTCTCAAATTCAGTTTTAAAATGACATTATTGACTCTATTGCAGAATCTTAAATAACAACTAAGAACTTTTAATTTAGACATCTCTGCTCACATCTACTTTTACAAAACCAAATCAGTTATTACATAGAAGAGATGTCTGCCCATCCCTTGTAAATGTATTAAATGGATTATGTCATGTACATGAGGGGTCAGATTGACCTTAGGTCAACATGGGTGTGACTAGAATCTCGGCCTCAGGGTGGCCTTTGAGCATTCCATCGTCAGATTTTAAATTGGATGGACGGTTGAAGAGTTGGAGGGTGGAGTAGATTGAAGCCCGACCATTAAAGTATGAGGGTTGGCTTTCTTAATATACATCTGAGCCCTTATAGCAAATATGTGTAGAGATGGTAATCTGAACCAACTGATGATTGCTGGTTTAGCAAGAAATACGTATATTGGTGATTATTTATCTTTTCAACATATATGTGTTCAAGTGTATCAGTAATATGATATAGTTTGGAGAGTGGTGGGTCATGTGAAAGTCTGTGCTCATATACCCTATATAAAACCAAAGCTTGTAAAATAAAAAAAAAGTATTAAAATAATAATTGTTGGAATTTATTAAGCTTTTGCGGTGTATTATAATGTTCAGGCTCTTTTATTACGCTCATAAATATTAAAAAACTTTTGATTAGAAATGCAAAAGAATTGGTATTTAAACAAATAAAAAAATAAAAATAAAAACAAGACAGAAATGATAAATTGATACTTTTCTGCACAATCGTTTGAGATCAAATACCCAGGCATATAAAAACCGATCGTGTGCCATATTGCAAATCTGACAAGGAGCGTAAAAATCTAATCTATATAAAGCTACGTAGTACTATAGGCGTGCATTTATAATTTTACTCATTAATAATAATGTTTATTGTTTGATAAAACATAAATCAACATTAATAATAACTGTAATAATGCAAAATTATTGAATAATAAATCAATTTTCAATACTGTTATATACAATATACACCGTATTGACAATAAAGGCCTACATATATAACCGAAATATTAAGATATTAAATATTATTTATACAACATATTCTCTTATCTTATTAAAATGCATATTTCTCTTAATCGAAAGAGAACAAAATTTCATCTTGACGCATAAAATATTATTTTGTTTACCCCTTACATTTATTCAGAACTCAAAAGATATGTTTAATTATATTTAAATTATGAGAAGACTTTGATGCCCTATAATAGAAGATTCCAAACAAAATGACTTACAAAATATTACATTATTACAAAAAAATGGTACCAGTGTTAGCTTTTTCAAATATTGATAAATGGAGCAAAATTTAATAGTTTCATCATAGGTATTTTATTTTTCAATTGAAAATATATAAAAAAATAATTAAAAAACAATAGCAAGTTTCTTTCACCAAACATTATTTATTCTGTTTTGACACAATCACCTCTCATAGATTATCTTCACTTTCTTTTAAACTGCTTTTAAAGTAAATTCTACTATTCTCTAAACTTTTGATTTTTTTTTTACTTCTCCAATTTGAACTTTAATTTCGAAGTATCAGGGATGGATGAATAAATGACTATTCTTCCAATGCCTTCCTATGCCCTTGTTTCCGTGGGAAAAGCAGTCATTTCAGCATGAGGCAGTTTGGCATCTTGTGTTATTTTTTATGGCTTTCGATTTGCAATTCAGCTAATTTTAACTTCAGTGTTGCGTCCATCAACTTTGCCTGCAGATCTTTTTGTATATAATCATTCCTTTTTTCATATGTCATAGAATAGGCCAGGAGGTGAACGCAACGACCGTCTGCTACCAATTGCTTGCTGGCAAGGTGGCTGCGCTGACTTGGCTAACAACGCTTGACTACACAATCATTCTTTCTCCTGATATTTAAGTAGCGGTCCTCTTCTAAATGGTGATTCAAAATTGAGAAATTCAAAAGCATATTTTCCTCTGCTGTTTAATTCTCCAGCAATCAGTGATTTTAGAAGCAAATTTTTAATTATTATATCTAATTCATTTCGATTTTTGCTACATGTTAAAGTCAGTTAAGTGGAATAATGTCTCATTGGTTTTCATGCCAGTTATTTAAATTTTCGAAGATTATATATATATATATATATTCAAGACTTCATATATTTTTGAATGACAGTATAATTTGATATTAGAAAGCCAATGACGACAAAAAATTGTTATTAGTACTCGCATTATTTTAGCACTTATTCCTAAATTTATCAAATCCTCTATTTGATTATTAAAATCACAATTGTCAAACAATGTATTAGTAGTAGTAGTAGTAGTAGTAGTAGTAATTATTATTATTATTTCTAATTTATAAATGGTAGCAAAAAAGTTAACAGCTTTAATAGAAAAAATAATACTGTCTTTTTTTTCTTCAAAATTCTTAAAATATTTCCAAAACGTCATAATAGCTATCTTAAAATTGTTCATGCATTTTATTAATAAACTACTTTCATTTATGTTTTTTTCTCTTATTATTTTTAAAGAAATGATTTTAATATTTCGGATGAAAATTGTTTTTTTCTGATAATATTCGTAATATTGTTTTGATTATCCAAATATACAAGGTCTGTGTGTGTGTGGGAGGGGGAATTAAGATGCTATTTGAGTTAAATATTGAATTTAATATTAAACAAATGAATTGTACCATATATATATAATTTTGAATAAAATTGAAAAAAAAAAAAAACCCGTTCTAATTGTATAATGCATTTCTGCAAAATAGACTTCAGTTAAATCAAGATCATAACGTGATATTTAAGAATATGAACCGTAAAGTAACTTAAAACCAAGTTCTGTAATGAATTCAGAGATTGACAATAATATATGATTTGGTAGTAACCTAAAATAATTTTTTATGCTTTAAAATTGTAGATAGTAACATATTTTAACAATGTCTCAAACGATTATTTTGTAATACAACTATATGATATTTGATAACGTAAAACAGATTAAGATTTAACTGTGTAATTCTCTCCCTCCACCCATCAATATTTCCCTCACCTTTTACACAAATTATCCTGTATTAGATTACAAATATTAATCCATTTTTTCTTTCCTAATTTATTTAAATAATAAAAGCAATAAAATAGAATATTGAAAGATTAAATATTTTCCTCAACCGAAATGACAAAAATTAAATTAAATGCTTTATTCTTTAGGTATTGAATTTATTACTTTACCAGTCCAGAAAACCACGAGACATTTAATCTTTTTTTTTTCAAGAAAGATTCAAAATCGTAAAATGTGATTGCGTTTTTAAAAATGTAATGTTTTTATTGTTAAACCTTTTATTTTGCTTCAACAAGTCTTAAAACCTTCAACAAATTGTTATCTTAGTTACAAGGTTTGTCGAATTAGACTCCATTTTTCAGTATATTTTCTTACTAATTAAGCGACATTATTTGTGCATAACGATCGATTTTAATGTAGAATATTATAAAAGGAAATGCACACAAAATAATATAATATTATTTAACTTTTTTGAAAATGCAAGGATGAAATGCTCAAAACCATTCGTGATGCCAATATTATTGCACATTAGCATCACCAAGGGCTTTGAGCACTTCATCTCTGGATTTTTAATAATATGAATGGCTGAAGAGTTGGAGAGTGTAGAACACCTCAGCTTGTTCATTAATGTTTGAAGAATTGCTATCTTAAAATAAACTGAATATTTATTGTATATAAGTGAGGGATATGTTGATCTGGACCAACTGATGAGTGTTGATTCAAAATGAAATACTTATATTGGAAAACATCTATCTGTTTCACATGTATGTGGTCATATTTATCAGTTACTTAAGATAACTTGTATAGGTGTGTGGAGTTAGAGAGTCTAAGTTTGAGGCAATTATAACTATATGCTCAAGACTAAATGGTTTTGAAAAAAAAAAACAATCAATATTTAATCAATCATAATACAAAATAACAATAAGAAATTTCAACTGTTCTAATACCACCTTTATTAATGGTATATATTTATATAGATAACAAAGATTGCAACTTGACCACATAGATTGTAATTATTGATACAAAGAAGTTTAAATAAACTTCTTTAAACATATAAATAAAACCCTATTCTGAATGCAGACTGATAAATAGTCAATTATAACATTACAAACTGCATTTATAAATTTTATATTCCACTCAGTGTATTACTTAAATAATAAGTGTAATAATGATCAAGGCTGAATGGTTTTTAAGTAAAAAATAGAAACCAGTCAACACTTAGACCATCCAAATATCAATAACAAGAAAGTATTTTATACTATTGTAAAGGTAACTCCTTTTAACAATAAAAGTGATGACAGTTTAAATTGCTGATTGGTTATGATATTGGGATTATCTAAGTATTGGATGACATTTAATAGATTACTTACAAACACATTTAGCCTTGAGTAATATTACACTTATTATTTAAGAATTAGTTTGGGTGCAATTTGAAATTTATAATTGCAGTTTATAATATTATAATTGTCTATTTATTAGTCTTCATTCACAATAAGTTATATATATATATATATATATATATATAAACATATATATATATATATATATATATATATATATATATATATATGTTTAAAAAGGGTTATTTAACTTTCTTTGTATCAATAATTGCAATCTCATTTTAGAGTCTACTTAAATATATTAGTCCATTAATATTAATGGGCTTTCATCTTTATTGTCAAAAGGAGATACCTTGAAAATAATATGAAATTGTTGATTGTTATAAATATTTGTAGTGTCTGTGTGCTGTTTAATGTTTATATATATATATATATATATATATATATATATATATATATATATATATATATATATATATATATATATATATATATATATATATTGTACCCTTTTGTTTAGGTTAGAATGGATTATTTCTAACAATTTACTAGAAAATTTTAAATTTTAAAGTGAAGTAAGAGATGATGTATGTTATGTGTTGATGATCTTTGAATAATTTAGTTAAAGCAAGTAAAATAAATGATGTATGAAATTGTGTTGGTATTTGTAAGAAAGTAGTTAGCTAAAAATCATTATAAGATTGTATGATTGGGAGAACTGGCTAGAATAAATATTGATTTAATAAGTCTTATAGATAAATTATTAAGGTAAATTTTAAAAGTAATACTTTAAAGTTAAACAAATAGATTATTTAATAATAATGGTTGTATTTAGTAGATATATTTTAAATCATTTAATTAGAAGTAATAATGTTGAAAGAAAAGTGCATATTCGATCTTATAATATTAAAATAATTATTTTAAAATTGTGCTATTATATTGAATGATGTAAAATGATGTCATCTGTTATAAATATTAGATTAAGTTTTAAAAATAGATTTAATAGATGAAATTAGATTTATTTTTTTTGTTGAAAATAAATATGTTTTGTTTAAAATAAAGGTAGAAATGGTAATAAATATTAAAATATGATTTTTAAAAGTTATTTTGAAGTATTTAATCAGTGTAAATAAAATATGAAAATTAATTAAGAATTGAATAATATAATAAAAATAAATATTTAATAAATTATTATTAGTTTTAAATTTAACCTGGCATTCGTTACCCAGATTGTGAAGCAAGCATTGTTGAAATTGACCAATGAAAACATGTATTTTGGATAGCTATAAAAGAGCTGTGCAGGAGTTCCAGGGTCACTGTTATCCTATTATACCATGATACCATCATCAGGGTTTCTACAACCTCGGTAAATTAATTAATAGCTTAATAGTCAATTTTATCATTTTTCTTAAAATTCTAAAAGTACAGTAATTTGTTATTATAAGATCATGATATGGAAATGAGTGGCTAAAATTAAATTATTCATTGCTAGCTGATCTATTTTTATCCAATTTGTCATCATCTTAGACATGGAGGAGTCATCAGTGAACTTAAATTTATGTAGGAAAATATCAAATTATTATTGTTTTACTAGGCACATAATTTTGCCTATGTTAAGCATTTATGCTGACATAATAGTCAATTTAATAGACAGAACTTTGTGAAAAGTTTAAATATGTTCATCAGAGATGGAGAGGAAAATATGAAATGTTTATTCTAAAAGCTATTTTAAAATAGAATAGTTTTTTCTTAAAAAAAAAAAAACTGTTAATGTGAAATAATCATTATTTAAGACATTAAAATATTTCTTTGTAAAGAAATATTGAAATTGATTTTGAAAAATATAAGTTTTAAAAAAAGTTAAAAAAATGAAGATTATTAGTATAATAATTAATATTACATTGGAAAATCTTCAAAATAATAGTTATTATATGCTAGACATATAGAATATATTCGGAAAAATATTTATAAGAATATTTAAAACTATAAGAATACAGCCGTGGTGTACTCAAAAACATTGACCTATAGGAAATTTAACTGAAAGAAGTGAAGTTTTTAGAAAAGATAAGTCGTAATAGAGGATTTAAAAAAATGCATTTAATAATTACTGTCGAAAATAAAAGAAGAACCTGAACTATTTGTATGGCAATAGGAGATTTCACAAGTTGACTTATTTTTGTTTATTTTCTTTATTCTAAAAGAATCGTCAGACAAGTCGTAATTGGAGCATGTGTAGTTTTGTTTGCTTTAAAGGAAGATGTTTTTGTCAACAAATGCTGCAGAAGGAAAGGACATTTCTATAAAGAACTTTATTGGAGTTTTTGTAAATATGACCTTTAAATTTTATTTTACTAACTTTTCATAATATTTAAAAGTAGAAAGGGTAGGTACATAAAAACACTAAATTATTTACTAACGTAGTGATTAGTTATTATATTAAAAAAAAAATCTTAATATTTTTTTAAAAAAAGTTTAATATTTTAAAGTATGATATGGAATGAGTGATATTTAAATAATGTTTTATTTAGTTCGTGATCCAAAGATATTAAAGGAATAATCGATAAGGAATACATATTATTGATGGTAACAATTATAAAAGTATTGATCATTTTACTATGTATTTATTATTGTATATTTTAGTGTGGATGTATGGAATGATTATAAAAAAACACAATACATACACATAGTTTTATAATTTGTTTATTCATGTTAAAGAATATGCATACTTTTAATAATATTATAAGTACATTTTAATATAAGTGAAATATAAGTATATGATTCTATTATAATGGAATTTGATGTTTAGTTTAAGTGATCAAAATAATAAACCGGAATATCGATACTGATTATTTGTATTTATGAGTAAAGTTACTAAGAAATAAAATAATCTTCTCTTATCGATTGGTTAGATAGTTATTTCAGACATGAATTTATTTATTATTATAAGAATGTAAGAATAGATTTTAGCGATGTAAGCTTGGTATTAAGTTAAATAGAGCTAAGATAAAAATTTTCTGTAAGATTTGTTTATATTGGAATAAGTATAGATGATAGTGATTATTATGCAAGTATAGATAACTTAGCCCTATAACTTGTATTTGTTGATGGTAGTGTTATTTTCTGTATGTTGAAGTTGTAATGTTCCATAGAACTGAATAAATAGCTTGGACATTATGTTTATTGGTAAAGGTGATGAACTAAAATAGTTATAGCTTATTTATGATACACTGTGACCATGATGGTAATTTAATAGAAGTGTTATTTAATTAAAATCTGATTTATTCCATATACCTACGTGTATTTACTATCGGTATTGCTTGAATGGTATCGTCAAGGCTAGTATTTTAAAATATGAAATGATGAATAAGTTTAAAATGCAGAATTGTTGTTTAAAAGATAAGATGGGTTATATTGTTTAAAAGTAAATATGATTAAAGGTAAAGAATACAAGATGATAATTTGTTAATAAAGAATCATAAACTTTGGGACTCATTATTATTTATTATAAATAAAGAAATAATGAATAAAATGTTTTATAAAAGATATCATTTAATCATTAAGTTTTAAAGAAATTCAATGTCAATGCATATTTTTACAAGTAAAAGAAATATACATAAATCATATTTGAATAATGCAAGTGATTATAATTCTATATTATTATTATTTTATAATAATACTCATCAATGCTTACATTTATTTGACATTATATTGAGGAATAAGAAGCAGTTTAGGTTAATGGGTATATTATTAATTAAGGTTATTCACACTATGAGTAAGTTAAGAATAATTATAGGGTATAGTAAAAGTGTTTTTTAAAAAAACTAAATAATAAAATATAAATTCAAAGTGAATTAATAATTTAAATAATACTTTTGTAATGTAATAATTTTAAAAAAATTAATGGAGGCCATAAAGATGTTATGGTAATATTTCAGTAATAAGAATTGATAAAGCATTTTTTTTGTGTGTCTAATATTTTTATGTAATTCATTTTTTTTTTGTAAAATTAACTAAAAGACAGTAAGAAAAAGTGCATGCATATTGTATATACTGTATATAATTTATTGTTAAAGTGTATTAATAAATTTGTTAAGTTTTGTAATAAATCTTGGTGTCGACTCAATTTCTTCACATCACAATTGCATAATCACTGATAATTATAATAAAGACATAATATTTTGCACATCACAAATAAGATTGTTATTTAAGAATTATAATGTTTTTTATTGATATATTTTATTTAAGAAGTTTTACTTATTGCATTATTCTAATGGTCATGGAATAATTACCAAAGATTTACATTGAGTTATCTTAATAATGATTGCCACATATTCTCATAGTATAATACCATATCATACATGTTTACTTAAGATGCCATATGAATAATAGAAAATTACATTACATTATTATTATGTGATATATAAGAACAACATTATAAATAGAAAGATAGGAGAGTGAATTATAGATTAAAGATTAGTATTATTATTATTTTGTTATTATTAGTATTATTGAATTGTAGTTAGGAATGATATTAAATCCCTTATTATACCTAATTACAAAAGTTATAATTAATTTAGAAGTAATTTAAGAGAACCTGAGATAATTTGAGTTAAATCAATTTTATGAAGATAGTTAGATTAATTTATTAAAAATCATTTACTTAATTAATTTTGATTAAAGACATGAGAGTACTATAAATGTAGTATTTAAGTAGTAGAAGTAGGGATAGTATTCTTATGCCATTAAGGTAATATCCTATGGGATATTGACTTAATGTTTTTGCTCTGCCACTTGTAAACTCACTTCATAGTCTCATGATTTGATTAGATATTCATTTATTTAATTTTGTAACACAGAACTGAATTATTATTTATTAGTGAAGCTAATTTGACATTATTAAAAAAGATATAGTTATTGTTAATTTAGATACATTTTAGATAAACATAGTTATTTATCTGAGCTAGATCAAATGATTATAATTACATATTTCCTGGAAGTGAGGGTACAATATATATATATATATATATATATATATATATATATATATATATATATATATATATATATATATATATATATATATATGTGTGTGTGTGTGTGTGTGTATGCGTGTGCATTAGCCAGATGAATATGGTGAAAGTATAAAAAAACAAATATGTTGAGTTTCATTCTAAAATTTCCTTATGCCTTTCCCAAAACACATTACAAAATAGTACGCGAATCAGTTACATAAATTATTTGAAAGAGGAATTGTAAAAATAAGCATGAATATTTTTTTCAAGTTTTCAAAGAAAACCTTGATATAATTCAATAAATATGTTACAAAATTACCAAATGTAATTTCTGTAAATAATTACGGTTATTAATTTGAGGAAACACCAATTCTAAATTTATTTGCATCAAATTCAAAATGGTTAACGACAACGAACATATAAGTACTTAATATTGTACTTTACTTACATATTTCTAATGCAAAATCCTTTTTTTCAGTTCGATTGTTTCCCGAAGAATCTATTCCAATTATATTCCAATATAATTTTTGTCCGCGAACATATTCATCATTCCATTCAAAGCATACCGTATTTTTTGATGTATTTTTTCTATCAAGATATCCCCAAAAATCTGATTCTGGAAAGAAGGATATATTTTTGACTTCAGATGGAGTGTATTTATAAATCATTTTCTCATCACCGTGAAGTAGTTCAAGTGAGTGAAAGCTGAAATCTCCAGAAATAGTATAATATAATCTAAGGCAAAAACCATCTTCTTGAATAACTAGAGCTGGTAGCTGTTGTGTAAAGGCAGTAAATAATTCTATATATATATATATATATATATATATATATATATATATATATATATATATATATGTATATATATATATATATATATATATATATATATATATTTGTAAATATTTAAATAGTTTTTTTTTTTTTAAATCTAGTTGAAAATCTACTGTCACAGTGTTTTAAGTGTAATAACTAAACCAACCAGTTCTTCAGAGTCAGACGAACACTGTCAGATCTACAATCTAATCAACAGGAGGTCTTACAGATCGTGTTTCTGACAATATATTTTATCTAGCCTGTATAAATGTATTGATTGGTTGTTGCACTTAAAATCCTGTGCTTATACATTTATTAATTAGGTTCAAAAACATAAAAGCTCACAGAAAATGCTTTCTGACTTTAGTATTCTAGATAACTCTTTATAAAATGATCTGAAATTTAGAAACGGATCATTTTATACTGTAAAATGTTATGAAATAAGATTGCTAAAAAGAAATTCAAAATAATAATAATAATAAATATAAAATATATAATTGCCACATGGCGTGACATTTATTAAATATAAAACTAATATTTATTCTTACATATGTAATGTAAATATCTTTAGTAAAGAGTTAATAATGAAAAACACATTTCCTGTTGTTAAATGTTCATTCGAAAACAATTTAAAGTAGAATTAATAAGCTGATTTAAGATTGCTGTCTAGCTATTTCTGTTCTACATAACTGTATTTAAACTCAACTAAATTACAGCAGCATATATTGTTATTGTAAAAAATTATTACATATGGAGCTAAAAAGCAACTATTTAAACAAACTCACAAATTTCAATTATTACACACATATTTATTCAATATACATGCAACCATTAAATTAAAATAATGGTACATAATAGCAATGTTTATCAATAAAACATAAATCTTTTAAAATACATTGTAATAATTGTCAATTGAAACCGCATCAACAACAAAAAGATAGACATCACAAGACTTCCAAGAATAGTGTATTTCGATATTAGCAGGGTCTCTATTTGTTATATAATTGTTAAATTGATTTATAAAAGTTTTCTCTTTAAATTTTCTTTTTCTGATGACTTTCTTCATTTAATATTGTTGTGTGATATGCATTATAAGTAAATTTAAAATTGCAAGATTTTCTTGCGCAAAAAAAAAAAAGAGGCCGTGGAAGACTAATTATCTAAACAATGTTTTACATGTTTGTATTATAGTTGGCGTTTTTTATAGTGTATTTTACAAAACACATCTCGTTCCCCGATTATCTGATGTATGGTTTTCTGTTCTGGCATTATAATTTGATATATAATATTACTATTTTGTATTAAAGGAAACGTATTTTTAGAATTATTAATCAATTGGGTTACATTCTGAGAAACATAAAATAATTTTTCATTCAATATTTTTTAATAATTTTGGATTGAATATCGCTTTAAAATAGTATGTATATTTATTTTTAGAATTTAGACTAATATTAAAGTTGTATGATTTATTATTAAACTAATATGCTGAGTGAATAAATCAATATTTTGGATTTTATTACTTTTATAATTACATTAGGTATTCATTATGATATGAAATAATTCAAAGTTATGCATTGTATATATGTCATTAAAACATGTAATACTAAATGAATATAACTCCTTTCGTGAATACGTTTAGCAAGTAATTTATAATTTTAACACCCATTTTTTCTAATCATTTGAATATATATATATATATGTCATATTATTATTACTATTTGCGGATATTCCGTGTAGTGAAAAAGCTAAATGCTGACGTTTCAGTACAATATCAAGTACCTTCCTCAGAGCGTCCTCTTTCTCAAATCTCTATTATTAAATTTAAAACCATAATTACATGTTTTATTATGATCAAATATAATTGATGGAGTATTCATATTTTAAGAAGATATATTTTCTTTCTGTACACGTTTATATAATGTCTTATGATCATTATATCGTTTTTAAATTTAAAACCATAATCATATTTGATCATAATAAAACATGTAATTATGGTTTTAAATTTAATAATAGAGATATAAAAATTATTCAAATTGAAAGGTGTAGTGAAAAACGTAAAATTACAGAGGCAATGATGATATCTAGGAATAGAGGTGGTTTAATGAATAGACAATCGGCTAATATAAAGACAACAGAATTGTGGGAAATTTGAATGGATTGAATGATGGGTAATGCAAGTTTTTATTTTTTGTACGTTTGTATTAACAGTTGATAAAAATTGTCAGTGAAACAATTGAAAGTACTTCTGGTAAAGAATATATTATTTAATTTTGTATACTGTGTTAAATATATTTGTTTGAATTATTATTATATGATTTAAAAATACAGACATTTAATGGTTGTAGCTATATATATATATAATTATATTTTGTTTTTTATTGATCCACCAATTCAATTTTTTTAATTTATGTTAAAGTACTTTAATAATATTTTAGAACAACAAAGAAAAACATCGTCGATATGTTACATATATTTTAATAAAATTTCATAGGTATGAATATTGATTGATTTTGTTTTCTTTTCTGAAAAATATTAGTGCAGCAGTTTTACATAAATTAAACAATTTATCATTGAACTATCAACAAAGAACAATATATATATTATATCTGCAAATGTCCAAAGAAAAATTGTATTTAAACTATAAATCATTTATCAAACTTATTCAAGAAAGCGGTAATAGACATTTCATATTGAATGAATAGCATGAAATCTTTTTTTTACATTACAATGAAAGTTATTTAGTTATAAAAGTAATAAAAAACAAAATATTGAATTATTTACTCAAGAACTTTTAAATATAGAATTGAATAGAAGACAAATTTTGCATACATTAAATAAACTTACCTATAAATATTACAACACTAATATAAATAATATAAAAAGAAACTAATGTTGAGTCATAACATCAATACTAATGGAATTAAGTCTCAATGCATTTCATAATAATTAATCACAGTTGTTCCATTGGTGTTCTAAATCAAACAATGAAATACTTAAATAATGATTTCAAAATATTTACTCTACATATAAATTAAAATAATAAACAGATTTCACTCTCTGATTTATAACAACGTTATTGAACGAAGCTTAATTACCAATAAAGCTAAACGAATAATATCTTTCTCTTTTTAAATAGGTTGATTGAGGTTAACATATGTCATTGGAGGTGGTGGTACAGTTATTTCTATTTCGCTTCTATATGGTGCTGATTAGTTATTGTTACATTTATCAAAAACTTGCATTTCATTTGATATTTGGAAGTTTTTAAAACTGGAGCTCTTCCAGAATCTTCTGAAGAGTTACATAGTGATGTCTGATTTTTTTTATCTGAAATGGATGACATTAAAGTTGTGAGTGGAGGGAGTTTGGCAATGGCAAATGAAAATGTAACAATTTACTCTAGACAAATACTTGGCATATAAAAGAGACATATATGAGAGATACTGACTCTGGGCCAACTGATGAGTGCTGGTTCAGCAGGAAATGCATCTTTAGGGTCATTTGTCTTTTATTATATCTTTATTTATAGGAATTAAAAAAATGGGGAAGTATGGAGGTGTTTATTATATCTATAAAAATATTACATACGGGACAGAAAAAGGTGAATAACTCTGTGTGGGTGTAAAATTAAAACTTCATATATATTAATTTTTAACTGAAGTTTAAACTTTATATCGGTGCTAGAAATAATCTCTAGTTTCAAAAATGATTAGTAATAATCATTAGTGTATTTATCTGTAATGGATGGCGTCAAAGTTGTGAGTAGAAATAATTTTACAAAGACATGCAATCTTGTTTTATTATGTGAATAAAATATTGAATTAAGAGTGATTAATGGCAAATATTGATCGCCAGCTTTTATTAAATGAATGAGATCATTTCTCCAGAGTCATTTAGTAATCATAATCTTTATTCAGTCTTGAAATAAAGCATTTGATAAGATTACTGTTGAAGAAATATTAAATTATCTGTGATATTTCTATGCAAATGTATCGAACGTTTGTTACTGAATTATGAATTTCTATCATCTAAGTGATTTTCAAATGTAGCTCACATGATCATAGGCCAAGCTAAATAAATTTTAAAAATGTACAATATATTTTCATAGAAACTTCTTTGACTTTCCTATTTTCTTTATAGACTTGTTTTGAAAACGAATTGTTGATAGCATGATTTATATATGTGCACAGACTTCTAAGGGTTTGTAATTGTTATGTTTTAAATAATAATATTATGAAAATGATATGTAGTTGAAGGTGTAGGTATTATAGATTCTACACTTTACAAATTGATATTGTTATGACAGTGGATAATATTTAATATATCACATATTTACCTGCTGTTGGTGAAATTGTTGTTCTTTCTACAAAACAAATCAATATATATATATATATATATATATATATATATATGTAGATTTGTTTTGTGTCTTATATATATATATATATATATATAAGACACCATTACAAAAAATATAGTTTTATAGGGGTGAAGAAAATAAAATAAATTTTATATAAGATTTTGTTTGTAAAACTTGATTAAAAGTTTTTTTTTTAATGCTTGTACAAATATATATGTATGTACATGGCAATTATATTTTAAGACCACAGCTATATTTGGTTTTTAATTTTGAAAAAAAAAAAAAAGAAAACTAAGATTACTTTTTTTTTTATATATATAAATGTATGTAAAAGTAAATTGTATAAATAAATTGCTTTTCAGATTTGGGAATTTAGCTTGATAAGAATAATTAAAAAGAAAGAAAACAAAAAGAAAAGAATTTTCATTAGTTAATTCCTAGATCTGTAAAGGACAATTTATTTCGTTAATTAGATAACTATTGTTAGCTAGATAGAGAAGTTTTAAATTTGAATTAAAAAGAAAAAGGTAATTAGGAGATATGATTCAGCTATAACAAGCTTTAATCAGGCCTTTGTATTATCTTTCACTAACTAGGAGATACTTGCATCTACTCCGAGAGATGCAGACACCAACTCTGAAAGAGGATTGCACAAACTCTGATACTTGCACAAATTCTAAGGCAATACTTAGAAAAACTATTCCTGCCAAAAATACTTGGAAAGAATGATTTCAGCATATTCTGAAAGCTGATCCGGTAATTATTCTACCTAGAATGAACATTAAACCTACTGTAGATATATTTTCTTCTACCATGATGTGCTAAGCTTTTTTCCAGGACAGATTCATGCTTCCTGTGTCTCCATTAACTGCTATAATGCCATAAGTACTGGCTACAAAGAAACTACTAGCCGACTTGCCCAAGCCTACCATCAGGGAATCCAGATTAACAGATCATATTCAAAAAGTCTAGTGCATTAGCGTGTAACTAAATTATTAAGGTACCTTATGTTCCACAATTTAAATAATTCTGTTGTCTTAGATTTGTTTTCTTTTTTAAATATAAATGTGTTTCAAGTTGTATCTTATGTAATTCGGTTTCTGTGTGCTTAATTTTTTTTCTCTTTAATGAGTGCTAGTTTCAAACGTATTACTGTCTGTCCTATTTAAGTCTTAGTAAGAAAAATAGTATAGTTTTATTTATAATCTCACATTCCTTTTTATTATAGAAAGCAATCTGGATATTACAGACTATTTTATTTGACTTCTGGCTCATGACCCATTTTATTATTAGTTTTACTTATGTCAAAAAACTGTAATTATATATAATATACTATTATAAAATATAATAGTCATTAGTTGTAATTTTTTGAACTTCCAATTCGTTTATTAGGGGCATGTATGATCGTTATAATCCTTTCAATAGGTAGATCGTGAGCTCCTAGCCTGTGTCACTGTGAGAGAGGTCAATCGATTAAAAGTAATAACTTTCAACACTCTTTTTTTATTTATTAATGTTTTGGAAGTTACCTTCATATTTCTTCGGTTTCAACATAAGCTTACATAAATCTCAAATACGAAGATTCAGTCTTTTCCTAACTATGGGTTATAAGCAGGAAGCTAACCTCCCTTCTTTTGCATGAGATCATTGTATAATTACTAATACTTCTACTGTCAGTAGTTTGCACTCTTTCATGCACAGGAAATCGCTCTCTAAACCATATGAAATAGTTTACTTTAATTTTGAAGAATGTGCGAGTAGTACATTTTAAGTGTGTTTTAAAGATTATTATTTAGATTTGTTTGAATGATTCTCTAGTTCATTTGCTTTTCATATTTTAATTCATAATATAAACAGTGAAATATCTTTCACTCATCATCATTAAAATAGTCATTTAGTCATATCAGTTAAGTATTTGTAGTGTATTATTTGTAAATATTCATGTATGTCAATATCATTATTCAACTTCATTTTTCATTCATATGCTTCATTAAATCATCAAGTAACATATCTCATATTCAAATATTTAATTTCATAACTAATAGTGTTAAAACCAGCTTAAGTACATTTTAAGTGAATTAATGGATTATTGGACTGGTGAATTATTAAACAATAATTATACTAGAAAATATTTTATTTGTTAAAACAATTGTCATTAGTTTTATTCTGTTACTTTGGCAGTACAGAATATTTAATTCTTAGTTCAATTTAATATTTAATATTTTATTTATTTATTTAAAAGACAGAATATTTTCCCCCACTTTCTTTTTCAAGACATGAAAGTTTCTTGCAGAAATTAAAAAGTTCAGAGCAATGGGAGGAGAAAATCTCCACCTGGTGACCTTTGAGCTTTCAAATAACCTTAGACTATTGGAAGAATAAATGTGAGGTAATGTTTTAAAATCTATAAAAAAGGGTTACTTACATTTCTATAGGTTACTGCTGAAAAATTTTATACTACTAATTCATATTCAAATTCATTTTATTAACAAAGTTTAATAGTATAGTTTTGTTTATTATAAGGCAATTCTGCCAAAGTTCAAGTTGAAAGTATAAAAATATATTATTGGTTTCCAGATATGAAAGCTTAAACAACACTAAGAGGTACATTGATCATATTCTTGGGCTAACTATTTAGATTCTCCAACCATTGTTTAAAATGCATGTAAGTGTCTATACTATATATTATTTAAGTTTAATTGCCAATATTAATGAAAGAATGGGAATGCATAATAGTATTTTAAATTTGCTTTATTTAATCTTTAAACCTAATTGGAAAAAAGAAAGAAGAATGTTTGTTTGTTTTTCAAAATAATTTTTCTTCAAAATTTAAGTATAATCTTAATGGAGCAACTGTATGTATTTATTATGTTGAAAAATGTGTGAACTCTTTATTAAATATATCAAGAACTCTAAATAATAAATCTTTGCTAGTTATAAAAAGGAGAAGGTTGAGAAGGATGAGTATGAATCATTTAATTTTATTGTCATTATTATTGGAAAATTTGCTTAATTATTTCTACTTTGCCTATAAAAAGAAATAAGACTAAATGTGCTATTGAATACATTGTTAATATTTATCTATTTTTCCCAATTACTGTGAGAAATAAATTTATAAAATGGATAAAATTGAATATGACTTTACTTTATTAATTGCTCTTCTCATTTACAGTGGAATTTCTTTATGTAGAATATTGCCAACCATCAAGCAGAAATTCAAGTAAATATTATCAGTTAAATAATTATATGTGTTTCTAAATGGCTCTGGAAAAATATGGAATAAATGCTTAATACATCTCACAAATGAAATAATGAATTACTACTTTATTTGCATCGTGATAAAATGCATATTGCTTAATTAATAAAAATTCTCTTATATAATGTCGACAGCAATTCATTAGCTTATTGCTAAGAACATTTAATATGCTATTCTGGATTCCAAATAATATTTCTTGTCTTCCTGCAGGAATGTGTTATGTTCGTATTTTAATGTTAGCAGCTGGTCTATTTATTAAATGCATTTTATTCCTATTTATAAAAAATGCCTCCTTAATTTTTCTTTTATTATGGTTTCTCTCTTCATAAAGAATTTTCACACTTTCAAAATCAAATTTAAATTTATATTTTCATGTTTTTTCATGATAAAAAAAACTGAAGGAGACATTAATTCATAATTATTCTTAATTTTACAAAATTATATAGCAATTCATGCTCCCTAAACTCTTCTCAATACTGCACCTACATTCACCTATATATGATAGCATACAATCACAGAAAAAATGATATATGACATTACTTTTTTGCTTGATAGGTGTGACATCCTTAGAATTATTGACTAAATTAATAATATTGTTTGGAAAGTAGAATGAAACATTAAACACATTCTTATATATATCTTTAAAAAATTCTACTTTTGGATTTGAAATAAATGGAATAGATATCCATTTTTTAATATTAATCTTCATTTCCTTTAAACCATTATATCTTTTTTTTTTTAAATTGACATAATGTATTGCTTATTTTTTTCCATTTTTAAAACCAACATCAATCAATTCCTTGGCAAATACCTCAATATTTTTCAGTTTATTACTTTCATAATGACATAATTTTTCATTATGAAACAAAATAAAATGAATATCCTGTTTTAATAAACCTTAAAAAAATACTGATTTTTAAAATAATGTTAAATATTGTTGAATAAATTATTAAATTTATGTTTAAGATAAGTTAAAATAGTGTAATAATTATTTATTAAAGTTTTCATATTTTATGGTATATCAAATTTTTCACCTTTAGTTATTGTTATAAAAAATGTCAAAATTTACTATTCTAAATTTTATTATTACCATTAATATTTTATTATATATATATATATATATATATATATATATATATATATATAATAAAATATTATATACTATATATATAAAATATACTATATATATATATATATATATATATATAGTATTTTTGGGTAATAGTATGAATATTGAACCCGATTGCTTGATGGTATTCATTTTTAGACAATGCACATCAATATACTGTTTCAGTGACCTAACTTATGGCTAACACTACACTCATGTTGTTTGAGCTGTAACAGGCCATTTAGAGAGTGATGTATTGTATGATTACATAATAAAATACTATGGCCATAGACATGTGGCAGTATTCTTCAAGTGGGCAATATTCAACTCTCACTACAGTCTGATTTGATGGCAGCTATATTTGAAGGATCTGAAACTATCAAAAAATTCAATGTGGAAAAATTTTGAGAAAGCATAGTGAATTTAGTATTACATATTAAGAATATTCAGGCTGTCATTCACACTTCCCTATGAGATTGAACTGCACATAACCTTAAAAGTTTGGGTTTTCAGCAGAGTTATGCTGAGTTCAAGTGCAAATGCTTGTTTACATGTGAATCCACATGAGAAGAGTAAGATTTAGGCAGCAAGTATTCAAAATTTGTTGAAATAGAGTGAATTTCAGCCACAGAAGTTGATGCTGTTGTGTTTTTCCAGAAAGAGAACATCCTGCCAGTTATAAAAATATGCATTTGTGGAAAAAGCATGGTTTTTGTCAACTGCAGGACCTGGGTATTTCTTTTGCCACTCCTGCATGCTTACCTAGGGTCTGCATAATGGAAGTTGGATGGACAGCTCCAAAATCCCATTACTTATAGCTTTGAGGTTCCTTTCCTATTGGAGTCGAACAAACCATAACATCCCACCCCCTAATATTTTTTTTAAATGAACTGTTTAAGGTTTTTGAAAAAGACAAAAAATAAAGGAAGAACTTTTCACTATCATAAAATGGTTCTGGTAGTGTAAATATTTTAAAAAAACTCATAATAAGAAAAAATGATAATTAAAAATCAAACCAACCCCCCTCCACCTTGTAAAAACCAACTGCTTCTCTATTAAAAATGAATTGATTAATAAGGATTTCCAAAAAAAGCTCAGAATCAATAAAAAGTTGATAATTTAAAAGTAATCCAACCCCCCTCCAATAATTCATGTACTTTGTTAATCTATCTCTTTATATTTATTCTGTATTTGAACACATTTCAAATTAATATGCAAAGTTTTTAGTACATCAACAAAAGACACTAACAGATGAGAATTAAAATTCAAAACAAGCCCTCTCCACCCTGTAAAAACCAACTGTTGGTTTATTAAAACTAAAGTGTTTAAGGCTTTAAAAAGAAGCTCAAAATCCAAAAAGGTGATAATTTAAAAGCAACCCCCCTCTTCATCTAAAAACAAAGTCTTCAGTTATTAAGAAAGAAAAAAACATATGGGTCTATGTATAAAAAGGGGTAAAAAAAATTTTACTGCAGCATTTTGTAAAGAAACAAATAATTCAAAATAAATAAGGGCTCAAAATAAAAAAAAAGTTGATAATTTAAAAGCAAACTGACCCCCCATACACCATATTAAACAAAGTGTTTGTTTATTAAAAATGGAAAAAAAAACATACACGTTTTATATATAGAAATTGGAAAAAAAATTACTGTAGTATTCTGTAAAGTAACAGTCGGCCCATGAATCAGAATATTGATGTGCAATGTGTGAAAAACAGTGTTATCAAATGTTGGGGTTCATTATACATACTATTACATATTTTTGTAATTAAATATTAATTCAGTTTTATTTCAGACAGTAAGTTTCAAAATTGGAACATATTTGTCCGGGAATAGCTGATAACATGACTGGTAATATGTGTGTGATGCTTCCATAAATTCAGAGAAAGTCTTGAATTGCTTTATAAATTATTCATAAAATAAGAACATTTGTATGCAGTGCAGTGAAATAAATCTAAAATAAATATTTAATTTTTAGAGATATTTTAAACTAATAAATGTAGACAGAAATTGTTTTCTTTATGTTAAATATTTTGTTATAATTTCATAAATTAATAAGAATTAATAAAATGTATTAAATTAAAAAGTTTTGGTTTAGTTATAAAATAAATTAGGTATTAAATATTTTTTATATTTATTATTTATAGGATGACTATTTTATTTTTAATTTTTAAAAGTACTTAATTGGGAAATATGTAAATGAATATATAGTTTAATTATTTTTATCCAATCAATTCTTTAAAAAAACATTTATAAATTCTGTGTGTAATTAAGTTAGAAGGGGGGGGCAATATTTTAGTAATTATTGTATTTAAAAATTATTGTATTAAATAGTATCAAATTATATTACTGTAGGTTAGTAATGTCTAAATTTTTAATATATTTTTATTTTTAAAAAGTCTAAAGAATTAAGAAAAGTAATATTTAGTTCAACAAAATGTGTAAATAAATCCACTAAATTTCCTATCAATAAACTATTTTAAAGATTATTTAAATTTATTGGTAAATTATGGAACAGGAATCTATGGTCTCGTGAAAGTGAGGATTAGCGGTGAAAAACAAGAATTTATAGAAAAAAATTTTTTCCAGACTTACATGAAAATTTATATATTTATTTATATTGAGTATTTAAAAATTGTATATGTATATTATCCAGAGATATATTACATATAATGAAGATGTGAGTATTTATAAAGTTGAAAACTTTTAAAATCATTATTTGAAGTAAATTTATTGGAAAAGATGGAAATGCAATTTACCTCTGAATGTTATAAGTCATTCGAGATGAGCTATAAAATAGTTCATTATCTGTAGAATATTTATGATATTATTTTGAATGATTACAGTTTTAAAATATTTATTTTTGAATCAAATTTTATACTTGGATCTCTGAAGGTAGTTATTTTGAACACAAATGCTATGAAAAATATAAATGCTAAAAAGAAAATTGTCATATTAAATAAACAAACATTAAATTGTAATGACCTGCTGTTTTATTTGCTATGATTTAATTTTAAAGATAAAGAAAAAATTGTTAATGAAAGTAAAACTATATATTTTATCAAGAATTAATTATCTTTTTAGTATTTAAAAACTGTATTCCTATATTGAATTCTAATGTCTCTTATTCAAATATGAATTGGAAATGGTATGATGTCTTTTATCTGGGAATTACATATTAATTAATATGACCATGAATGCTGCATCTGTTCCTGAACAAATTAAAAATAAGTATATGCACAGAAAGCAAAAATGACTTACTTTTTAAAATAGATTTTTAAATACTAGTGAATAAATAATTATTATCCTGGAAAGATTTACAGAAATGGACTGTAGTGAATATCTTATAATAACAGGATGAACAATATTTTCAAGTATTTTTACAGATTCTAAAAGTTTATCATTTTATTTTTTTTATTATTTTTACATGCTGAGAAGGAAAGTTTGAAAGTGACAAAAAGCACTGGACAATACTCATTGCCTAAAGACCATATAACCTCCAGGTTATAGGCAAATCTTTTAAATTAAAACTTGCATGAAGAGGAGAAACACATATTTTAAACTTTTTTATTAGTTCTTATTTATTTTTATTTTTTTAAAAAAATACTAATATTAGAATTGCAATTTACTTTTAGGTTAGTTTAGAAATTACATTAGTAGACACTTTTAATTATCATAAATCTAATTTTAAATTATTTAACTTTTTTTAAATTTTGGAAAACATTTCTATTACAGTATGTTAGCTTCTAATGACCTCTGTGTAATTGGAATTTATGATTTTTTATATCATTTTGCAATTGGACCATAAACCATCAAAATCTGATAATGTTTTAATCACATAGGTAATTGAATATTTTTAATTATCATATGGTACATATTTTAAGAATTGCTTGGAATTTAAATATCCATATTATCTACAGTAAAGAATGGATATATGGATGTGTGAATTAATAATACATATTTTAATAAGATATATGAGCTATAAGTAAAAATGCATATATTTTGTTTTATATTATAAAGTTTATTATGACTTTATTAATTACTATAATTTTGTATGATTTATTGCTAAGTAAAACCTTATTATATTTATTTTAATTATATGAAGAGACATCAAATATTTTAATCAAAGTCATTTGCATTTGTGGATAAGCATAAGTGTGTGAAACCATTTCTGACAGTATTGATGGTTTGATAAATTAATATGTTAACTTTGTTTAGTATTGAAAAATTGCTTAGTTTAGTTTGCAATGTAGATTGTTTAAATCTATTTGGAATTTAGATGATAGTAAACAGGGGAGTAGGAAATGAAACCCTGGATGTTTATATTTTAGGGTATGTCAAAAAGATAGGTAGTTTAATCTATATTTTATTGAAGTAGATGTTATACAAATGCAATTAACATAGCTCTGTATTATTATATTTAATTTCATGGGCAGTGTTTGTTATTTTTATTTTAATGTTCTGAAAGAGCTGAAAAAAGCCAAGACATTACTTCCTATGGGTAAGAGATTAAGTCATACCTATTATTTCACACTGCCTTCCATGTGGATTAATAAATTATTTTATATTATTTTGTCTTTACTCTAGTTATTCCTTCATATCCTATACATTATATTGCTATCTTAATTTAATAATTAATGCATCATGGAGTTTAGTATCTTGAAAGTAGAATAATGAATAATCTTAGAATGATGAACTGTTTTAAAAAAAAGAAAGCCATGTTTTGAGTTAAATAGAAATACAAATGATCTTGAATATTTAATATTGATGATAAAATGGTAAATGAATCATAACTATTCCTAATATCTATCTATCTATCTATCTATCTATCTATCTATCTATCTATCTATCTATCTATCTATCTATCTATCTATCTATCTATCTATCTATCTATCTATCTATCTATCTATCTATCTATCTATCTATCTATCTATCTATCTATCTATCTATCTATCTATCTATCTATCTATCTATCTATCTATCTATCTATCTATCTATCTATCTATCTATCTATCTATCTATCTATCTATCTATCTATCTATCTATCTATCTATCTATCTATCTATCTATCTATCTATCTATCTATCTATCTATCTATCTATCTATCTATCTATCTATCTATCTATCTATCTATCTATCTATCTATCTAACTAGTAAAGAAGCATAAAGATTTGGGTAATAAATTGTGATCAGCGCTAACTGATGAGTGTTGGTTCACCATTAAATGTGCACTTTAATAATTTTATATCTTTTTCTCATGTCTTTGGTCATATGGTTATAAATGCACCCCATCCAAAAGGTATTTAAAGAGGATAGAAACAAGTTCCTATCTTAAGGGAGAGTAGTGTGATGAAAATAACAATATATCAAAAATATTAGAAAAATTAACGTGTTTGAAAACAATATATTTTATTAGAAAGCATTTTGGCAAGCTAGGTATACACACTTTTATATTATGAACATAAATTCATGTCTGTCCCAAAAGATAGGGTGGTAAGAAGAGATGTGGCATATCTTCAGCAGAAATTTTGTAACTGTACAAATGACACAGTTAGTACAAAAATAAATTATGTTTGCAATAAAATAGTCACTGTAAATTTTGAATTACACAATTAAAAAAGGGATTATTTTGCTAACATAAATCAATATCTTTAACGTGGAATTGGGGGAAATCATAGAAACATAGAGAAGTTGTCTCTGTATTAGTGTAATATTTAACTCCAAATTGTAATGAAAATTAGATCTAATATTGAGTAAGTACTGTTATTGTTTGTTCTATGTGTCTAAATGTATTTGGGTTTGATTGGATTATTAAGCATAAGATACAGAAATTTTATTGTTTAACTTCATACTGTAGAAAATACTTAACCAATGATTGTCTCTGCATTTTCTGTAAATCTGAATTCTAATTTATCACTTTCTCTTGAGCTTTGTATTCTGAATTATCATATGGTACACAATTTCTCAGGGATGTTAACATATTCTTCATTTGGGACAGCAATGTGGTGTCAATCTAGTTGACTATCTATGTAAATTTTCTTTTTAATTGAGTATTTACACACTGAGAAGGCTGATCAACACTGTAGATTTATTTTGAAAATGCTGATTTATTCCAGTGATAATATTTAGGAGAACGAAATGTATAAATCACTGTTTAATCAAAAACTGTTTGAGTAGTAGTTTTCACTTGCAGTTTTTTTTAATTTTGGCAAACTTTTATTTCTCTTTTCAATTTATTATTCGTCTTAAAGAAGGTGAGGATGGAGAGAAGATAGATCGAGAAGGCAAACCGATATTTTACCGATTTACAAAATGTAGCTACATTTCAAAGGATTATCTTATTTTAATTGAAAAAAAAAATGGTTTGAAAATTTGTATTATTTTCTTTTAGCATTACAAATTTGTTTCAATTTTTCAATAGTGAGTGGCAGTGAAGGTAGGGAACAAATCATTCTACTCTAACTAAATATATAAACTCACTGCTTAATCAAAAATCTTCTAATATTAGCTTTCATTTGACATGATTATTTTTGTCAAATTTTTATTTTTTATAATTCAATGTAAATTAAAAACTTCAAAATTGATTAAAGGAAGCAGTTTTGTATAACATGTTACAATATTTGTTTTTTCCTGCTTTGTGTTGACTTAACATGTTTTTATTTGAAACGGTTTTCATTTAAATTGTAGTAACTTATTTTTAAAACAGGCAAAACTCTCCATACAGTAGTGCCACTCAGTGCAAGCCTGAGTAATCAATGGATGCCAGAAGGCTTATACATAAATCACCTTCCAGTGCCTATTCATTCAATAGCCCCATACTAGTTTATGGTTTGTGGCCTTCATCAGTGAGGAACCTTGGATCTGAGAGCACTGTACTTAGATCTTATATATATATATATATATATATATATATATATATATATATATATATATATATATATATATATATATATATATATATATATATATATATATATATATATATGTAAATAGATAATTACAATTTTTTCTATATCTTGGGGTATGGTAGTGGATGTAGGTGAGTCTATATTGGAAAAAAATAACTAAGAAGCACTTGCTGTTATTAAAACAGGTTCAGAAATCAAAACAAAATTGTAAAGTAGATAATAATATGTCAGCATCTGTTTTTTACGACCACAATAAGACATGTATTTATGGTTTTGACTTCAATTTTAATAATGTAAAAATATAGCAATTTAAAAAATAATAACAATTAAAAAAAATAAAGGAAGCTATGATAATATACGAATACAAACATGACTTAATTAACAGGCATGCAGCAAAAGTTATGATCACAGAATTGTGGGAAGGTTAGCCTTTCAAAGTGTTAGTGGACAAACATTACTAGAATAATCAAAAGTGCTCCTAAGTGGATAAAATTTTTAATTATCTAATTACTGTATTTATAAAAGTTTAATTATATATTTACTATAATGCTTTGAAAAATTATGGACATCCAATTATATATATATATTATATATATATATATATATATATATATATATATATATATATATATATATATATATATATATATATATATATATATATATATATATATATATATATATATATTTAATGGTAAAAAATATTATATTTTTAATTTGCTGTAAATTTACATGACATTAAAATTTGAAATTCATTTACAGCTGATGAGGATTTACTATGTAATTGAAAGTGATACTAGGGAATTCAAAATATATTTTTACTATTAAATTGTTTATGAGATATTTATTTATATAGTGTGATGTATATAAATTGTAATAAACTAAAGATAAGCATCTCAAGCTAATGTGCATGCACTTTTTTATGAATGTTAATAATAAATGGATACTTTCATTTCCAACACAAGATAAAGTCTTTGCGAAAGAATAGAATGAATCCACCTATTCTTTCAACCCAAATCCTTAAGTATGGGCAAATCTTAAGCACTGGTAAAGAGTAATTTAAAGTGAGATTGGTTCTCTCTTTAAATTAATCTTTACCAGTGCTTAAGATTTGCCCATACTTAAGCATTTGGGTTGAAAGAATAGGTGGATTCATTCTATTCTTTTGCAAAGACTTTATCTTGTGTTGGAAATGAAAGTATCCATTTATTATTAACATTCATAAAAAAGTACATGCACATTAGCATGAAATGCTGATATTTAGTTTATTAAATTGTTTGTTTATATGTATATATTAGAGCATAAATATGTATTATCTAAATACCAATTCTATTGCAGATTTATTGTTTAGTCATCTGTAGTGATGTGTATTTCTAAATCATGATGCTATTAGACTAATTTGAAACCAGTTTTATTAATGTTAGCAAATCTGTTGAATATGATAGTAAATTCATGATAGATAAATAAATAAAAAAAGAATATTGAAGTTTTATCTAATATTTTCTTTGTCATGAATATTAATAATGTGTTTGTCCTAGATGTGTATTAGAAAAACTTTCTCTCAAGATATGTAATGCACCTGGATATCAAATTTTATCAAATTTTATTGGCTTTAACACCATGAATGAAGATTGCTGTGTTGTTATTATATAATATATAAAAATTAAAAAAAATCCGGGAGTTACAAGAAATTTACTCTATCTATATAGATGTTACATATTTACAGTTTTCATAGCACTTAATTTTTTATTTAGATAATAATATTCACTATATTTTATTATAATGTGAGACACAGTTAATTATTGTATTAAAGGCGGGTGATAATAATAAATGTTGACCTACACCTCTTAGAATACACGAGGCTTTTTCCTGGACAAATAGATTATGGAGATATTAATTATCCTTCAAGCACTATAACCTTTATTCAGATTTGAAAACAAGTGTTTCATAAATTAAGTGCTTAGGAACATAATATTAATGATGATATATTTCTCTCTATATATTCACTTCAAATTTATCACAACCTCTGCTAAATATAATAAAAAAATTCCAATATGTTGACACTGCAATTTTTACTGTTCTTATTTTGCTTTTATATACAGCCTGAAAAATAATGTCATTATAATTCCATATTGATAAAGGTATAGGTGTTTCAAAATATATAATAGTGCTACAAGGAAAGCATAAATAGATCTTATTTAATGTAATGGACACTTACCAACTGCTGTTAGAGTTGTAATAGTTTCTACAAAACAAATAAAAATATATGTAAATAAGCATTTATTTTTATAGCCTATGTTTTATAAATTCTTATACATTAAATATCAGCCCATATATAAGCATTTGGGTTTGAAAGAATAAGTGGATTCATTTCATTCTTTCATAAATACTATATCTTGTGTTGGGAAAGAAAGTATTCATTTATTATTAACATTCGTAAAAAGCGCATGCACAATGGCTTGAAAGGCTGATCTTTAATATATTAAAATGAAAATATACAAAATTATTCATATATATATATATATATATATATATATGAATATATATATATATATATATATATATATATATATATATATATGAAGTGGGTGTCATAATATATCTATTTTTTATGTTAAAAAGTCATCAATAAAAGTATGGTTATCTATTCTTAAAGCCTTACATCTTAATACATCTGGATTTTTAGTCAAATGTTGAAACTGAGAGTAATAATTACATCAAACATGGTTTAAGGAGGTATACTAATTTGAAACCATAAAAAAATGGGTACAAACAAAATTAAATTGTTACTAATAATTCGCAAATAACAACTGATGATTAATGAATTAAACAGCTATAAACGGGTACATAATCTTATAGAATTATAAGTATATAAAAACTCTAGAATATATCAATACGCTAAATATATTTTAATCTTACTATCGAAAATATACAATATGAATTGAAAAGCTGTCTACTTTTGGCAGAAATAATATTTACTTTGTCATTACTTTAATTTAAAATTACCTTAAAATTATAACAACTGTTTCAGATTTGAATAATACACTAATTTTCATCATTTTTAGAGTGCTATGTTTTACTTAGACAAATAGTTTAAGAATAGATTGCTATTATAGGTAGTTTTCTATTATGTCATGTCAGCCATTTGATGATGTTGATGCTAATCAAAAATACATAATATTACGATTTCCGAGCCTGGCCTGTAATTCTATATAAATATCCGTTTTAGTTTTGTAATAGCAAATTACAATAACTAATCATAAATAATATTACTATTTAAACAAAATTTAAAAATTCACATTAAATTTAAAAATGATACCCAAATAATTTACATTTACGTTTTTTTTGACAGTAATTAATCATCAAATGGGATGTTTTTGATTGTGTGTATCTCTAAAAAGTTATGGTATATTTTTAATAGAAAATACATTTTCCAATTTACACAAACCCGACTAATTTGCTTTTTTTTGAAAGTAATTAATCAGAAAGTGTTTTTTTTAGTGTGTATATATAAAAAAGTATCGTAATCCAAATACTACATTTAAAAATGATACAGGACTAATTTGCTTTTTTTATATTATAATTAATAATAATTGGTTTGTTTTTGGTAGTGTGTAGATATAAAAAGTAATATCATTTAAATACTAAATAATACCTCACTAATTTTCTTTTTGACAGTAATTAATAATCAAACAGTGGGTTGTTTTTGTTTGTGCATATATACAAAAAGTAATTTGTCACGAATGAATTTTTCACATGATTGTAGAAATACCGTTCTGCCACACTTAAAAGCAATTAGTACAATCATTATTTAAGTATTAATTTGGTTGTAATTTTAAAATTATAATTGCAATTAGTAATGTCATAATTGATTATTTATTAGTCTGCATTCCGAACAGGTTGTACTCACCTGGTTAAGGAGTTTTATTTAAAATTCTTCATACAGGAATTTCTATCTCTCTGAAGAAATTGCAATCTTTAGTGTATACATAAATATATTGGACCAAAAATAAAGGTGGGATTCCATCTTTATTGTTAAAGTGAGGTTGCCTTAACAACAGTTTGAGATAGTTGATTGTCTATATTGGAATTGTCCTAGTTCTAACTGGTTTCTAATAGTTACTTATAAACACATTTAGTGTTGAACATTATAAAACATGTTACTATCAATTCCAAAACCTGGACTTTTCAAACATATAAATGTCTTCAAATCCAGCCTTACAAAAGAGATAGCTATATGAGTCTGATTTCATAGTAATAGCCTCTGCAATATAGCATCACAAAAGCCTTCAAAGGTACACTTATAAAATTAATAAAATAAATCATAAATTTTGTAACTTGCTTTTAAGCTTGCATTTAAATGTTCACTAGAGAGAGATCTCAACATTTATAAAATAAAGCTTGATTAGAGCTATTGGTAAGCTACCTCTAGTGAACATTTGAATGCGAGCTTAAAAGCGAGTTACAAAATTTATGACTTGTTTTATTAATTATTATAAGTGTACCTTTAAAGGCTTTTACAATGTTTATTACAAAGGCTATTATGATATGATGAAACTGAGCTGAATATAGGCACATATAGATATCTGTTTGCAAAGATGGATTTGAAGACATTTACATGTCTGAAAACTTTAGGCTTTCAAAATGATAGTAACGTTTTTATAAGTGCTGACTTTTGAGATAGCAATTTAGATCTAGTTTCTAGATTTCCAGTGTTCCACTGAGGTGATCCACAAGCTCAAAACGCATTTGTCTAGAGATAAGGACTTTTTGACAGAAATTTTGAATTCCTTCTCTTTTGAAAACTGAAACTCATGACTACATAATTTAAACATGATACATGATTCTCAACATATGCATTTTGTGCAGAACATTAGCAGATCATAATCTCTCCTTTATATACAATCTCTGTTCACTTTATATTAAGATAAAACAATTCTTCAAAAGGTTAATGGTTATGCTTTTATTTTTTCATCTTTTCAACTATTCAACCATTAATTTTATTGAAAAACCAATGATGGAACACTCAAAGTTCTAATGAAATTAACCCACATTGGATACAAAATAAAAAGGGTCCCCCCATATTTTTGGACGTTACATATTCTAATATATTAAAAAAATTCTGGAACAGTGACCGCCAATAATCTTTATTGTACCATAAGATTCAAGAAAAAATACAGTAGTAGCACTGGTGAAACACTCATTAAGTTCTTCGAAAAGCAGGTGACCAATTTAAAAACTGTGGATACCTATCATCTCAGCCTAAATCAAATCATATGAATTGTAAAACATAATTTACCATTAATGATTGAACAATCATTGTTATATGCCATCACAAAAAAAACATCGAACAGATTGCAGATCGGTTAAATAACAGATTCCAATAACAAAAGTATGAGTCAAAAATACTTGGAGAAGAGGAAGGAAGCTATACCAGTAAATAGTATTAATTTCAAAAGAAAAACACATATAATATTTTCTAGTCATCCACAAAATAAAACAATAAAGAGTAATGATAACATGGGGAACAAAAATTATTACTGATATACATCGCATTCAAACACCAACAGTACAACATCTATTAGTAGACTATGCCAAACTAAAGGTGGATATGATAAAGACATACCCAATGAAGTGAATAAATTAAATTAAATGAGGTTGTTCCTCTCCCCAAGGACCAATATTAAAAATGAGGAAGAGAACCATACAAATAATAAAAGTAATCACCAATCTAACATGCTCAGAGGAAGATATATTGTTTAATAATGTGGCACAAAGCTGCTCCATAATAAAAATGTTTGAAGATGTAATATTTAAAGTCTTGTTAGACAGTGGCAGTCAAATCTTTGTAATTTCCAATGATCTTTATAGAAGGGTGATGGATAAAATTCCAGATATCAAAACCATAACCTTCAACTAAGTATAGATATATATTTATTTATAATTCATATATTAAATTTAATGGTAACAAACTATTATAAACAATCCTTAAATCTGCAGAAGTACTCTAGGTTAATTTCTTAAACCTGCCTCATACATAATGCACTACTAAAGCAAAAAATTTCTCAGTCAAATTTAATTAAATGTGAAAATATTAAGAAATTACAATATGTGATTTATGAATATGACATCATATTCTCAGAAATTCCAGGAATGATAGAGGAAATTCAACAAAAAAATAAACTGTTTGAAAACCAACCCTTTCAATTCAAAACATATCCTTTCCATATCAATATCAAAGTGAAATTAACGAACAGATCCAAAAGTTGAAAATCTTCAAATGCTCTTCACAATTTTGCAACCCGATTGTAAAGATGAGATTTTGTTTGGATGCTAAATATCTATACAAAATTACAATTCCAGATAGGAATATACCACCACCCATAGAAGAACTAATCTTGAAATTTATTAATAAAGTATTTTCCACTTTGATTTAAGTTTGAGTTATTGAAAAAATAAACTTCATCGAGATGACCCCCCAATACACTGCATTTTGATATTAGGGATTCACTTATCAATTTACAAGTATGCCATTTATGTTGATTATTTGTGGTACTGGTTTAATAAGATGCCTGTATAGAACCCTTTCCCCTGAGATCAAACAGATTTCAATAATCTATGTAGATCATGTCATTGTTTCTCGTACACACGGAAGAACATCTTCAACATGTAACAATGTTTTAAATAATGTTATAACAAAAGTAAAAATACTCAATTTCAAGAAGAGTACATTAGTATGTAACAAATGGATCTTCTTAGATCATAAATTAGTTGTATTGGGGTGATACATCGTCCAGAGGAGATCAGTGTGATACACATTTTTCCTACAACAAAGAATAAAAAAATTGGATCATAACTTTCTTTAGGATTGTGTAACTTTTATAATCAATTTATTCCAAAATTGCTGACCATGTGGAACCATTTTTAAAATTGGTTAGAAAAGATGAATCAAAATAATGCGTTTCCTAATATTAACACATGATTTTTTAGTGCAAGTAATGTTAGATTTCCCTGATTTTAATAAACTCATTATCGTATAAATAGATAATAGTAGTTATGGATTAGGGGGGATTGTATCCAAAATCCAGTAGAATTGCCACGATAGGGTCTTCTATGTCATTAGCCATTTCTTATACAGTTACTGAAAAGGAAGCAATAACCATAGCGTGGAATTTTTAGAAATTTCGACAAATGCTTCTCAGATCAAAGGTGATAGTGACCATTGATCATAAAACCTTAAATTCTTGAACCGCATCTATTTAATTAACAGTCGTTTCGTTACTTGGAGCTTACTGTTACAAGAATTCGATTATACAGACAGATACTTTTCAGGATCTGAAATCTTTGTAGCCAATATATTAAGTCGAAATCCATGTCGGTCAGAATAGCAACTCATAAACGTGAATAATGCCGACATTTTAAATATTGACATAGCAATTAAAGAAAATGTAAATAAATATTTGTTAAACATAAACCAAGTTCAAACCATAAATCCTGATCTGAATAAAATTATCAAAACTTTGAACAAAGAGAAAATATTGTATAAAGCCAATGATCTGATAAATTAGACAATTGGCTTTTTAAACATAAGTTAAATAATGACAAAGGGGAATGGAAGGTAGTAATTTCAGAAGAATTAAAAACCCCACTCAGACAATATTTACATTATTTATCTGGACACTATGGAGCTCATAAAACTAAAAAATTAATGAAGAAATGGTTTTACTGGATTAGAATGTATCATGATATTATAAAAAGAAATTCAAAACTGTCACATATGCTTAAAAGACAAAAAATTGTATGGATTCAGTGAACAATATAATCTCCAAAAAAGTAAATGCGATCTTAGCAGTAGACATCTATAGTCCATTATCATCTTTTCATAAACAAAAATGCTTGTCACAGACCTATTGTTTTTACAAAACTTGTCACTGCTTACCCTTTACTTCAAGCAAATATGAAAACCACTATTGGAGTATTAGACACCTCACATTTTAAAGATATAGGGAAACCATGGACAATGTTAATGGATTATGGTACACTCTCTTTTATCAAAAAATGGACTTAATATGTACATAAGCAACAAATAAAAATGTGCTTTTTTCTATTAGGAACCTACAATCAAACCCATGTGAACGAATAATACGGGAACTCGGACGTTTGTTCAGAACCTATTTAGGAAATAAGCATAAAAGTTGGGTAATTATACCCAGTACATAGACAATTATATCAACTGGAGTGTAAAAAAATCACTGGATTCTAACACATCAGACTATGATTGGTTCAAAATACCACAATTTCAATCCACATACCCATGTCTGTGTTCACAGAATCATCCAATGACCTAGAACAGGATCGAATAAATCATACAACACAAATCAAATGCTAATGATGAGTGAAAGACAATAAATATGAATGAAAAAAAAGTTAAGTATCATTTTAAAATAGGTGATGTAAGTTTAAAAAATATTCAAATTGGGAGGCGTACTAATGCTGACATTATAACCAAATTCAAAAGCAAAACATATTGATTCATTTTTGTTGCCATAATTTAAAAGTTGGTTATATATTCGCCAATAAAATATATTTAAGAGATCAAAATAAAATGATATGCTTATAGCTCAAGTTCAATAAGTCTTTAGTGTGGTTTTCAATATTTTTCCGATCCAAGTCATACGTTCATAAAATTTGATTTCCATAAAGAAAACATTAAAATGCCCAAACTTATGCAAACTGGAAAAGCACGACTGAGGATGTATGGGTATTTGGAAGTTGATAATCGTTTTATAGTTTATTTCATAGTCATCTCTTTTTTGTAAATGCCCTAAAGTTCTATTCCTACACACATTTCTTCTTAATTTACACTCCATACATAGGACGAGGTTTGCATTAATTCAATTCTTATCCTATTAATATTATCTTCCGATCCACAAATAAGCACATTGTTTGCATAGAACATATAAAATAAATTATTCCCTGTATAAATATATTTAGGATACATGTTTCCTCATTCATTTAAAGATAAACTACAAAATATGCAAATTAATGCCAATCCCATGGGCAACCCATGCTTTATTCTGAACCTTGTATTTATATACAGTGCAGAAAACTCAGAGCATTTATAACGAAATCAGTTTTGTACCTATCAAAGCTTCAGTTTACTAGCATTTAGTTAAACGAAGATAGAACTGTATAACTTGGCTTGTTTTTGACTCCAACATCGAAAGCATTGATTTCTTATTTATTAATTTAATTGAGAAATAAAGTTTAATCTATTCTTGAGAAGTGAGTTAGTGCCTCTTATAGATTTACATTACTAAGGAAAAAAGCGATATAATCACAGAATGTAGAATTTATTGACTTAGGAGCTAATGATAAATTTGTGTCCGATATTTAAAGCATTGATCTGTTAGTTTCAGAATATAGATATCATTAAAACATACACGTTGCTTATGCATTTCATGTATATATTTAATTTTATTAATTGATTAATAAGCAATAGAGTGCTGAGAAAACAAGATGACAATAATATTCTCATGAAAAGTTACACATTTTTTTCTGATTATATGCCACAATGCACTATTACATGTTTATATTATTTCTGGGTCAATAATATTCATTTATCATAATAACTCCATTCACAGAAATAAAACAAACAATAGGTTTATAATAACATAAACTATATCATTATTACTATCATTGTCTGTGCTTGCAATAATAGAATTTTTGATAATTAGAATATATTTACATAATATTTTTGTGTAGCAAATATCAACAACAAGATTGCAAAAACATCTTCTATTAAATACAATAGACAATAATGTGAAGACAAATTATTATATATTTTTCATCTCATAACTTTTAAAATAGATATAAATTTTGAACATTATTGTTGATGCAAAAACAAGTTTTCCACAAATTTTCTTATTGAAAATTATATAATTTTTAAAAACAATTAAAGCAAAAATGTATATACTATTAAATAAAATAAAACAATTTATGCACGGATCCATAAAAATGGTAAATATTTGTTGAGGTATAAAAACACCAACAAATTTTCACACGTCTACTAAATTTTAGATATGAAGTGATAAGATAGTTAAAAATAAAATTAATATAGATTTTAATAGGACATACTTGTAGGTATTGTTGTTAATGGCGCTAATGCTTATATAAAAAAAGATAAAATATTGGTTGGTTAATACATATTTCCATGCATCCAACTATCTATCTATATGTATGTCTATACTATAAACAAATATATTATAGAGTGAAAAACATAATTTATATTGACTTTAACAACATAATTGTACATGGAGGTGTTATATTTGTTGAATACAAAAATGGTGTCATATATATATATATATATATATATATATATATATATATAATATACAAATCAATATATATATCAAAATACAGTACAATTTATATAAATTATATTCTTTTAGAAGTACTTTCGACTATACACTTTGTAGTCTTTATCAACTATATAACGTTGAATAATCAAAATGAGACAACACTTAACAATACCCATAGTTCAATTCAGATTTCCCACAATTCTGTTATCTTAACATTTGATGACTGGCGATTCATTAACATTTGACAATTTCTTGAAATCAACATAACCTCTTTTATTTTACGTTTATTATGACAGTGTTCAATTTGAATAATTTTCATCTTTTTATAATCAAATTTAAATTCATGGATTTAAATTTGATTATAAAAATATGAAAATTATTCAAATTGAACACTGTGATAATAAACGTAAAATAAAAGAGGCTATGTTGATTTCAAGAAATCATCAAATGTTAATGAATCGCCAGTCATCAAATGTTAAGATAGCAGAATTGTGGGAAATCTGAATTGAACTATGGGTATTGTTAAGTGTTGTCTCATTTTGATTATTCAACATTATATAGTTGATAAAGACTACAAAGTGTATAGTCGAAAGTACTTCTAAAAGAATATAATTTATATAAATTGTACTGTATTTTGATATATATATATATTGATTTGTATATTACATATATTGTGAAACGAATACAGATATCAAACTTTATTTATTACATATATATATATGATCCATAGATGGAGCTTTAGCAAGACCTCCAAACAAGCGGATTTTTATTTACATAAAGGTCAGAGTCAGAATTCACAGTCTCTTTCGTTGGCTCCACCTTCAGATCAGCTTATTTCAAGCTGATTTGTTATCATCAATGAAGGATAGAAGTTAGAAACTAGACCTAAACACTAACTCCTAGCGTTTATGCAACAAGTTCCTATCAGTTCGCATGCATGATTTTTTTAGATATGCAAATGTCTTCAAACTCAGCTTATCAAGCCAGATAGCTATATGGTTCTGATATCAGTTCAGTTTCACCACATAGTCAAAGCTTCTGCAATATATATCATTGCAAGAAACTTCAAAGGTACATTTATGAAAAACAAAAACAAGTTTTATATATATAAACTGGCTATCGCTTGTATTTATGATCAATAGATGGAGCTTTACCAAGACCTCCAAACAAGCATATTTTTGTTTACATAAACATCAGAGTCAGAATTCACTGTCTCTTTCCGTGGCTCCACCTTCAGATCAGCTGATTTCAAGCTGATTTGCTATTATCAGTGAAGGATAGGAGTTAGAAACTAGACCTAAACACTAACTCCAAGCGTTTATGCAAAAAGTTCCTATCACTTTGCAAGCATGAATTTTTTAGACACGTAAATGTCTTCAAACTCAGCTTATCAAGCTAGATAGCTATATGGGTCTGATATCAGATCAGTTTCACCACATAGTCAAAGCTTCTGCAATATATATCATTGCAAGAAACTTCAAAGGTACATTTATGAAAAACAATAAGTTTTATATATGTAAACTTGCTATTACTTGTATTTATAATCAATAGCTATCTGGCTTGATAAGCTGAGTTTGAAGACATATACGTGTCTAAAAAATTCATGCTTGCAAACTGAGAGGAACTTGTTGCATAAACGCTTGGAGGTAGTGTTTAGGTCTAGTTTCTAACTCCCATCCTTCACTAATGATAGCAAATCAGCTTGAAATCAGCTGATCTAAAGGTGGATCCAATGAAAGAGACAGTTAATTACTGACTCTGATGTTTATGTAAACAAAAAAAATATGCTTGTTTGTAGGTCTTGGTAAAGCTCCATCTATTGATCATAAATACAAACGATAGCAAGTTTACATATATAAAACTTGTTTTTCATAAATGTACGTTTGAAGTTTCTTGCAATAATATATATTGCAGAAGCTTTGACTATGGGGTGAAACTGAACTGATATCAGACCCATATACCTATCTGGCTTGATAAGCTGAGTTTGAAGATATTTACGTGTCTGAAAAAATCATGCTTGCAAACTGATAGGAACTTGTTGCATAAACGCTTGAAGTTAGTGTTTAGGTCTAGTTTCTAACTCCTATCCTTCACTGATGATAGCAAATCAGTTTGAAATCAGTTGATCTGAAGGTGGAGGCAGTGAAAGAGACAGTGAATTCTGACTCTAACGTTTATGTAAACAAAAATACGCTTGTTTGGAGGTCTTGATAAAGCTCCATCTATTGATCATAAATACAAGTGATAACAAGTTTACATATATAAAACTTGTTTTTGTTTTTCATATATATATAACTGATGATAGCAAATCTGCTTGAAATCAGTTGATCTGAAGGTGGAGCCAATGAAAGTGACAGTGAATTCTGACTCTAACGTTTATGTAAACAAAAATACACTTGTTTGGAGGTCTTGGTAAAGCTCCATATATTGATCATAAATACAAGCGATAGCAAGTTTACATATATAAAACTTGTTTTTGTTTTTCATATATATATATATATATATATATATATAAATGCAAAACCATAAAACAATACAGTACTAGATTAAATTCAAAATTTTACCAAAATCCTTACACAACCATGGTTTCATCTACTACAAATAGACCTTCTCAAGTGAAAATCAACCTAAAAGACATATATTTTTATATATATATTATATATATATATATATATATATATATATATATATATATATATATATATATATATATATATATATATATATATACAAACAAACCTTCCCATAATATATTTCAAACTCCACCTTCCCTTAATATCAAAAGAAGTCTTCATAAGATTGATAGCCTCAGAATCAATGAGTTTTATCATCAAAGTCTCCTTTATTCTTCTTTTTAACTCATTCTTTTCATAAAAAATAACCGAAACATTGTCAAACAATATTCTATGACCTGTATTCAATTCATTAATATATAAAGCTGAGTTAAGATACCTATGTTCAACCCTACTTATATGAACCTTAACCCTTTCATTAAGGCTAAATTTACTCTGGCCTACATAAAATTTACCACAACTACATGGAATTTTATAAACAATACCAGGAATAGACCTACTAACAATAGACTGCTTTGAACCATTAAGTAATGTATTCAAATCAGAACCTTTCCTCCATGCAACCTTCTTTCCACCTAACAAATGACTATTCCTATAAACCAAATTATAAATTGATGCTTTAAATGGTAAAGACATATAATCATCATCCTTACCAACAAAATGCTTATGATATTAAGGGAAGGTGGAGTTTGAAATGAATTATGGGAAGGTTTGTTTGTTTGTATATATATATGTTTTCCTTTAGGTTGATTTTCACTTGAGAAGGTCTATTTGTAGTAGATGAAACCATGGTTGTGTAAGGATTTTGGTAAAATTTTGAATTTAATCTAGTACTGTATTGTTTTATGGTTTTGCATTTTTTTTTTTGCTAGTATAGTGTTAGACAGTTTTGGTGTCATTTTATATATATATATATATATATATATATATATATATATATATATATATATATATATATATATATATATATATATATATATATATATATATATATATATATAAAGTTATAAATTTCATAATTGCTTTTAATCTTGCTTTTATGGTCACTAAAGGGAGCTTACCAATCGATCTAATCAAGCTTTTATTTTATAATTGTTGAAAAAAAAATCAAAATCTCTATTGAGATTCCCAAACCAATTGGTTTTCAGCTTGTGGCTAACCTCAGTGGAGTGAGATTTTGATTTTTTTTTCTTTCCGCACTTATAAAATAAAAGCATAATTAGAGTATTAATTAGAAAAAGTTTAATTAGAGCTTACACAGGTATGAGTAATTGTTGCATCAGTGTTAGGAAAGATGAGCATGCTAATGCAGTTAAACAACCCTTGTCATCATCAGCACTCTCACTCCATACTATAGATTCAGGTCATAAAATTGATTTTTCTAGTACCAGGATCATATCCAGATTTGATAATCTGTACCAGTGCAAAATTAGAGAAGCCATTGAGATACTTAAAAGGCCAGATTGTATCAATAAGCAAGATGATACATGCAAACTTCCTCCTATTTGGAAAGTTTTTTTTAAAAAACATTCTTAAATTTAACATTTTTGCTATTGGTGGAGCTTTAATGTTTTTCAAACCAGTGATTGTAGTGCCTCTACAACCATCTTTCTGTTTTTTATCACTGAGTGGATGGCTTGTGTGATCAAGTCAAAATGTCAGTGTATTAATATTAAAATTTTTAACATGGATGAACCTGCAAAATATGTTTTATATATATTACCCATGAAAGTCTTCATTTTGACACACACACATATATTTATATATATACAAAAAAAGACACAAATCCAAGAAATAATATTATATTTCAACCAGAGGATTGGTTTTCATCAGAAGGTAAAAAATACACAGTGAAATGGCAATAATCAAAAATTACAGATTTGATATATATATTGTGAGTGTTCAAATTGATGATCCAGGTATATATATAAAAAAAAAAATAAGAAAAGAAAAGAAAAACATAGTAAACCATTCAGCATAATATAAATTTAACTAAATCGGATTGATATTATTTTATACTTTTCAGATATGAATGCAGACACCATAGTAACATTATTACATACAGTTTAATGTTTACATATATGTTGTATACATTTTATTTATAGATTTTTTTATAAAAATATTATTATTAAAGGGAAGTATATAGATAGGTGTAAATCATTGATGTATATCAATAATTTAAAAGGTTATTATATCAATTTTGTATTTTGGTTTATAAAATAATATTAAAAAAAAAAAAAAATTGTAATCGAATTTGGATTTAATCTTCACGTGTCTTCTTATCTATAACCGTGTGTGGTCGCCAGGATAAGACAACGTCAGAAAGAGAACATATAAAAATGACGTTTCAGAAGATAACAGGACACACAAGCTTTATCATTTTGCAATAGTAAAGGACAGATTTATTTTCCGTGTCTTTAAAAAAAAAAAAAAAAAAAAATGAATTTTTTTTTTAATATTTTGGATGTAAAACTATAAAACATGAAAAAATAAAGGAATTGTCTGCCCGTTCAATCATTCAGCGGGCAGTGGAAAGGGAATCTCGGAAGGCGGCAACAATGTAAAAAAAAAAAAAAAAAATAAGAAGAAACCTATGAAGTAAAAAAAAAAAAAAAAAAATGGATTTGCATAAACATCGGAACATGAACCCAATGGATCACTTCACCTCATAATGGGAATAGTCAAAGTGCACTCACATCTTCAGGAGAGAAGAGAAAGAGAAGAAAAAAAAAAAGAAAAAAAAATTGAAAAGGAAACTTTTTAATGAAGTATTGCAGGGTTTACGATTACCATTTCTGACGGAGAAACTTTTCTATACACTATGATTGAGGTCGATCGATAGACCAGTAAACAGTGAACGAACTGATTTATAAAAATATGGTATGATTTTTTTTTTATATAAAATGTACGTGTGCTATATATTTTTTTTTATGTAGTAAAAATATGATGATTTTTTTTTTATTGTCTAAAAGTAGTATAAGTTATTAGATGAAAGTGATCGGAGAGGCTCAAAATATTCTTTATTTCATATTCATTCATCCGTAATTATTTTGATAAACAAATAGATTTTGATATCCTCCTATTTCACATTTTGGTATAGGTTATATGTATATTTTATTTTAGTAAAATATCTAGGGGCCTTTCCCGTCATTTATTCTTTTTTTTTTTTTGTTTGTGTCGTTATTGTTATTGCAACACGTATATAGAGAAACACATAGCAATATGATCATTTTATTTAATCAACCCATCTAAAATATAAAGTCATTTCGGATGTATTCTATCATGAATATTGTCAAATTTCTTATTTATAATCTAATAAATTGAGTTGATTTGAATATCAATACTAGTTTAATTATTTTGTCTTATTTGGATTGCGTAAGACGGCGTAGCTATTTAAGTAGCGGAATTCAGGCTCAGCTTGGTAAGCAAATTGGAATATAAGATAAGGTATGTTTAGCTTACTAGTAAAATTATTTTGTTTCTATATAATTTTCATATTTATATTTGCATGCGAATATTATACATACATATTATCATTTATCTTAGTTAATAGTACAAAGTCAATCATTTCATGTTTGTCTGATTCCATTATAAAGATCTAAATTATACTTTATCGTTTAGTTTGGAATAATTCGTCTTGGATATTTTCTTAGACTCTTATAACATGAAGAGAATAGATTTCATTGACCGATTCAATTGAATATTATTTCAATCTATATAAATATCAAATATAATCATATGTTATAATTGTTATCAGTCAATTTTACTCAATTGTTTAAAATTTTCAAACAAGGTGTATTAAGGCTCACAGTTTAATAAACATCCAATAGAAGCTCTATATGTCTTTTATATAATGTGATTGGACATGATAAAGTTAGAAATGAGCTAATAGAGTGTTTATCTGTCTATTTAGCGTTTGCTAAAATAGATATATGCATATTTGGGTTCAGGCATTATTTTGTTTTGTTGTTTAAATAATGTCTGTTTGCAAACAAATGTTTTGTAAAGTGCTATTACAGGTACTTAGAAGCTTATCCATTAATTCATAAAAGCAGCATCTTTAAATAATAAAGTAGAGTTAAATTACTGTAATAAGTAACAGGCTAATAATATATATATATATATGTGTTGGAGTCTGTGTTAGTTATTAATGGGATTTGGTTTTGATTAGATTGCCAATCAAGTAATTAGTCTAATCCTATATTATTGTTTAGGGCAATAGTAGTTGGTTTCACCGCTCTATACAATTTATATTGTAATTGTGACGGATTTGTTGATGTCTGGAGCAGATGGTCGCATTATCTCTTCATTTTACATATAGCTTAGGTAAATGAAACTTTAAAATAGATTATTTGTGCTTTGTGATGGTTTCTTATATAATGGTGACCCAATTGAGCTAGACCAGATTAATTTATATTGGATTTTTAGATTTTTTATCAGATCAGATTGATCATCCTAACCATCACCTTCATCCATCAATTCAGTCAGTTACAAATTGCCACCAACGTTTTGGGCCTTTCTTTCTTCAATTGAAAGGGAATACAGCATTCGACAATTCCGACGGTTACAATATATATATATTGTAACCTTATATTTTATTGTAAAATATAAAGCTTGGTAGAACTGATATAAAACTTTATCTGTCTTTTTCTTGGTGATTTGATTGCCTTGGTTTGCATTTTGAACAGACTAATTACTTGCATTCAAAATAACTTATTGGAGAATACATAATATTTTGCCTTGCTTATTGCCTGTATTATTTTTATGTATTTAAAATTGTTCTTTTCCATCCACTGATTTAGATCAAATGTGTTTAACTTGTAAGAAATCAACAGCACACATCAAGTTTAGTAAAACATGATTAAAAATGATAATAATTCCTATTTATTTAAAATAATCTTAGAAATTATTTTGGTTGTGTTAGCCCTAGAATTTTATATTAATGTGTTTTTGGTTAGCATCAACACCGTCAGGTGGTTGACATGATAGATCAGAACACAACCATTATTTTCATTTAAGTCAAAAGCCATTTATTTAACTAATTTTCAATCATTAGATAAAAATATGATAAACATGGGTGCATTTTAGTGTTATAGCGTTTTTATATTGTTAAGAGACAAAATGGTGTAAGAATTAAATGTAAGCAAAACATGTTTAGCATATTTTAAAAATAATTGATAAGTATTAGGATTAACCAAGAATTCTCATATGAATTTAAATATAAAATGGTGATATTTAATAATAGTATGAGTTGATGAATTTAAAGAGTCTGTTCAAGTCTGCTGGCCACTGAATCAAATCGCTAATAATTTGCTCAAAATATGTTGGAAAGTTTAACTTTAAAAATAGAATTAATAGCAGAAGCTCAGTAGGTTTTGGAATACTTTAACTGGTAACATTATATACATATTTTTGGATATGAAAATTTTTTTAAAAAAGAAAAGGTTTAAAATCAAATTTAAATTTAAAATTTTATTGAAATACTACTTTAATGTTTCTGTGTATGAGTTAAATAGTAAAGAATTGATTAGTTATCTGAACATATACTGCCAGTAATGTCTTTACTATTTCATTTGTTTACTAATTGAATAATGAAAAGAGCCTTTGAACAATTAACTAAAACTTCTTTTAGGTTTCAATCGCCAATATTGATTTCTTAAATTATTTTGCTCTGATTGTTATTCCTAGATTTAAATCTGGATAGATCAATTAATATAGCCTGGATATTATAAATTTGAACAATGCTGAACAAAATGTACAATTTAATAACTTAAGAAAAACATTTTTCATTTAAACTCTACATGTCATGCTTTTGGAATTATCTCATATTCATAGAGCCCATATAAAATCCATTAAGTTAAAAGTACTCATAATAATTAGAATAAATGGATATAATCACATCTATGGAATTCAGCTATAATTTAAAATTATTACTTTGTGTAATGTGTATTTATTGTTCAAGACATTTTTACCTCGATTTCACGGTTAATATTTAATATTCTAAAAAAATTGTAAACTTTTATTTATGAATTTGAGTAAGAATGAATTAATTTTAATTTTATTATTATATGAATTTATATGTTTGGTTCATGATTTATATTTTTACTATATTTAAATTAAACTCATGGGATTGAAAAAACTATTTATTTGAGGGTGGCGAAAAAGCTTGAGAATTACTAATAAATTTATGTTTCATTCCAATATCAGCCTTTCAAGCTAATTGAGCTCGCGCCTTTTGAATGTTAAATAAATGAATACTCTCTTCTTCAATCCAAGATATAGTATTTATGCACGGCGCTAGATAAAATATTTGCTTATTTACTAATAAATTTATGGTGTGTATTAACATCTCACGAAGTATCCTATAAGTTTTTCCAGGGTTCTGTTCCTATATTTGTGTCACCTGTATTACATTAGTATTATATTCATATTTTCAACAGAATAAATCAGTATATTAGTTGTCCTTATTATTGAAATAATATTCATTATGTATTAACCCACATCTGCTAAATTGCTTGTGTTTTTCTGAATTGTCAGAATAATTGAGGAGGATGATTTTTGCACTTTAAATATGAAGTAAATATTAATATGACGTTACAATGTTAAATGGTATTAGTCTGTGCTGGTGGTTAATCCGCAGATTAATTATTTTCCACTTTCTGTATTTTTACACTTATTACTGCGCTGGTGATTTAATCTGAAGAATTGTGTAATTATATTTGTTGCTTTATGATGGTGTATAAACCCACAGAACATTCAGTGTTGTATCATCCCTATGTGTAGATGAATGTATCCACAGGCATATCATTTGACTTCGTAAATGTAAGTTTGGGCAAAGTATTTTGTATTATGATGCTAAAATCATCTTCTTCCATCTATAAATATAACTTATAAGTTTAGTCATAAAATATAGCAGGGCATCTTATTTAAATTATCCCCATAATGTATTACCTTCTTGTTAATTAATATTTTATCTGAACTGAAGTTTGAATTTTCACTTTGGTTTAGCATTGCATTATAGCTAATTCCTGTAAGTATAATATTATTTATTATATTATTATAGGTTTATAGTATATGTTTATTGGTTCTGGAACGGACACATTAGCTATTTCATAAATTGATGTTGAATTTCACTATCGTTTCTTCAAGGCTGAAATTAGAAAAAATTATAATAAAATTTATGATTAGGCTTTTATAAAATTGCGCCTATAATATATTTATTGAAGGAAACAAATATAATATTTTATTTATTTATTTGTTTATTTATGTATCTATTTATTATATTAGACATCATACATCAATTATTTGTTAATCATAAAATTGTAAATAAATATTAATTTATAATTATACTTACCGTGTCGTTGCTATTTGTCATTAATAAAAGCAGAAATCCTATATCTTGAATAAAGCATACATTGGAGTACATACTTTTGTCAGTTTGACATAAGAGTCTTAATAATATTCTGAGAAAACATTGGAATGTTTCTGTTTTTTGGTAATTTATAATGTGTAAAGTGCAATAAAATCTCATTTAACTTTTCCATCACATTAGCTTTGCATTGTTGATTCTAGTACATGATACAAAATTGATTGATTTTGTAAACTTATAAACAGATTTACGAGTTAATGCTTTGATTGAATGTATTTCCTTAATGTAATAATTGTAATTTATCAAACATGACAAGAGTCTCACTGCAATTTATTAAATTATAAATTTAAGTTTATAAGGAAAGAACACAAGTTTTCTATGCTTACTTATTATTGTGAAGCACATACCTAGACTAGCATTTGTACTAAAACCATACATGTCACTCTTAAAGAATAATCTTTAGTAGTTCCACAAATTATACCATCTTGTCCATGGTCGAGCATAAGGTCTCATGCAATGAAAAATCGCAGATTAATGTTTTGAAAGATAATGAAATTATATACATATAATGTGTCTAATTTACTTTCATATAATGCTACGATGATTCTTCTTGGTGTACCCTGGCCACGATAATATTAGATCACAACAATTTCATGTTATATCATTAATTTTGTTTGTTGTGGTGTGATCAGACTTTTAGGTTACAGTTTTTAGCATTCAATGAGATAGGTTTGATTACTTACATTCGTCACATGTGCTCCAGATTAAGACTACAATATATATATATATATATATATATATATATTGTGCCCTTTTGATAAGGTCCAAATAGGTTTACTAAGTCAATTTTCGAAAATGTTTAAATTAATGTTTACATTTTAAATAGTATAAATAATATATGCTATTAATGATATTATATAAGACTTTGTTGAAATAAAGTGAGAGTTGTAAATATATAAAAACTATGTTAATATGTTAAAATAATGAAGTAAAGCTAAATATTATGATTTTTGTATGGTTGGGAAAACTGGTCATAATGAAACAATATACTAAATGTTCTATTAGACAAAGTGCTAAAAGTTCGTTTTAAAATAATGAGTTAGAATTAATTAAACTAATGTATTTTAAGTAAAAATTCAATTTAATATCTCTATTATAAATTATTTACTAAAAGTATAATATTTTATGGTAGACAAATGTATTTGATTTATTATTGCTTAAATAATTTCAAAATTTATCTATTCTAAACTGTATCATTGTTTTATTATTTTTTAATGTAATAATTTTATTATAAAGTATTTAAGATATTTATGATTTAGGACAGCAATTATAAAAAATGATACATATTGTCTGGTTTTAAAAAGCCATGTGACCAGCAAATACACATATTTTGTTCTTACAATGTTTCTAAAGAAAGTTTCAAAATTGCGTTAGGATTGTTTTTAAAATTGAAACATTTGTATATCATAAAAATGTAAATGTTAGAAAAATTTGTAATTGGACAGCTTTAAAACAAATGTAATCAGTAAAGTAAAGTTTTAAAAATAGATACATTGAAAATGAATATTGGATAAATTAATAAAGTATTATTTTTAAAAAAGTTATTTTAAAGTGTTTACTTTGTTTAAATAAAACTATAAAATTCATTTACAATTAAATTTTTTAATAATATTTGATATTTAAAGAGTCATGATTTTACTTCTAAATTTTAATTACATAAGCTTGACTAATATGTAAATTAGACAATAAGTTGAAGACTAACTAGCCAATCAAATTGCCAGTTCAATTTGGTATAAAATTAGATGCTCTCATTTTTCTGGCTTGCTTAATAACTTAATAACTCTCTTAATAACTTGTTAACTTATTATCAATATTATTATAGGTTATCATCTGAAATACAGGCAGGCTCGCTTGGGGCATTGTTTAGGTGTCAAAACACATAAAATGCCATTTCAGCGGCCGCCACCCTTACAAGCTAATACAACATTTATATTGTATTAACCCATTGCTAGGCCACTTTACATGACATTTCACAAAAATAGTACGGTCTGACCTGTTTTGTGCTTCGAAACTATTTATGCATATTCATGCTATTCATAGCTGATTACCGTATCGCTTGAGGGTGTTTTAATTTCAAGGCGGTATCACTTTTCAAATCTATGTAATAGAGTAATGTCATTTCTATTTAAATAATGTTGTTAATTACTAATTATTGTCATATGGTCCCCACCCTTCCCTAAAAATGTTAATATGTAAAAAAATTGGCAAAGGGTACATTCGAACATGCTTTGATAAAGCTCACACACTATGTCACATTTCTGCATGGAAAATATACAGACCAATAACATGTCTAAGAAGAACATGCAATTTGTAAACTTTTCACAAATGCTGAGTTCAGAAAGGTAAGGGAGAGTATGTCCTTTTTTCAGGCACATAATGTCCTACCAAATACAAGACTGTTTGATTATTACAGCAATAAAATAATAAATCAGCTCAAACAATCCCATGTTTGTATAATTTTTTCATTACAAATTGACAAGAATTTGGATGATGTTCTTTCTTCAGTGGGGCTAAAAAAAATGACTACTTTTTGTTAATAATATCAAAGCATGACCCCCCCTCCCCCGATAAAAACAGTTTATTGTAGAAGCCAAAAAAAAAGATAATTCAAAAGAAATATAAATAAAAGTTAAAAGTGAGAAAAAGTTGTGGATAATCAAAAAAATTATTGACTTTTTGTTACAATTACTTTTCCAAGTATGGTGGTTGGAATTTGAAAACAATTTTTACCCCCAAAAAACACAAAACTTACTTTTGATTTAATAAGAAGAAAAATAATTTTGTCAACCAAAAAAAAAAAAAAAGGTCGAAAAAATTCGAAACAATTGCCAAATAATTGCATTCTATTTAAAACAAGTGGGGGTTAAAATAAATTACTCTTTTTGTTTACTTTTTGTTTAATAATAACAGTACGAAAGACCCCAAATATAAGCTGTTTATTGTAGAAGCGAAAAAAAAAAGAAAATGCTAATTCAAACAAAATAGAAATAAAAGTAAAAAGTGAAAAAAAGTTGTTTAAAAAAACAAAGATGTTGACTTTTTGTTACAATTCTTGATGCGAGGGTGGGTGTTTCAAAACAATTTTTTAACCCCCAACAACACAAAAGTTACTTTCGATTTTATAATAGGAAAAAAACAATTTAGTCAACCAAAAAAAAAAGGTAGAATAAAGTCTAAACAAGTCCCAAATAATTGTATTCTATTGGCGGGATTAAAAAAAAAAATGTTGACGTCGTGAAACGGTCCAAAGTTTTAAAATAATAAAAATAAAAACACAAAATTTAATTACCAAAATTTGTTCAATAAAGAAAAATGTCAGGTTAAAAAAAAAACGAAATGAATAAAAAAAAAATTGTTTAATAATCAAGTAATCATGTTATAAATGAAATAAAAATTTGTTTAATCAATAAAAAAAATCATGTTCTATAAAAAAAAGTTGTGGCCCGGTAACATGACATTGATTTTGTATAGCATCAACGCCCTTAGCAGCCGTGCCCAGATTTCAGATGATTACCTTATTATCATATATCAACATCAAAGTATTATTGAATGTACTTCTTAGTATTATTATTTTTAAGGAAAAGTTTTGAAGAATTAATAATTTACTAAGTTAAAGTAAATAATGCAGTTCTAAATTTAAAAAAAATCTATACTGTTTATTTTTATTAAAGCTTAAGGCAACTTCATGATAAAAATATAAATTTAATACCAGAAATGATATATTCAAAAGAATTAATGATCAAAGTACAGCTAATAAAGGTAGGCATAATTTTAAATATATTATGGAAAATTTTTATATCATTATTTGGTGAGCAGAAATAGTTTTTAAAAGTTTAACATTTTTATGCATTATATTTTAAAGATAGGAAACTTTATTTTGATAAAAAAAAGTTATATGGAAAAAAACTTAAATTTTAATGTTTTTGAAAAGATAAAAAAATTAATTTAATAATGAACCTAGAATAAAAGATATCATTGATGCTTACATTAGTAACTACGTATGTCTTTTCTTTAAAAAAAGTCGCAGTCAACATTTTAAAAGAAAATATTATCTTTAAAAAGTTTATCAAAAACTTTTTTTGAAAAATAATTAAATAGAAAAAACCATCTTATTATGGATATAAAATTTTATTACAGGTCATTACTTAAAACACCGTAAAATATTTAATATTATAAAAAATGTTTTTTTTTTTTTTTTAAAAAAAAAAAAAAACCTTATTCGTCCAAAAGAAAAAAATTGGGTAATTAAAAATATATTATCCTGACTAAAGAAATATAACTTTATAAAAGACTTTATTTGAATTACCATAAAATGATATTTTGAATGGAATAAAAAAATGTGTATTATCTGTAAAAATACATATAGATTTATATACCTGACACTGATGCAGCTAAAAGCCCATATAGGGTCCAAGTGAATGGGAAAACTCCGGAGATTATTTTTAAAACTTTCCCAAGTGATATCACAATTTAATAATTATTGTTCCTGAAAAGATGCAGATAATATATTGTGTTTTATAGACTTTTATAACAGGATTGATGATTATTTAACAAAATATTTTTTTGGATACAAAAGTCGACTTCATTTTTCTTTTTATTTTTATCATTTATGAGTTTACACGCTGCGGGGAGGAGAGAAAAGTCATTTTAGTTTAAAGATTTTTGACAATGGCTATCTTAGCAACAAGCCCAGGGAAGAACTTCTATAAAAGAATATTAGAAGGAAAAAAACTTTTAATTTGAAATTTATGGAGAAGAAAGAATTGGATTTAGGATGTATAGTTTTTTTTTTTTTTTTTTTTTTTCATGTATCAAAGCATCGGCCAGAAAGTGAACCTGCAAACCCAGGACTACTGCTTGTAAGGCGGCTTTGCTGACCACTCCACCACTAACACTTGACAAACTGTAGGTTTTATTTATCATCTCACATACTAATTATAGTATTAAGTTTTATTAGTGTTAGGTAGAAAAAATTACATTTAAATATTTTATTTAATCTAACATGATTAATATTTTTAAAAATATTTTAATATTTTTTAAAATTTTTCATAAACATTTTAAAGTTATTAGATTGATGCTGAGTGAATGTTATTATTATTTAATATGTTTTTCTTGTATGAAATATTGGACCAGAAAACGTCCAAGAGTGACCGACAAGAGTATTGTCACTAGGTAAATCTTATAAAATATATTAATTTTATACGATGTATATTTTATTGTTATTTTCTGGAATTGCTTGGAATATTTTTTTTTTTGATATGGCTTTGTCACATGTGTGTGCACATTAATTACACATGAAACTGTAGTATTATTCTACTGATATAAGCTATGATTTTTAGAAAGATATGCATACTCTTCTTTTATATTACTAATGTAATAGAATTTATTGATACTTATAATTCTTAATGATTCTTTAATGGAAGAACCTTATTTTAGAAATATTTTGAATATTGCTTTTAACATCTTAAAATAAAATCATTGATATTTTTATTGCTGAGTTTTTTAAAAGTGAATAAACCTTTTCTTGCTGTAGTTTTAGATAGTTAAAGCCTTAAGTTAAATTTGTTTATTATTTAGAGTAATGCTAGATATTTTTGCGATGTAGATTGTTAAGTCTATTGTGAATTTTAATTGATAGTGACATTGGGAATATTGTAAAGAAATCAATTGTATGATTATATGTAGGATGTATGGAAAATAGGCAAGTAACTTATATTGTTATCTTAATAGTTTATGCATGTACAGATAACCTAGGCCTGTGTCTTGTATACGTTTTCTGTGAGCAGTGTCTTTCTTGATATTTTTTGCATTTTAAAATGTTCGAATGACTGCTGGATAAATAGCCTGGGCTTTATTATTATATTTGAGGTTATTAGACAGAGAAATCATACATCTTCGTTCACATTGTATCCATGTAGATTACCCCATATATTTTATACTATTGAGTCTTTATTCTAGTTAGTTCTTCATGCTTACGAATCGTTTCGCTATCTTGATTTCGACAGTTATTGCATCGTAGCATTGTATTTTATGAAAGAAAATAATAAATAATTTTTGAATTGTAGTATCGTTATTTTGAAAGAAGATGAGGGAGGTTTTTCTTGTTTGGTATAGGTTAAAGTTAAATACAAATGAGATTGAATGTAAATGGTAACAGTGAATAATAAAGAATCATAGATATTTTCATGTTTTATTAAACAATTTTTAAAAAGGCATAAAAAGAGATGGTAATTATTCTCTAGATTTTTGAATAATTTTGATATTTAATTTTACGTGTTAATGCATATTTTTAAAACGATAGAAACATCCAAAATGAACAAGACAGAATAGAATGAATGCTTTTATTTTGTAAATATTATTTTGTTTAAACATACACGAAACACACATATAAGGATTTTATTTAGAGTAGTGCCAAGCAAAGTATATAAAAGAATATCAACCATATTATTTCATTAAAGTCAATTTATTCATTGAACGAACCAAGATAAATGTTTAAAATAACACTACCACTATTATATTATAAGTTTGATTAATTTATTGTAAAAATATATGAACAGATTTCAAAAATGAATATTATTTAAATATTTCATATTTATATTTCCGTGTACACTTACGAAAACCATATGTTTTAGCTATGTCAATTAATAGATATTTTTATTGAAGTGTAAGTGTATTCTTAAATTATTATTATTATTATTATTATTATTATTATTATTATTATTATTATTATTATTATTATTATTATTATTATTATTATTATTATTATTATTATTATTATTATATTTTAAATAAATGTGCCCAAAAGTTTTCAAGTTGGAGTAAAGGCTTATTTACTTGTTAATTTTTATTTTTAAATGTGGAAGTATGTAACTTAATATTATTTTCATCATTAGTTTGGTATTTTTTAGATTTTATCAAACACAATTGAAAATAGTATATATAGTTTGTTAAAAGTATAGATTAATAAAATTTTGTTAAACTTGTTTTTATAAAACTTTGTGTTATGTTGATTTATTCACCACATGATTGCCAGATACTAAAATAAACATAATATTTGCACAGAACAGATATAATTATTCACTTTAAGAAATCACAATGCTTCGGAATATAATATTTTTGAGATATTTCATTTTGCATTAATATTATTATTATGGTCATATTTAATTGCACAATTTATTGCATAGAATTTTAACGTTGTTTGTTGCCACATATTATCAGATTATGTCACATATTCTATGTAAGATCCCACATGATAACTAAAACATATATATTACTTATTGTTATTATCATTATTGTTAGTTACCATTATATTAGACAGTGGATAAGATTAATAAATATTTAATGAGGAATAAGATTATTTATTTATGTATTTATTTATTATTATTAGTTAGGTGTAGTTTAGGATGATACAAAATCCCTTATCATGCTTGAGTACGGAAGATTATAAATTGATTGAAGTTATTTTAAAGAACCTGAGATAATTATAATTATATTGTTTTAATAAAGAGATTAGAATTTATTTAGTAACATTATAGAAAATTGATTATTATTATTTGAAAGTCGTAAGAATGTTATCAATTTATTATTATTTGAAATAATAGAGGAGGGATAGTGTTCTTATGCCACTTAGATTGTATCTCGTGGGATATTGGCTCGATGTAATTCTTTACTGCTTGTACTTCACTTCATTGTCTCATGATTTATTAATATTTAATTTATTTTAATTTTTATAAACCGAACCGTTTCTTATTTAGTAATCAGTTAAACCTAGTTAAATAGTAGATATTGTTGTAGGATACTTTTATTATTGACTATAGTAAGATTATATGAGTTTTAGCCCAGCATAATCATTTTATCTGAGCTATTCGTATTTTTTCCTTATCATTATATTTCCAGTTGGTAGGGGTACGTATGTATATATATATATATATATATATATATATATACGTATATAGCGTCATATATATATATATATATATATATGACGCCGTTGTTGGATGTATTATAGCTATCTACTCTATTCATTCAATTATTTTATTTATAAATATGTATACATATTGATTAAAAAAATAATATACAATTAGTATGATTTAATTTCATTTTCTCTGTCATAGTTCCAAGAAATATATAAAAAAATATTCAAGAAAAATGATATACATTCTTTACGTAGCATTAAATTGCTTCTCAAAAAATATTAAAATTTATTTCTCAACTTAACTAATGACATTTTGCACGATGTTTTATGCTTAAGAGGTGATTGTAATAGGACTCAAGCCTATGGGCTAAACTTAAAATATTACGTAACATATGGCATTAGTAATCAGTAGTTAATAAGCAAGTGTCTAATTTACATATTTCACTTTACAGGCAAAGAATCTGTTTTGTATAATACATCGCTGTTATTTGTGATAAAAAAGCTTTTAATATTTTATTTTCTGATCCTTGTGCACTGCCCACATTGAATTAGCATTTATTGAAGCGAAAATTTGGACAGATTTATTTCATTAATAAAAAACTCTGACTTTACAAAGGGCTTATCTTAGTGCGGGAATATAAGTATTGATGTTGCAGAAACCCAACTTAAAATATGGTTATTTATTCAATAATAAAGCACGTTGAATATGTCTTTGGTGTACTTTTAAATATTCTTTCGTTCATTGTCATATTTCTTTAACATTTGATTTCTATACAAAAAACATTTACAGCCTGAAAGCTTATAGAAGAAGAAAGAACCCAACTGTGGATATCTGCGAATATATGGCTCTTAGGAATTTGAATGATTTTATAATTGTTTAATAGTTTATTTTGTTGTCATATCTTTTTAAATGCCATAAAAATGTATTCCTACACACATTTCTTATTTATTTATAGTCCATACTAAGAACGACTTATTTATTTATTCACTTCTTATCATATTAACATCCTCCAATACACATATCAGTACATTGTTTACATCGGACCTATGAAATATATTTAGTGATACATGTTTTCTCATTCACTTATATTTAAGCTACTGAATATGCAAATTAATGTCAATCCCATAGGCCACCCATGATTTATTCTAAAAATTGCATTGATAGACAGTGCAGCATCAGTTTACTATTATTTGGTTGAACCGAGATAGAATTCTATAACTTGGTTATATCAAACGTTGTATGTTTAACAGATAAATTTAAACGCATATTTTTCTCTCACACATTGAAAACGTAAATCTTTTATTAATTAATTTAATTGACAAATGCAGTTTAATCTATTCTTGAGAAGTGAGTTAACTTTTTATACATTTATATAACTAAGGAAAAATAAACAAAAAAATGATGAAATTAGAGAATGCAGATTTAATTGACTTAGGAGCTATTGATGAATTTCTATCTCCGATGTCGAAAGCATTGATCTTAGATTCCATTAAAACATACATGTTACTTATGTATTTCTTCTCTACATCTAAACCTTTTAATTGATTAATGATCATTAAATTCCTGAAACAAATAGATGGAAATATTTTCTAGTTAACAGATGCTAACATTTGAGTTCTCATGAAAAAATAAACTTTTTCTAATTTAATGCCACAATGCACTATTACACGATGATGTATTTTTCTGGGTCACTGATAAACATTTGTGATGATAATTCTCATTCGAAAAAGGGATTAAAACAAACAAGAGGTTTGTAATAACATAAACTGTATTATTATTACTATCATTGTCTTTCCTTGCATTAATATAATTTTTGATAATTAAAATATACTTACACAATATTTATGTGAAACAATTATCAACAGAAGTATTGCAAAAAAGTGTTATTGGAGATGTTTTGTCTCTGGATGGGAGGATGTCCACAGGATTTAAGCCTGTTGTTTCTATTTCTCAGGGCTTTCCTGTGAGTGCACTCCTTTTCACTGCCTATTGGAATCCCCTCCTGCTAAGCATCAATGCATATCTTAAAGGGATACCCATACCTTTGCTGAAAGAGAGGGTCCATCATGTCTCCTATATGGATGATGTGGCTATTTTTCTTGCTTTATGGGAGGAGTTTGCTTGGCTAGGGGAGCTCTTGGACCGATTCAAATGTGAATTTGGTCTAAAGGTAAACAAAAAGAAATCAGAAATCCGGTCAATTATGATCGGCAAGCAAATTCCTGGCATATTAAAGTGTCCATCTCAGAAGTCCCTGAGTTTTCATCTAGTGCCCCTCCCCCCATCTAAAATGGAGAGAAAATTGAAAATGATCTAATGATGAAGATAAAATTTATTGGATCGTTGGAGATTTATTTGTCTTTGTTCCAGAAAATCATGCTGATGAATGCTACCATGCTTCCCAAGATCACATACACTCTTACAGGCTTCTCATTGATGAAAGCCTTTATAAGGAATGTCAAAACCCAATGTAAAAAGATGTGTTGGGTTAAGCTCCTGTCATCAGTCTGGGCCTCCTACACAAACTAAACAGATGAATGGCTTAGGATTACACTCAGTCAAGATCTTATTAATACAGTGCTTTCATAATGTACTATCCAGATTATTTATAAAAAACCCAGATATGGAAGAACCAATATTTTCATAAGAAATAACTCCTACTGATAGGCCACCTCCCAAAAGTGTAAGGCTTTGGATTCAAAAGCAAATCTTTGTAGTATTTAACCATCTAAAAATGAAGAAGCCAGGGACAATGTTCAACAACTAACTAAATTACTGAAATGCATATGATCTTATGAATCTGGAAAAAAACTAAAATTGACAGTATTCTTTCAATTGGGATATAAAGCTTCTCAAGATTGACATAACGTCTAAAATTTGGAACTGAAGTTTGTTGATTGTTTAATCAAGATCAACCTCGGGGCCTTACCTACCGCTGACTTCCTACATAGTAAAAGGAATTATAATCTGGACTCTATATTTGCACTATGTATGTAAAGTGATGAGACAATGGCACATATATTGGAAGAGTGTCAAATTTGGAATAATATATGAAACATTATTAAATATTTCATTAAAAACAAAGAATCAGCTTGTGTAAATATGATTAAAGCCTTCAAGAATGGGCATTTTGAAATCATAAGATTTGCAACATTTATAAATTTTTGCATTTGGGTCACTGAGAAATGAGATCATCTTCGAAAGTGGAGAAAAATATGACATGATTAAAGTGAGTTTACACATATTAGGAAAAGTTAAAGAATTAGACCAAAAATTTTCTCAGAATTGGATGTTTAACCAGACCTGGTCTTTAATAAACCTAAAGCAAAATGTAGTACTGATGATGAAAAGAATATAAAGTTGTAAATCCACAGACACTAAGAAAATTTGAGTGAACCATTTACCTAAAACATTTTAGATAAACTTTATATTAAAGAGGTCCAAGAACTAGTAAACATTATTATAAAGTTATTAACCTAATTGATGATTAATAGGAAAGGGCTTTCATTTGATTAACTTATCAATTTTAATCAATGACCCAATAAATATATTAAGACTGTTTTAATAATGCTTAATGGTAACCTATTTATTTACTATAAAGAATGTATGATATATTTCATATATTTTTCAGTCTTAGGTATTCTATGAAAACCTGCTTTTAAGTATTTTTTATGAATGCTATCCCTATCTTCGATTGGCTAACCTCATGATCTATAAATAAAGTGTATGGCTTTCAATATATGGTTCAAAATGACTAATCTCTCGAAATTTAAATGTTAAATTAATACACACAGAAATATTGGAAGTGCTCTTTTCTTCACTTGGGAAGATAAAGCTTCATAGACTAAATGGCTAAATATGTTTTTAATAATTGTCTAAATGTTCGTAAATTAAACAAACTTATATGTGTTTGAATTGACTAACACCGTCATCGTATATGTGATATGCATGATCAGATTAATGTAAATGGACCACAACTAGATTTCAGGAATGGAAAGTTATATGTCTTCAATTTCTAATGATAACTAATGTCTTAATGTAAATGATATGAAAATAATTGTTTATTCTATGAATACAAGGGTAACCTCTGATTTTGTTAAATGGTTTCCATTGAGATTGATATGTAAATAATTCTTATGGTTTGTGAATAAATTTTCCTTTTGAAAGATAGACAATAATTTGAAGTTAATATATTATATACTTTTCATGTTCTAACTTTTAAAATTGCTATAAAATTTTAACATCAATGTTGATGTAAAATCAAAAGAAATATATGGTACAAATGAAATCCAAATAATTTGAAATATACTTATGGAAAAAAAACAATAGATTCCCCAAAATTGATGCCTTCATTGCTCTTGCATTTGAAAATATATTTAAATGGTAATGAAAAATGTTTATCAAATTTCCTATTTCTCTAGAATTACCCATGACAGTTTAAAATTTGCCTTTCATCTAATATATATATATATATATATATATATATATATGGAGGCCTTAAATGAACCGAGCAGGGCAAATTCCTAATGTCCACTCCATACGTTCTTGTAGTTGCAGCTGTTATTACTATGTGTTTATTCATATAGTATACGAACATGGATGGGCTGCTCACCAATACGCATTAGCCAGCGTGGTGAGTTTATTGGCTTTTTATCTCTGAGTTTAAGATCAAGAAACACCACGGTCTTTCTTCTCAATGCCTGATAAAGCAGAATGAATGTTTGTGTAAATGATACATATTTTTCCAATACATATATACAATTATGACAGACAAAAATAAAGCATGGCCCTTATTGCCAGGAGGCTGTAAAGTCAGCAACCACGGAGGCAGTTGGTGGACAAAGGCGGAGGGTGCTAAGAATCCCCTGATTGCATACCCAGGCTGCCATTTGATGACAACTTTTGATTTAGGTACTTACAACTGCAGATCACTGTCAAGTGAAGGAAGATTGCAAGAATTAGAAGAAGAACTCTCTTATATTAAATGGGATATTATTGGACTTTGTGAAGTTAGAAGAAAAGGTGAAGAGATAATTGATTTAAAAAGTGGACATATATTATATTACAAAGGCACAAATATTGGAAATACAAGTGGAGTAGGATTCATTATAAATAAAAAGTGGAAGAACAATATTGTGGAGATTGATGGTGTATCAGACAGAGTGGCAAGATTAGTTATACAACTTAATCGCAGATACCAAATGCAGATAATTCAGGTTTATGCCCCAACAAGTTCTCATAGTGATGAAGTAGTAGAAGATTTTTATATGGATGTACAAAAGGCTTTTGATCAGAGTAAACAACATTTTTAAATCGTTATGGAAGACTTTAATGCTAGAATTGGTAATTAATGAAAGATGAAAGTGCTGTAGGTAATTTTGGTTATGGTAATAGAAATGAGAGAGTATATAGACTTGTGGAGTTTCAGAAAAAGAAAAACTTTATATTATGAATTCTTTTTTTGAGAAAAATGTTAAAAGAAAATGGACATGGAAGCATCCAAATGAAGGTACAGGAAAATTGGATTATATTTTGACTAACAGGAAATACATATTTCAAGATTGTAATGTTCTTAATAGATTTAACACAGGAAGTGATCATCGATTAGTAAGGTGCAAGATATGTGTTAATGTAAAACTAGAAAGACAAAAATTGTTAAGAAAAACAATATTTACAGCTGATATTCCTAATCTTCAGAAACATTCTAATGAATTTAAATTAGAACTTACAAATCGGTTTCAAGTATTAGTAGATTTTGAACTTGATTCAGATTTGAATGAAATTAATATGAAAATAACTGTTACACTTTTAAAAACTGCAACAAAGATAGCTGGTAGAAAAAAGGAGCAATTGACCAATAAAATTTCTACTGAGACTAGAGAATTTATGAAGAACAGAAAAAAATATGAGATATACAGAAATGATGCATTAAAAAGAATTGAATAACTCGAATTTTGTAAAATAGTGCGTAAAAGAGTTGAAAATGATATAAGAAAGTATAACTGTGAACTAGCAAGAAAAACTGTAGAAGAAAATAAAAGTCTTAAGAATGTAAAACAACATTTTGGTATTGGTAGGAAATATATATCTGCAATAAGAAAAAAAGATGGAATTATTACTAAAAAGTGAGATGACATCATGAAATTGGTAGAAAATTTTTATCAAGAATTATATAGTAATAAAGAACAAGTACCTCCTATATCTATTACATCTTCCGAATTGCCCAGAATTTTAAATGAAAAAGTGAGAAATGCAATCAAATGTATGAAGAAAGGAAAGGCTCCAGATAATGAAGGAATTATAATTGATATATTAAAAGAAGCAGGTGAAGAAACATAATTTTTTTTTAGCAAAGTTATATACTAAATGTCTAAATGTGAAAAATGTACCGGGTGATTGGAAGAATGCAGTATTAATATTAATATTTAAAAAAGGTGATAAAGAAGATATTAGAAATTACAGACCTATCAGCCTTTTATCAGTTTTATATAAAAAAATTACCAAGATAATTACAACTCGTCTACAGAGAACATTGTATTTCCACCAACCAAGAGAACAAGCTGGATTTAAAAGTGGTTTTAGTACAGTGGATCATATTGAGGTACTGAGAGAAGTTATAGAAATGACAAATGAATATGAGTTGTCTTTATGTTTTGGATTTGTAGATAATATTATGAAAAGGCATTTGATTCTATAAACATTTATTCAGTGATTAAAGCATTGGAGCATCAAGGTATTGATCCAAGATATTGTCATATTTTAAATAATATTTATAAAAATGCAACAGCAACAATTAGATTACATAATGATACTGGGAAAGTCAACATTGAGAAAGGTGTAAAACGAGGTGACTCCATATCTCCAAAACTTTTTACAGCAGTGCTGCAAGAAGTATTTTGTGGATTAAAATGGGAAACTAAAGGAGTGAAAGTAAATGGAGATTATTTAAGTCATTTAGATTTCACAGATGATGTAGTTGTTTTTGCAAATAATGCTTCATAGCTGCAGGAAATGTTGCAGGAGTTATCAGATGAAAGTAAGAAAGTAGGACAAAAGATAAATGTTAAAAAGACTACAGAAATGTTTAATCGATTTGCTCAAAATATGAAAATAAAGATTGAGTATGATGAATTAGAAGATGTTAACAGTTACAAATACTTTGGTCAGATTATTAATACAGATAGAAACATAATGGAGGAAATTAATCATAGAATTAAACTTGGTTGGAGTGCTTTTGGTAGAAATAACTTGATACTAAAAGGAAATATGCCTATGTGTTTGAAAAGGAAGGTTTTTAACAAATGTGTTTTACCTGTTCTTACTTATGGAAATGAGACTTGGACACTCAATAGAAGAGCAATACAGAGACTTCAGACCACTCAAAGATGTATGGAGAGATGCATGTTGAGAACAACAAGAAGAGATCGAAAACGCAATGTATGGGTAAGAGAACACACAGGTGTTACTGACTTCATTGAAAAAATTAAAAGATTGAAGTGGAGTTGGGCTGGACATATTGCTAGAAGAGATGATAATAGATGGACAATTGAAATTTTAAACTGTTTTCCAAGAGATTGTAAAGACCCAAAAAGAGACCACATGTGAGATGGATGGATGAAATAAGAAAGTGTGTAGGGGTGATGTGGAGAAGAGAAGCTAAAGATAGGAGAAGATGGATTAAACTTGGAGAGACCTTCATCCTGCAGTGGATTGATAATGGGTGATAATAATAATAATTATATATATATATATATTGTAGCATTCTCCTAGATTGCTGTAATCATGAATGAATCATACCGTACGTTTTAGGCGCTATAATCTCCCCTGTAGCCGTTCCGCTAATCTAACTAATCCAATTTACACGTTTGGAAAACATATATTTCTCTGTAACCTTCCTAGCTACTACTAATCTAGAATATACGCCTAAAAATAAATGATAAACTAAAGAGATGATTTCTTTATTAACTAAGCTCGCATGAAACTATAAACTTAAAGATGATTACAAGGTGATTAATAATTTCTGGTGAAATTAGCCTCAAAATCCCAGACAAGCAAACAAGCAAAAGGTTATAAAATAAACTTAATATTTGTTAAACCAATAAATAAATAATAATTAGATCGATGGAATGAATATGAAATTAAAAATATAAATTAGGCAATAAGTAAGTTAGGATGTAAATGACTAAATGGATGATGAAAATAAGTAATAATTAAATAATAAAATAAAATGAGTCTGAGAATGAAGAGAAAAGAATGGATATGTATAAGAGTTAATGGATGATTAACATGATAATGGAATAAGAGCTAATGAATGATGAGTTAATTAGGATAATGACTTAGATGAAAGAAGAATAAAAAAAGATTGAAATGACAGATGAGAAGAATGATGATGATGAAGGATGATGTACAGAACTCTAAATTCGATATTGAATTAAGTGATAATGGACCATTAAATAAAATACGGATTCTAAGCTTACTAAAACCAGAATATTCGCCATAAAGTCAAAACCAATCACACATTTAAGTCAAAAGAAGAAGTTTATACTTTAAAGTTTGGTTGACCTTTCATAACACTATGAATGTAACACAATTCCACTCTAACTACAATAATTAACTGGATATAAAATTTACCATAAATTCAAATCCTATAGCAAATTACTATAACTTATCCTTCTCAGGGTTCACATAGCTTAAGAGTGTTATAAAAATATACTTGGGTCAGTGAGAGGTATTTTACCACTACCCAAGCATAACACGCAAAATAGCTCTTAATACCGAACTGAATTACTAAACGATATTCAGTAATTTCAAATAAATTCTATAAATTCCCTAACCATGATAAACTTTAAGCTTCAATAAGCAGGAATGATTTTTCAATAGCTAAACACAATAACTTTCCAACTTTTTTTCTTCATTAATTAGAAACAAGGTGATCAAGACCAGTGAATGATAGATCTGTGGATTCAAATGAACTGATCAAACGAATATTAGGTGTTTAATCTTTTAGTATATCACTTAAACTAATATTCTTTAGATTAGTATGTTTAATTATTAACTAATGATGCCCTAGATATACTCATAAATTATAGGGCTTAACAAAATTATTCTGATATACCTACATATAGTGACTTTTACAATATTGTTTGATGACAATTTCCCTATACTCACAGGATAGGTCGATAGCAATAACAATAATAATATGTGGGCGTGTTGATTAGCAATAAGAATACTGACAACTAAATAAATTTTTAACACAACAAGATTTATTTACATTATGTAGAAGTCTCTTTCAGACACATTACATGAAACAAGATAAATCCATTAATTAAAATCAGGGATGGAAATTAATTACATTAACTAATATGACAAACATTTTGAATATGTTTCTTTATTATTCTATCTCATACAATAAGATATTTAAACCTTATTTGAGCTAACTTAGCATTTAAATTGCAAACAAAATGTATTGATGTCTTTTGGATATACACAACTTTTTAAATGTAAAAACTCTAAGTTATAATTTATTATATCAAACTGTAGCTGTTTGATTTATTAGAATATGATAAGGGCAATTATCATATTCAGTACAATTAATAATTTATTATCATTTACTATAAAAAAAATCATTGTATTGATGTGGGACAGACATTATATCTTAAATTCACATATGACACCAAGACATTCACTATGTCCACAACTTAACCATTTATTAATTAACTAATCTTACCAATCCATCGGTGAATAACTACTTGTTGAAGATCAATCCACATTTTCCATGTACATACCTTGCTTTTTTATATAGGAGTTCTACAAACACAAGTAAGTTTTGGTTGGTATGTTTATAAACTGATGAAAATTACACAACATCAGAAAGACACTATTCCAATTAGACAAACACTATATATATATATATATATATATATATATATATGTTTGTCTATATATATATATATATATATATATATATATATATCAGTGTCCCTTAATCTGACTATCTTATTCTTGCTATCGATTTTGAAATCTAACCTTCACCATACATTGGTGGAAAATTCTATATAACTTCATGCGAGATCTAACAATATAGAGAGGCTCTACAAAACAACATGATAGTTTATAATAATATGGCCAATTCCAATACCTTCATAGGTATAAAATTGCAGGCTGTCCCTCTTCACTGGAAAATAGAATTCAGACCATGGGGATCACTCTCTTTTAGGAATAACTATGCTCTAACTATTAATCAGCCTCAACAATGTCATCCTCTCATTTAATCAACAATAGGGAATGCTCCATCAGCCCATGCACAATATTAATATTAATCTTATTATATTGATGCCATTACATGTGGCACCTACTCATCAGCTAAAACTGTCACAAAACCGATCAATACAATAGCAAGGTAAAACAACATGAATAATAAAAGTGGAAATATAAATATTCCATTTCACAATGCAGAAACTATTAATGTTTTATAAACAAACCACCAAAATATATGTCAAATTATCATTAGTTATTTTAAAATAGCAATTATACTTTTGGTTATAGCAAGCCATGTACGCATAAACAAGGAGGATTAAACTACATTTTGTATTTACGGTGGACATTTTCATTCATAGGCAACATTAAGCAATAAAAATGCTTATTAAATTATTTTATATAATAGAGCAATTGTATCATTATGTGTATAATTTTGACAAGTTTGAGTCTGTTTGTTTCCCTCCTCAATATAATATTAGCAAATGTTTTAGCAGTGCAAGAGATAAACATTTCTCTTTTTTACCAGATAAATGATATTTAACATTATGCTATCCCTTTATTGGGAAAATAACAAAAATATGGGTAATAAATGTATGTATCTTTATACACATCTACATCCTTACTAAGTATTATTTCATACTCTGATAAATATATATAACAAAATAATCCCTGAATTATACATGAAAAAAAAGTATTATAATATTAATATATAGCAATAACAAAAAATAAACAAACAATACATTTTCTCCCATTGGAGTTTATCAAAGTTTGATCTGTTCTTATATGCAAAACAACATGAAAACAGATATGATAAGCAAACATTCCTAAATAATATATATGTTGATTATCCTGTTCAATATTAGCATCTTCAGACAAAATTCAAACATTCTCCAAAGGCAATAAAAACCCTTTATCGGTTTATGTACTAATGTAAGCATAATGAAGCAATATTAAAACATTTTCAAGAATAAGACATATAATAGGTTTAATTAGTATTTATTGATTTGTTTATTTTTGCTTTTCCATCTGCACGCGAAGATCTGTCATACTCTTAAATGATCTGGGTGATTTTAAAACAGTAAAAAATATTATTACTTGGCAAGTTATTCAATGAAGATAACATAAATAAATACCTCTTCACTTCCTTCCTATCAGCAATTAAGATGTTTTTACTTATACTGAGAACAATTTATTCAATTACAAATATGATATTCTAGGCGTTTTTAATTAATATGTAAGTCATATTTTTCCAAATGCAGCACAATTAAAATAAGTTTATTACGATCTTTAAAACAAACTTTTTAAAATCATTTATGGATTTTGTTTACTTTGTTTTCCCATTCACGGTAAGATCTGCCATAATTTTGAAATGATCTGGGCAAATATTAAACATTTAAAATATTACTAATTTATATGTTGCATAATCAAGATGAAAAAAAAATCAATATTTCTTCATTCACTATTATCAGCAAATTAATTCATATTTAAGAATGTTAAGCAGAATTGAGTCAATAGTAAGCCATCATTAATAAAATATATATGACAACTTCGCAGGAAAATATCAGAGCAGACGAGTTCTTTCCCCAATAAAAATAAGAAAATAATCCATGCATTTTTTGTTTTGAAATGGATTACTTTATATGATTTAAAATAACTTTTTAGTTTATTGAATATCTCTCCTGAAACCTTCCTTCAAAATAATTTCGAATTATTTTCTCTGAGATAACAATTTCCAAACAAAAAAACATTTCTCTGCTTAATGCTTAAGGGTGACGCGGAAATCAAAATACTTTAATCTTTTTCTCTTCAATCTAAACAATTTTGGTGTTATTATGAATTCTGACAATTGATTAAGATAAAGAAAACAAAAATAATTGCTTATGTTTTCTGATCTTGTTTTCCGTTCCAAATAGTACAAGTTTAGGCAAATATTTATCCAAACAGCGTCATTTTTAGTTTCTCCAGTAGGTAAAATTAAGAATTATATGATCGATGAAAAATAGTACTGAAATATTACAGGGTTATTACATTTCTACTCCATTTTGTTTATATCCATATAGTCATGAGATTTTGTCCAAATTAATTTTCAAAGTTATTATTTTCCAGCTTATTCCTTATATTTTATTTCATAAGTGGAGAGTTACAGTCTTGTTCCAATTCTCATTTCTTAGTAGTAGACCCCCCTACCAACTTGTTATAGTAATTATTATTTGTGTTATAATGCCTGAGGTGGTCCTAAATGATTCAATTACTGTAAAATGTGAATAAATTAATAGTTTTATCCCTCTAGTGAGAACAATCTAGACTGTTATATTTCAATTTAAATTAAAATATAATATATTTAAAGATTGTTTATAAAGAAAATTTAGAAGAATTATAAATTGATTTTGGTTGTATATTTTTAATTACTGTTTATTACTAATAATAAAGTGTTTAATATTTTCTTACTTTCAAATTGGTTTAATACTATAAAATATTATATTGAAATAGTTATCACTGGAACTTGTGATAAAATGTTTATTGATTTCATATCCATTCCATTACATTTTCCAGTGTCTCACAAACAATCTAAATCATCATCATCACTTTCAAGATATTTTTAGAGATCTTTTGCTTAGTTGGAAAATTATAATCCACAAGCATTTCACTCTGTAACTGATTTCTACACACTGATTTTTAATATATTAATAAATTATTCCTGATAAAATTTAAAATTTTACACACTGGATCACTGAATAAAACTTACTATCATGGAGCCAAAATAAATGGTTACAATATATATATATATATATTGTTTATTATTTCAATTATATATGTACATATATAAATTCTTGTTTGAAAAGTTGATCAGTTTTATAGTGAATATTATTTCCAATGTATTAAACTGAAATGTTCAAATGTTGTCACATTTATTTTTATAATTCTTTTTTGTATCATTGAATATTGACATTTGTTGAATGAGAAATGAAATCAATTAAAAACATGATTAAAATATTTAATCTATATTTACAAAGTCAAATTGAATTTTGTAATAACAAAAGTATACAGTAGTGTTCTAATCTATTCTGTCAGCCTCTTGATGGTGTTTATGCTAAGCAAAAGCACATGCATATAATGTTACCATTGTCAACACAGTTTTTTGTGAAAGAATAATAATTATAGAGTTAACATAATACCTTTATTTCCTTAATAACATTTTCTGGAACAATCTGATGTCAACATATGTTATTGCAAATATTCCATTATATTAGAATTCCCTGTGTGGCAAAACCATTCTCCTCCTCTCCGTATTCCACAAATTTTAAAACAAAATTGTGATCACAAAAAATGCTGATAATGCTTTAATTACTGAATCCTGTTTTCCCTTTTTGGGTCATTTTTGAAAAAATAATAATTATTTTATTACTTATTGATTTTTTAAAGAAGCTATCTTTGAAAGAATATCTGTATGGATATTAAAGTCACATCTATTAAGAATGATTAATAATTTTGCACTCGATCAATTATTATTTTTTACGCATTGAAAGACTAGTAAGTGTCTTCTTTGGAAATTCCTTTTAGAGTCTGGATAGAAGTACAAGATTTTCACAGTCATACATTATTTTTTTCTGAAGGCTTAGTATAATTCATTGATGACTTCTTTTTAATCAATTTTTGTAATTTAGTCAAGAGTGATTTTATGATAGCCAGTTATTAAAAGCCTTTAACTCCAAGTAGTCAAAAAGTTTCATCTTAGGCCTGCAAGATGGGCCAGATGGTGTGTCTTTCATATGCATAAAAATTAAAAGTGTCTAAATTGACCTTCCCTTTTGTAAAAATTAAATTACAGTAGAATTTATTCATTCCCGTGCATGCTGCAAGAATCTGTGGATAATATTGACTAGTCAGCCATTTTATTTGTCACAGGTGTTCTAATGAAAATGTGACTTTTTCTGTGAGCTTGTCAAAATATTGCTTGGGCGTACCCTTCTGAATTTTTTGAAGGTTCAACCTTCTTATAGGCTAATTCATTTCACATACATATTTGAAGAATTATAGCAGTCTGAAGTCCAGCCACCCTCAGATGATACTGCAGTTAACATTGAACTGTGAACATTGGGAGAAAGTATGTAGACATGAATGCAAGTGAAATGCTGATAAATGTCATTTATTATGTGCTTTACAGCATAAAAATTAACACCATCGGCACAAAAGGCTGCCATGTTTAAACAGCCTTTTCTGTGCTTTTGCATAAATACATAAGACTAGAAAGCAGTAGCTGCATAAATGAAATATTTATGTGCTTTTGCATAAAAATAACACCATCAAGTGCTGATATGATAGGATAGTACACTACTAATTATAGTTTGTGTAGATTTTTTTCTAACTCTGAAATATTTTAATCAGTTCTGTTATCTTCTTGTGTATTGTTATCATCATTCAAAAAGACTTATGATATAAGTTTTCCCCAAATTTTCTTATTGCAAATTATATTATTCTTTAAAAACAATTAAAACAGAAAATGTTTTATATATATATATATATATAATTTATGCAAGGTTCTATAAGATTGGTGAATATTTGTGGAGTTATAAAAAGACCAACAAATTTTCACACATCTACTGAAATTTAGATATGAACTGATAACATGGTAAAAAGTAAAGTTAATGGAGATTTTAATAAGACTTACTTGTAATTGTTGTTATCATTGCTCGTGCTAATGCATATACAAAAAGATAAAATATTGTTTGGTTAATACATCTTTCCATGCATCCAACTATCTATCTATATGTATGTCTATATTTTAAATAAATGTACCATAGAGTGAAATACATAATTTTTATTGATTTTTATTCAGTATAATTAAACATGTAAGTTTTATAATTGTTGTGTCTAATATATATATATATATATAAAATACATATTTTGCGGGTTCATTCAATTATAACATATATATATATATATATATATATATTATAAAGAGCCTGCTACTAGCCCTAAACAAGCTTAATTTTTTTTATGATAAATGTTACAAGAGAAAATACATGAAGCCTTTATCTATGATGATCCCCATCCCCAGACTTGTTTCGAGCTATGCTCTCATCAGTGAGAAGCTAGGACATAAGATTCAAAATATTAACTCAAGCCAAGCATTTATCTAATTCTTAAATATTAAAAAAAAGATCCAAATCTTCAGACACCTACATGTCTTCAAACTCAGCTCTTTAACCAAAGAAACTATATGAGCATGAACTTAATTCAGTGATCCCATATATTAGTAAGCCCTAATAGCAAAATTATAATAGTAAAATTCAGTCATATATCACATGACCTATATAACTTGTATTACCAATATGTAATATATAAAGAGCCTACTACTAGCTCTAAAGAAGCAGGCTCTTTATATATTACATATTGGTAATACAATCTTTATAGGTCATGTGATATATGACTGATTTTTACTATTATAATTTTGCTATTAGGTCTTTGGCTATATTAAATTGCAAAGACTACTAATGTATGGGATCTCTGAATTTAGTTGAGGCTCATATAGTTTCTTTGGTTAAAGAGCTGAGTTTGAAGACATGTAGGTGTCTGAAGATTTGGATCTTTTTCTTAATATTTAAGAACTAGATAAATGCTTGGCTTGAGTTAATATTTTGAATTTTATGTCCTAGCTCCTCACTGATGAGAGCAATAGCTCAAAACCGGTCTGAGGATGGGGATCATCATCATCATCATAGATAAAGGCTTCATGTATTTTCTCTTGTAGCATTTATCATAAAAAATAAGCTTGCTTAGAGCTAGTAGCAGGTTCTTTATATATTACATATTGGTAATACAAGCTATATAGATCATGTGATATATATATATATATCTTATATTGAAAAAATATATAGACTTATATTTGTAATATATATATATATATATATATATATTACAAATCTAAGTCTATATATTTTTTCAAAATAAGATACGTAAATTTATAAATAAATATTAGAAAACGCAGTACTTAAAAGTTTATAAAAATATTTCAATAACCATCACTTAGAAGCGCTTTCACCTATTCTTGTAGTTTTTGTCAACTAATAATTTAATTATAGTAATTTAAAAATATTGCAAACTGAAAAAAAAAAAAAAATACTAAAAAAAAAATTAAGGAAGCGTTATTGATATATAAATACAAGCAATATGTAATCAATAGGGAAGCAGCAAACATTAAGAGCACAGAATTATGGCAATGTTGACATCCTGGAATTATGAGAAAGCTGACATTTTAAAAGTATTAGTTGACAAAAACTACAAGGGTAGTTGAAAGTGCTCCTAAGTGACAGTTATAGATATATTTTTATAAACTTTCAAGAACTGTATTTGTTAATATTTATTTATAAATGTATGTATATGATTTTGAAGAAATACAGCCCTCGATTTGTAATATATATATATATATATATATATATATATATATATATATATATATACATATATATATATATATAACCAATAAGAAAGAGAGGAGAGGAGGAGAGGAGAAGAAGGAGTGTAGTAAAGAAAGGAAAAGAAAAGAAAAAAAGAAGTGAAAGAGAGAAAAAAATGAAAAGAGAAGAGTATGAAATGAAATGAAACTAATAGATAAGAAGAGAGAGTACAAAAATAAGAGAGAGGAATGAAATGATTAGAAATTACAAATGGAATTAGAGAGAAATGGAAAACAAGGGAGAAAACAGAAATGAAATAAAATGATTTGGAAATATAGAATGAAATGGATGAGAGGATAAATAGTGGCTATAGATAGAAGAAGAAGAAGAAATGAAATACATGATTTGAAATGGATGAAATAATAGATGAGAGGGGGAAGAGAGATGAGAAATGATATGAAAATAAATGGAATGAAATGATAGCAGATATGTGGAAGAGAGATGAGAAATGATATAAAAGAAATAAAATGAAATGAAATGAGAGACCCTTAATGACTCGGCTCAGTGCGGTTACAATAAATTAAAAAAAAAAGACATGATAATTTAGAGATATGCAATCAGATAAATACCAATTCCAATACTAAGGCAATTATAACTATTATGGTATATTAATAATCTACTACTAAACCATACCAACTGTTATTTTAAATCATTAATTAATAATTACTAGAGTAGTCTTACCAACAGATCACACACACTCTAAATAAGAATAAATGATACCTGGATTGGAAAAGATCTTTCTAAATTATATCTAACAAGGCAACAAGAGTAAATAACCACAGGGATTCTAAAACTAAAACACTTGTGCAAAATTAAAATTTAAGTTGCCTATAAAATAATTGCTGGGTGAATAAAACAAATGAGTGATATCTTGCCTGATCATAAAATAACTATCTTATATTCAATCTTAGAATAATAAACAAAACAATTATTAATGTATAAATTTAATGAATCAATTTAAATCTAAACTAATAATGACCTATTATCCAACACATTACTCAAGCAAAGAAAAGGACAAGGGTACTTTTTATGCCTTTTCCATACTCACAGACAACCTATTCAAGACCTCAAATACAGATGGATTAAAATTCTTTGGACATATAAGATTTAAGATAATGATAAACAAAGTGCAGTTAATATAAGTTAATGTGCAGCTTTTAAAATAATAATAAATAAAATATTCTTCTGAAATACTAATATTCTTAATCTGATATTGCATAATCTTTAGTCTGAGAATATATACTGATAATTTAAAAATAAACCTTTAACTAAATTTTTAACTAAGTATCTGATATAATGCAATTATCTGTTGTTTTGATTCAATATGAGAATCACTTATTTTAGCATGACTTTATCATTTTAAAACTAATATCAAATATATTTAATTAAATTCATGATATATTTGTAAACTTTTAAATTGAAGATTATCATAAACTTTAAAAATTTAAGATTTTGTGGACTAGTAATCCAAGACAATAATATTTTCATATAAGAGTAAAACAAACAAACAAAAACTTGTTGAATGAATATTAGATTGATTTATTAAGAATAATAAAAAAAAATTGTTTACAATTATATATATATATATATAAGCATTGCGAATATATCGCTGGAATCTTTTACAAACATTTTGAATTTTTTAAACATTACTTGGTTTATAATACTAATATATAATTTCTTTAGTTACTATTTTAAATATCACTCTTAAAACTCTTTCGCATTGTTTATTTTAATAAATAAACTAATGGATAATACTATTATACCTAATACTGGGCAAAGGCTATTGTCTATTAGATCTAAACTCTTTTAAAATAATTAGAGACTTCAAAATTTTTTAAACTGTAATTATAATGTCTATATTTAATATGCACACTTCTAATTTTTAATTAAAATAATTCATAACACTATGGTGTCATCTAGCAATCAGAATAACACACACAACTAGGTTTGTATTTGAAATCCTAAGCTTAACTTTATAAAACTGAGCTTAACAAATGCTAAGCTGGGATAAGCATATTCTTGAAAATATCATCAGTAGTTACACTGACATAACTAATATTATAGCTAGTGATATATTTAAATTAGACTGATCTAATCTTAAAATAAAACTAAGTTAAGTCATCAGAGATCAGGTATACTCTTTTAAATAAATTTAGTCCACATAAAAACTATTACCCTCAATGTTTTAAAATTATAAGATGCAACAAACTTACAAATCCAGCAGTGAAACTCTGGATGAAAATATTAAAATTAGTATGTGTGAATTGTCACTGATACCATATGCATATATTTGACATACTTAAAAATAAATAGATGTTATTGTTGGTTAGCTTGTTGATGATAAAACTATCAGATCAACATAATTCCAACATTGATATACCTATAGCATTAAAATAAATAGCTATTACTACCAAAAGAAACAAAGTTCATCAAACACACATATCATGTCATAACTAATCTAAAACAAATGTTTACCATGAATGATAGGCTAAAAATATCAGAACATATAGGCTCCTCAGAGTTGGAAAAGAATGTGGTGGCTTTCAAAAATACCTAACTTTGAGGCAAAAACTAAGATGTCTGGAACTCATCTACAGTACATCTGAGACCAGGAAAGGCACACCAAGAAAGAACAATATGCTCGCATGGGATTTCCAATGCTTATTAATGTGATCATCATCACTGAAAAATAAGAGATAATAACCCTCTTTTGGGGCCAAGCACTATCAAATCATAAAAATACAATACAATAAGGATGGAGGATTTATCTACTCAATAAACATATTCAAAATTATTAACTAAGCCTAACTCTATGAGGCTAACAATTACAAACTAATAGCAAGATATATACTTCACCTGAATTAACTAAGTTATTTTTAAGAAGTTTTAAAATACAAAATGTATATTCAAAGCAACAAAGCAAACTATCAAGTGACGACTATGAGAAATATTTTAAAATTAAATGCATATAAAATTATAGGCAAGGCACAATGTACACATAATAAAATATTCAAGGGTAAAATATAATTACTAAACGACTTTTTATTGTAAATGAAATATGAAAATATTAATTCTCAATGCATATAAAAATATTTGGAATTATTAATCATGTAATATTCATAAAACAAATGAATGGATACTTTCTGCTAAACTTCTTTGGGAGATTTAAAATGAAAGTGAGTAAAATACCTCTATAATAAACTAAGACTGTGATATTTAATTTTCTGTAAATGAATTATCAAATAAATTAACTTGTGAAGAGCTTAATAAATACAATAATAAAATGTATTTGAAAAATAGCAAAATATTTGCTCATTCTAATAAACCAATTACTTTAAAATTTATGGCTAAAGACTTTATGGCACTGAACTATAGTATATCCCCTATCAAATTAAAAATACACGTGAAGAAGAAATTAAAAAAAAAAGACATTCAAACATTTTAAAATATTAAAATAAAAATGCATAAGCGTCTTTATAAATTAGAAGTGGCATTAAATTTAATACTTTATTACTTAATAGATGATATATATATATGCTCTTAACAGAATAATGTTTCTGTGGACAATATGTATTTTAAAATACTAATTCTCGTTTATGCCAATAGTATGAAAAGAATTTGTTTGGAAGTAAAACTTTAAAAGAATTTAAAAATATTATTGATGAACTTGTCTCTGTCAAATGCATAATGTTTATTATAGTTGCCAGTATTTATAAGTAACTTTATGACCGTTGATTTTTTAGCTCATAAACCGAGGAATGTCTTAATTATAAAAGAAATCTACTCTTATGTTTAAAAAAATAAAAGGAAATTTGTTTTAAAAAAAAGAAATACATTTTGAAATATTAAGAAACGTTTTAAAAAAAAGCCATATTTTAAAAAAAATGTGTTTATCTAAGGAAGAACAGTGAAAGTTAACTAAAAATATATATTATAATTATTCTGCATTTGAACCTAGGATTATAAATATAAAGTGTGTTCAGCTGAAGAATTTTTTTTGTTTCATGCCGGCTTAATCATATTATTTAAGTTTTTTTTTTTTTAAATTGTTTAAAAAAAATATTAATAAACTATTGAACATTTTCGTTTAGAAATGATTGCCATGTATATAAATGTATTAATTGAAGCTTCGAATTCAAATAAATATCTTAACCTGGATAAATTGTCTACACATTATGAAATGGAAAAATCATCACGGAACCGAAATATGAACTTGAATTAATGTTTTGTTTTTTGTTTTTTTATAGTCTGCTTCATTTTTTTGAAAAAGAATGAAACCATAAAAATATTTATGCTATTATTTTTTTTTGTAACACTTTTTGCATAAATATACAGGTAAACTAGGGTTATAATTTTAAAATGAAATAGGTTTATTTGAATGAGCAAATGTTTATTGCCATTCTTAAGTAGATTTAGTTTATTTATCAAACATTACACTAGCTAGTTTCTATTTAATAATTTTTTAATAGAGATTTAAATATCACAGTCTTATTTTCATATAAATGGGATGTTTTTCTCAATTTGTATTTTAAATTTACTAAAGAAGTTTATTAGAGAATAGCCATTCATTTGTTTTATGAATGTTATATTAATAATAATTGCAAATATTTTATATTCATCAAGAAGTAAATATTCTTGCATTTAATTTACTATTTTAAAATTAAACTAGTTACTATATTTTTAGCAATTAATATTTTTTATGTGTGCATTGTGCCTTGCCTAGAATTTTATATGCATTTAAGTTTAAAGTATTTTCTACAGTAGTCAGTTGACACATAGTTTGCTTTGTTGGTTCGAACATTGGATATACGTTTTGTATTTTATAAATTTCTTGGAAATAACTTAGTAGTTTAAGTGAAGTATATATCTTGCTATTAGTTAGAATTTGTTAGCCTCAAGAGTTAGGCATAGTTTATAATTTTTGAATATACCTTATGGAGTTGAGAAAATCCCTCATCCTTATTGTGTTGTATTTCCATGATTTGATAGTGCTTGTCCCCAAAAAGAGGGTATTGTATTGTATTTTTCAGAGATGATGATCACATTTATAAGCATTGGAAATCCCATGAGAGGATTGTGCTTTTCTGGTGTGTGTTCCTGTTCCCAGATGTACTGTAGATGAATTCCAGACATCTTCTTTTCTGCCTTGAAGTTAGGTATTTTGGAAGCCACCATATTGTTTTCCAACTCTGAGGAGCCTAGGATCTTTATATTTTTGCCTATCATTTATGATGGCTTAATGCTAATTCCACCACAGTAGGTGATGTTGCATTTGTTTCTGGATTTGCGATGACAAGATATGCTTGTTTGAGGAAATGTATTTCTTCGGGTAATTGTAGCTAATTTAACGCTCATAGGTATATCAATGTTTTAATTGTATAGCTATGATAGTTTTATCAAGCACAAGCTAAACAACAATAACTTATATTTATTTTAAAGTATATTAAATATGCATATGGTATAAGTGGCAATTCACACATAATAATTTAATATTTTCATCCAGAATTTCGCCGCTGGATTTGTAGGTCTGTTACATCATTATCTTTAAAACATTGAGGGAATAATTTTATGTGGACTAAAGTTAATTTCAAAAAAGTATAACTGATCTCTGATGAATGATTGTCCCATGCACTTAAGATAGTTTAATTTTAGTATTAGTTTAATCTGAATTAAAGATATATCTAGCTGTGATATTAGTTATATCCGTGAAACTAGTGATGATATTTTTTTAAAGTATTGTTGAATATGCTTACTCCAACTTAGCGTTTGTTAAGTTGAGGAGTATAAAATTAAGCTTAGGGTTTTCAATATAAACATAGTTCTGTGTGTTATTCTGATTAGTAGATGACACAATAATGTTATTAATTAGTCCAAATAATTATATAAAATCTTAGTGCGGTATTGGCACTGTTTGTATTCTACCACATTTATAAACATTTCTTTTCATTATTAATAAATCAAATTAGTATTATTTCAAAAGTTTTGTTTGTTTGTATTAATTTGTTATGAAAATATATTATTGTCTTGGGTTCCAAGTTCACAAAGTCTTAAATTTTAAAGTTAATGAATATTCAATTCAGACATTTACAAGTATATTCTAATTTAATTAAATAAAGTTGATATTGTCTTAAAAATTAAAAAGCTATGTTAAAGTAAATGATTCTCATATTGAATCACAGATACAGATAATTGCATTATAGCAGATACATAATTAAATACTTAGTTAAAAGTTTATTTATTTTAATTATCAGTATATCTTTTCAGACTAAAGATTATGCAATATCAGATTAATAATATTACTACTTCAGAAGAATATTTTAATTAATATTATTTTAAAAGCTGCACATTATCTTATATTCACTGCACATCATCGAACAACATCTTAAATCTTATATATTTAAAGAATTCTAATTCATTTGCATTTGAGGTCTTTAGTGATTGTCTGTGAGTATGGAAAGGCATTAAAAGTACCCTTGCTCTTTTCTTTGCTCAAGTAATATCTTAGATAATAGGCCATTATTAGTTTAAATTTAAATTGATTCATTAAATTTTGTGAATTAATATTTGTTTTGTTTATTATTTTAAGATTGAACATATTATAATTATTTTATGGTCAGCTAAGATGTTACTTATTTATTTATTAATCACAGTAATTCTTTCTTAGGCAACTTAACTTAAACATTAATTTTAGACAAGAGTTTTAGTTTTAAAATCCCTGAGGTTATTTACTCTTGTTGTTTTAGTAGATATAATTCTGTAAGATAATCTTATAAATTAAAGTATCATAGGTCTTGTTCAGAGAGTGTATAATCTATTGGTATGACTAATATGGTAAACATTGATTAGTGATTTTAGATAATCTTTTGTATGGTTTATTAAAATATCAATATGCTGTAGTAGTTATAGTTCATCAGTATTGGATTTGACTTTTATTTGATTATACATCTCTGGTTCATCATCTCTTTTCTTTAAATTTATTGTAACCCCACTGAGCCGAGTCGTCTATAATTTATAGTTCATTTTATATCATTTCAATTTTATTCCATTTCTTTTGATGTTATTTCTTTCTATCATTTCATTTCATTTCTCTCTCCTTTATTCCATCTTGTTCTTATATCTCACTTTCATATCTTTCCCATCATCTCATTTCTTTTCTCTCTCTATTACATATATCATTTCTATTACTTTTCCCCATTTTTTCCCTCTCAATTCTTTTCTTTTCCATCATTTATTTTTATCATTATCATTACCTCCATTTCATTATTAATTCTTATCTCTTTCTCTTTCTTTCCCCCCTCTCATTTCTTTATTAGCATTATCTCTTTCTCTTTTTTTCTCTTTCTCACACCCCCTCTTATTCCATTAGGTTACAATATATATATATGTATATTCATAAATATAATAAGAATACAAATATAATGTATACATATGGATTACATGTATGTATGAGTATATATATATATATATATACTCCTACAATATCAATATATATATATATGAAAAACAAAAACAAGTTAATCACGTAACCTGCTATCACTTGTTATTTATGTTCAAAAGATGGCGCTATACCAAAACCACCGAACAAGTGTAAGATTTGTTTACATAAACGAAAAAAGAGTCAGAATTAACTAATTAATTAATTAATTAAGAGGTAGTTAATTCTGACTCTTTTTTCGTTTATGTAAACAAAATCTTACACTTGTTCGGTGGTTTTGGTATAGCGCCATCTCTTAAATAACAAGTGATAGCAGGTTACGTGATTAACTTGTTTTTGTTTTTCATAAATGTACCTTTAAAGTTTTCTTGCAATGATATATATTGCAGAGACTTTGATTATATGGTGATTCTGAACTGAGATCAGACCCATATAAATATCTAGCTTGCTAAGCTGAGTTTGAAGACTTTACCGGTCTGAAAAATTCACACTTGCAATCTGATAGAAACGTTTTGCATAAACACTTGAGAGTCAGTGTTTAGATCTAGTTTCTATACTCTATCCCCCACTGAGGAGAGCAAACCAGCTTGAAATCAGCTGATCTGGGGGTGAGCAAATGAAAGAGGTAGTTAATTCTGACTCTTTTTTCGTTTATGTAAACAAATCTTACACTTGTTCGGTGGTTTTGGTATAGCGCCATCTTTTGAACATATATATATATAAACAAAAAAGACTTATAAATCCAATAAATAATATGATATTTCAATCAGAGGACTGGTTTTCATCAGAAAGAAATAAAAAATACACAGTAAAATGGCGATAATCAAAAAATTTACAGATTTGATAAAAGATTAAAAATTTAACAACATAAGCAACATAGTAAGTATAAGAGTAATTTAACATTGAAAGAGATGAATGCATTATGCAATTTAGTGAGGAGACAAGATATTATAAAACCAGCTGACAAAGGTGAATCAATAGTAATTATGAATAAAGATGATTATGTTAAAAAAGCTCTGGAGCTTTTAAATGATAAAAATTTTTATGAGCCTATTTCACTAACCACTGGTAATTCATTATTCAAGGATATACTTGTTAGTTTAAATGATATGAGAGCTAGGGGTGTTATAAATAATAATGTATATAACTTTTTAGTACCAACCAAAATTCTTCCTAGTAGTTTTTATATTTTGCCAAAGGTTCATAAACCAGGTTGTCCAGGCAGACCTATTGTAGCTAGTATTGGTAGTCTGACAAAAAAATATTTCAGCATATGTTTATAATGTTATTAAATTTATTCCACCATCATTTAATTCTTATGTTAAAGATACTACTCATTTTCTTTGTGTGTTAGAAAATATTAAATCTGAATTACCAGATGATTGTTTTTTGGTTACTTTGGATATTGTATCACTATACACAAATATACCTCATGATGATGGAGTTGAGGCTATTAAATGTGCTTTACAAGATAGAAAGTATGATCATGGTCTTATTACTACTATGGTTGAATTAATATATTTGGTTCTAAGAAATTTTTTTTTTTTACTTTTGATTCTAGATACTATTTACAGAAACAAGGTACTGCAATGGGTACAAAGATGGCACCAAGTTATGTGAATATTTTTATGTCAAAACTAGAATCCTCTATACTTGATAATGCTAGGCTGAAACCTCATACTTGGCTTAGATATATAGATGACATTTTCATGATATGGTCTCATAATGAAGTCGAACTTCATAATTTTTAAGTTATTTAAATAATTTTCATAAAAACATTAATTTCACAATGAACTTTTCAAAATCAATTGCTCATTTTCTTGATGTTGAAGTTATTTACACTAATAGAGTTCTTACTACTACTGTATATAGGAAACCAACTGATAATAACCACTATATACATTTTTATAGTAACCATCCTAATCATTTAAAGGCTAATATTCTTTACAGACAATTTTTAAGAATAAAGAGGATTTGTAATGATGAGAAATTTCTTCAACAAAATAATAGTATTTTATATAATAGTTTGGTCAATATGAAGTATCCTAAGACATTGTTGGATAATGCAGTAAAGAGATCTTCTTTAATTGATAGAAAGAAACTTCTTTTATCTAAAAAGAGTAAAAAACAATTAGATGTTCCACCATTGGTTCTTACTTTTAATAGAGATTTACCTAATATTAACCGGATATTGGCAAAACATTTTAACATATTACACTCCACAGATTATTTAAAATCTATTTTTTCTGATCCATCTAAGGTTGTATATCGAAAACATAGATCACTTAGAGATATACTTGTCAAAACAAATTTTATTAGTAGTTCTGTACAGGAAAAAGGATATTCTCCATGTGAGGATAAAAGATGTTTTACATGTAAACATATTGTTGTGACAAAAGTGGTCTTTAGTACTAAGAATCGTAATTTTAAATGGTATATTCCTAATTATGTTACATGTAAAAGTGTTAATTTTATATATTTGATAGAGTGTAGTAGATGTTTAAACCAGTATATAGGTGAGTCAGCAAATAGTTTACATGTCAGAATGACTAATCATAGATTTGACATTTTGCATAAGAATAAAGATAGACCAGTTTGAAAACATTTTAACTTACCAAATCATTCAATTGATGATTTAAGAGTAGTAATTCTTCAGGAAGGTTTTTCTTCCACAAGGGTGAAGAAACAAAAGGAGTGTTTTTTTTTTTTTTATTTTTAAATTCAAGACCTTATAACCACATGGTTTGAATTTAAACACTGGAACTATTACATTTCTGGGTTACCTGGTCTCCTAAATGATTTTAATATGTGAGTTTTTTATGTGAAAATTTTCTTATGAGATTTTTTTATGTAAAGATTGGTTATATGGATGTTTAATATCTGTGTTTAATTGGTATATAGATAAATAATTAATTATTATAAATTATAGTACTTTGCACTACCTATAATTTTCGATTAAAATGTATAAGTATTTTAGGTTTTAATGAATATTAATGTATATTTTAATTTTGGATTTTTTATTTATTTCAATGTAAATAGAATTTAAGCTTGATTAGGAGGAAATGTAGTCTTTTTTTTGTTTGAATTTTATCATTGATTGGGTATATATTCTGTGTTGGATTTTGTGTCCAATCAGGGGCGTTTTTGTTAAATTTTTAATCTTTTATCAAATCTGTAAATTTTTGATTATCGCCATTTTACTGTGTATTTTTTATTTTTTTCTGATGAAAACCAGTCCTCTGGTTGAAATATCATATTATTTATTGTATTTATAAGTCTTTTTTTTGTTTTTATATGTATTTCATTTGGTTAGTTATATATATATATATATATGTGTGTGTATCAGTTTATAAGTATTGTAATAGTTGAATATTATCATTTTTCAATGAGAAATGAAATCAATTAAAAACATAATTAAAACAATTTAATTTATGTTTACAAAATCCGGTTGAATTTTGCTATAACAAAAATTATATTTTATGTACATTTTTTTTCTAACTCTGGAACTTTTAAATCGGTTCCATGTTCTTGTTGTGTTTTGTTATTATCATTCAAAAATTGTTATGATATAAGATTTCCATAAATTTTCTTAATTCATATAAAAAAGGAAATTTATGAAAAGTTCCATAAGATTCATTCATTATTTGTTCAGTTATAAAAACACCAACATATTTTCACATTTCTACTAAAACCTAGATATGAAATTATAAGATGGTAAAAAGTAAAGTTAATAGAGATTTTAATATGACTTCCTTGTAGTTGTTGTTGTTGCTAAAGCGGATATAAAGAAAAAGATAAAATATTGGTTGATTAGTCACATATGTATGTATTTATTATTAATAAAAAAAAATTAGTTGAAAGGTAAAAGTGAAACAAACAATGAAATTAAAAGAATTAGAACATTGATATTTTTAAAAAAAAAAAGAGGTAAAAATATAGGAAACTCCTGAAAGGGTTAATAATTAGTTGAAAATTAGTTATAAGGTTGTAAATACTTTTATTATATATATATAAAGAAAGGTAATAATGAAAGGGATGGGGTGTATAACAAAATATGCATCGTTTTCTCTTTAATATCACTTATTTGAAAAAAAGGTGAATAATAGATATTTGAAACTTATAGGCAAATAAAAGGTATTAAAAAGTTATGATATTTAAAACATTATATAACAAAGTAAGATCAAATGTAAATTTTATTAAAATGTGAAACGGTTGTGTTCTGATTCATTGTGTCAGCCACCTGGTGGTGTTGTTGATAACAAAAAAATACATTAATATAACATTCCTGGGCTAGCAATTCTCTGTTAATATTGACTTTTTTTTCTTTACAAATTTTACATTCTTTCATTTATAAATTATTTGGGACAATAATAGTTGTTTTTTTAATTTTTATTGACAAGAGGGTCTTTGTTGCTCTATGTTCAAATAGTAGTTTGGATTGTTTAAATAGTATTACTCTTTTTTAAAATTTGATTGACAAAATTCAAGAGAGAACAGGTTTTTTTAAATGTATTTTTAAATAATAATTTACTTTACTTTTATTGGTTTACATTTGATTGACAACAATTAGTGAGAGGAGTGTTTTTGTGTATGATTAAATAATAAATTGTGTTACTTTTATTTTACATTTGATTGCCAACAACAATTAGTGGGGAAAAGGGAGTATTGGTGTATGCTTAAATAGTAATTTGGGTTATGTTTAAAAATAATTATCATTACTTTTATTGGTTGACATTTTCTTGACCACAATTAGTGGGAGGGGTGTTTTTGTGTATGATTAAATAATAATTTGCTTTACTTTTATTTTACATTTGATTGTCGACAACAATTATAGGGAGAAAGGGTTTTTTTGTGTATGTTTAAATAAAAATTTTAGTTACTGATATTTTACATTTGATTGACACACAATTTTACTTACTTTCATTTATAAATTATTTTCCCAAATAATAGTTTTGACAATGGGACAATAATAGTTGTTTGGTGTATGTTCAAATAGTAATTTGGGTGATGTTTAAATTTTACTGTTTTACATTTGATTGACAACAATTAGTGGAAGGGGTGTTTTTGTATATGATTAAATAATAATTTGTGTGACTTTTATTTTACATTTGATTGCTGACAACAATTATTGGGTGAAGGGTTTTTTGTGTATGTTTAAATAAAAATTTAAGTTACTTTTATTTTACATTTGGCAAAAGCCATTTGGAATCCCACAAACAAACTGCCCTTTACGAAGTGAACATTTCTGTCGGCAACAATGAGACTTACAAATGAAAGTCAAAATATGCTTATGGACCACAAGTTGCATATATTTGCCACACAAGCATAACTTTTCTTTTAACAGGATGTTTTTCTGTGTTAGAAATGTTACAGCACCAGCTCTCATGTCTGACAATTCCCATATTTTCAAGTTTTCTGTGTTCGCATTAGCCATATTATTGGTCTCGGAAAATTACTCACTAAAATGTGACTTAAATCATGATTGTCAAAAATATTGTGCTACCCCACCCTAATAGATAATTTAGGTGGCTTACAGTTTTATGAGGAACAATTGCTACACTTGTAAAATTGTTAAAAGATAACAGTACATCAATTCATATCAAAAAAAAAAAATCCCCAATGAAAATTTAAATAATTTTGATACAATGAACTTAACACACCCTCTACGATATTGTTACATAAAATACATAACACAGCATTATGGTATAGTGTGTAACACAAACAATTAAGGTGTTTTCCTCTGCTTTTAGCATAGGAAAAAGCCACAGCATTAGCCACTAAGCCAAGTTAACACTCTTTCTAGGTTTTATCATAGAAAGAAGGCTTAATTTCAAGTTAACACTCTTTCTACATTTTAGGGTAGAAAGAAGACTTAACTCCAAGTTAAGAGACTTTCTAGGATTTATTGTAGAAATAAAGCTTAAAGGCTAGGGTAAGGCTGTGGAAACAGCATATTTTTAAAAATTAAGCTAAAAATCGTGACATCCCATTGCTGACACAATAGATTAGAACACAACCTGTGAAACTTGTACAAAATTTTCATCATAGATCTATATAAGATAAAAATAAGTGTGTGAAAGGACATATTGTTAATTAGCAGCATTCTAGTACATAATAGCTGGAAAATCTATAAATAAGGCAGATCAAGATTCTTAATTAATTGATTTTTGGAGTTTCTGTTTTCAGATTTATCTAAAGAGCTAAAACATAAGACTAGCTTCTCTGAGCAATATTAGTGGGCATATGTCTTTTAATATGCAAAGCTAATGGGACTAAACAGGCATTTTCTAGGTCTTTAACCATCCAAATTCTAACTCACTCTTGAAAGAACATCTGCTGTCTTGCTAGCTAAAATAGACTGCTGTTATTAACCATTCTATGCCTGAAGAAAGGAATGAATGCTGCTAAGAAATGGAAAACAAGAAAGAAGGAGCTAATCCACACTGCATGGGGCCACACCAAGAATAATACAGCCAGCTGGTGTGTCTACGAAGAATCAACTGACTTTGCAAAAGAAATGGGTGCATCCCACAGCACTGCCTTTAAATTGTGGAACAACTAATAACCTAGGTAAACATTTTTTCTACCAAACATGCATGTATTATTTTATATCAAAAAGAAACAGACTAGTTTAAAATTGCATAATATTTAACAAAAAAAATAACTATTACTAGAGAAGTTATTTTTGTTAGATAAAGGAACAATTACTTTATGCTGGACTTTTGCTAATTAGCTATTCAACAATATAATTATATTATTTCAATGCTTATAGATTTATTTTTAATTTAGATATTTGAATTCATTATGCCATTTAACTTGATAATTTTTTTATTAAACCATATTACTGTTAAAAATTAGTTGTCTTGCTTAACTCTTTTTTCATCAAGCGAATAAATAACAGTAGCAAATTAAATGTAGGTCATTAAAACATATGTGATTAAATTTAGATATAAATACATAAGGAACCTTTTTTTTATATAAAGAAGAAAAGTGGAATAAATAAAGAAGGAGGAAGGGGAGGGATTTATAGTCATATATCCTTTTTTAACATGATAATCTCTGAAAAAAATATAAATATTGAAGTGGTAAATCTGTAGTACATATTTAACTTCACTGCCTGATGACATTACATACCTTTAAAGTAGGGTTTGAACCTGTTTATATGTTTATTTGGTCATCCAGGAAGGTTAACCACACACATATACACATATCACTTCCACCCTGTTTATTTAAGAAAAGGTTATGTGTAACCAGTTGAATTATTATTTTAGCTTAAGTATATTTTATTTTCAAGCTTGTAAATTCCCTTCACTTAGATAATTGTGTATGTGTGTATATGTATTACAGATATAAAAATAAATACAATTAATGTACAGCTAAAACAATGCCAGAAATTCTAAAAAGTATTATTACAATTTAAAAATGTTATTCTCATTTCAAGTCAAACCAAAAATCATATTTTAAAGTTATTTGCAATTTTAAAAATACGTTTAAATAATCTGCTTTCTGGAACATATTATTTACATCTTCCAATATTGCTAAATTTCAAGTATAGGAGGAGCAGAAGTTCTAGGAACGCACGGAAGGAGTTCAAATCACTCTTCTCTCTGGTATTTGTATAGAGAGTGGTAACAAAATGGACTGTGAGTAAAAGGAATTTGCCTCCCTGATCTTAAATGGTCTCTGTCCTGCCTTCTGCTATGCCATCACTACTTGAGAACTGTTATGTTTAATTGTAAAGAATATTGGAAGATGCCTACCATTATTTTATTAATATTGTGCCTTGCTAAACTTCGTATACGTTATTATAATTGGCCACCATAACTTCTAAAGGTAATCTGTTTTGCCGAAGAATGAACTCTTAATTTTTCTCACTTCATTTCTTTCCTAAATCTTAATTGTAATCAGAATGTAATCTTTATTTATTTTATAACTGATTATAAACTTAATTATCATTAAATTTGTGATTTTGTCTTTTAAGTTTTTAAGCTCGTTCTTTGAAACGCTAAGCACAGAATTATGTACTTTAATTCTATCATTAGTTTTTTTTTAAGTTTCATACTCTAATTATTTTATTTCGTGCGGCAAAATTTATTTTAAATATGTATCTTATTAAATTAGTTTTAGTATGCTAATGTTTTAATCTAGCGAACTTATATTATTTCAATCATTATTCCAATATTTTTGGAATATTTAAATAGTTAAACGTAAAATTTTTTATTGAACGCTGTTCACTCGGTTAAATATTTTGAAATTATGGTTAATGGCGGATTGTTTAAAAATCATATCACTATCGATATTTAAATGCAATTTATGTTCTTTTAATAAATTTGATTATTAATATACTTTAATAACTATTTATTACTTATACACCATTAAGAGTTAAATTAATTAATATATTGTCGTTTAGGAATGCTTGGGTTTGTTAAATAGGAAAAATAATATTTTTCCCTCTTTTATTTTCGACATCCTAAATTTATTAAAGTTATACGTACGATGCTGAGTGGGTTATCATTTTATCATGGCATTATGCATGCTATTATTGCTTTATTTAAGCTTAAATTATTTCATTAGTCATTTAAGACTTAAGCCATATTCGCATTGCTTACTTATGATAGCATTTTAAAGAATTATATTTTGCTTTATCATATTTACTCATCCGAAATCCGGATTTTCTTCACATAACTCGTATAGGAATGAGGTTTGGTATAACCGATCTCAGGATAAGCATTAGAGTATTAAGGCTCTGCATGTGACACGTTGGAGGGCATGCCATGGAATCCTTACTACTCATATTTTCGAATATCGCCTTGTGATAAATACAAGTGGAATCATATACGTGATAAAGCTTTCCAGTCCAAAGACGGACATCTTCTCCATTTTAAACGCTGTCATTATAGTTAGCACTGCGAGTTCTTTTATATGTAGTTCTCATTTTATTTATAAGACGTGGCACAGTGATGTTTGTAAACTACTCATTTTATAATTAGTCGAATATTTTAGGATTGTCACAGTAAAGCTAATTTAGGCTAACCCATTCCTCATTTATACAGGCCCAAATATGCTCATAAACGATAAATTATTAACTATCATATCAAGAGTAAACCTCTCTTTAGAGATGAATTTGCAAACGTCCTTATCTTTACTTAAAGTAATGATCACTGCATTGATAACATTAATGTATTATTATACTATAACTCATTAGCATACTAAATCGGTTGCTTATATGCAAAGTAATAACCGCATTAAATCTGTGCTATGTTTTCTAATGTAAATTAAATTGTTTATATTAATTAAATTATTATGTTTTAATAATTACTCATGTGTTGTGTCTTACTGACTCTCACTCATTGAATTCCATTAAATATTTATAATAATGTCAGTAATATTTAGAAGTTATAACTGATTACTTCAAATAGATATTTATCTCTGGGTTATTCTGTTCTTGCTCATTCTGGATGGATACTATTTTCTAATTCATGTTTCTTTTGCAATGCTAGCTGTGTGCAATTCATTTTAAAATTTATAAAGTGTCCCTTCACATAAGATATTTGATTGAGCCAATATTTGATATTATTTATTTACATTAATTACCTTGTAGATCTCATGTTTCTCTGCTGTGACTCTGGGACCAGAATGAATAAAATTTCATGTTATCATCAGAAGTGTTGTTTATAATGTTATAGTTTTAGAGAAGAGCAAATAGGGCAGAATTCATGATTGCTCCTGACCTGTGTATCTCGGGCATGAGTGGATTTAGGGTACTTTTGCTTAGATTCTAAACCTTGTTAAATGAACATAGAATTCTGACTGGTACAATATGTCAAGGGCTGTATACCTAATAAAGCAATCTCTGTAAATACCTTTGTCAAGCAGCTAAGTAGAATCTGACTGGAAAATACGATGTTGGAATAATATGTCTGTCTTTTTTCAGTGTTCAGTCTGGAATATAGACTTAAAAGCTAATTATGTTTGTATTTGCTTCTTGCTTGAGGTATTAGGAAGTACAATCAACCCCACTTCAAATGCTAAAACTGTTACAGATGTACTAAAACTGTTACTTATTTTATATATATATATATATATATATATATATATATATATATATATATATATATATATATATATATATATATATATATATATATATATATATATATATATATATATATATTGTAACCCAGTGCTATAGGCACTTGGATTTGTTTAGCATTATTTCTGCATGAAATCAATGTCATTCTTTAAAAAAAATAATAATAATAAAAAGATAAAATAAACATGGTAATATTTGGTTAGTAAAGTGTGCTAACCATTTGCCTAGACATGGTTTGTGTGAATAAATAATATATTCTATATTCCCTAATGCAATATCATGTTTTTAAAAGGACATGAATAATTTAAGTAAGGTATTGTTATAAGAGCAAAGTAATATAATTTAAAACAAATATAATAAAATGTAGTTATTTTTTAAATGGGTATAGAAGAAAAGAAAAACATAAATATCAATTATAATTTTAAGATCGTCTTATTCTAAAAAAAAAAAAAAAAACTTCTGGTAAATTCATTTTAGAAAAAAAAATTAAGTGTAATCACAATCACAGATAATTATTGTTGGTTTGAATGTATTTATTGTTTTCATTATTAAACTACTTTGTAATACATTCTAAATAATACTGAAAACTATATGATTGTAATAAGTTGCTTTTCTTTTCTTTATGTTATAATCAAATGATATCTTGGTAGAGGTAGCTAGAGTTTAAAAAACAACTAATTTATACTCAAGTCATTTTATGATAGTCTGCTGTCTGCATTTCAAAGAGATAACAGTGCAAAATTATGTAAGATTATTATTTTTATTTATCTTGAAAACAAAAAATTGGCAAGATAATTGAAATTTCATCTAAAATTAATGGCTAACAGACTCTGGTAAGGCATTCTGCAATTTTATATTATTCTCTACAATTTAAAACTTTCTTTATTTAAAAATTATCGCTTAGAGAAAGTTAGAGTTTTTAAACAAAGTTAAAAATAAAAAAATTAACTAAAAGAATTAAGCAAGTTCTTATTATACCAAAATTAAAAAAAAACAAACAAATATTTCCCTGGTTCGAAATAATTATTTAATAACTTGTTCTTTATTGATATTTTTCTGGTACAGAAGAAAATAAGTAGAAAGAATTTATATAAAAAAAAAACCAAACAAAGAACTAGAAACATTTTTAGTGCTTATTTTAAGTATATCATCTGTGTTTCTAAATAATACCATTTTATCCATTGAAATATATTTTGTTCACCAAGAATTGTCTAAAAAAATAATAATCATAAAAATACTAATCTATACACCTGCATATTTTCTTAAAGGAAAAAGGAAAACTTTCTTGAAGTAAATATAAAAATTAAATATGTGCATTTTTTAAGGGAAAAATTAGTATTGGAAAATAAAATTCTAAGATTATGAATGAAAACTGAATATCTTTATTGACTTAAGAATAAAATAAAATTATATATTATACTATACACAAGGTGGAAGACTTATAACTTCATCCATTCTATAAGTAAACTGCAGTTATTATCATACTAATATATAGGAAAAAGTAAGCATTTTCCTCAACAAATAAGCTAGCTAATTATATGTGTAGTCTATAAATAATGTGTCTGTTTATCGTCTAGGTTATAATATTCATTTTTTTTCTTGGATCCATATTTTATTATTATAATTCAATTGAGAATTAATCTTCGGTTCTACTATATTTTTCTTTACATGTTTATTATTATAATTGCTAAACAAAAGAAAACCTTTCATTAAAAAAATGTGTTTATTACTTTCAGTGCTTTGCAAAATGTGACTGGATAAAAACTCTTCACCTGGACAAACAGCTCAACAGAAAAAAGTTCTACTAATGACATAATATGCATTTGTTTATTTAATGTTTTTTTTTAAAGAAAACTAATTTGTAAAATTTTATTGTGTTTTATAATATCAATGTAGGTTAAGGTGTATATCTGTCACGTAACATTTAAGGATCTTATAATGACAAAGGTATGTTTTACTATCATTACTTTGGGTTAAGTTTGTATTTTATATGAAGTAATACCTATGAAATATATCTGACTTATTACATGCGCCTGGAGATATGAACTGTGCATGTGAGGATTTAAAGAAAAATGTTTTATATTTATTTTAATGGATAAAATGGGTAAAACCGTATTTAAATTTATCAGAAGTAACTCTAAAAAAATGATATAACAAGATATTTCTTGTTTAAAGTTTGAACAGAATTTATATTATATTAATTAAGTAATTCAGTAACAGTTAATCTTTAATAACACATCCACTTTATTTAGTTTAAGCTGGCATGCTACCTGTTGCTCTTGAATATTCCTTCATTAGAATTAAATTTATTATACTTTTCTATATTTGAAATTCATTGGTTTCAGATATTGATTGAAGTATACATTTCATATAGGTTTATTCTTCTTAGTGTGTTTTACTATTTTGCCTAAATGTAGAGTTGGTATATGCTTAATCTCAGCATATTTTAATATTCATAATGTATTTCATTTTGTGAGATGAAAATGCTCTCCCCAAAATACTTTATTTTTCCATGAGATGATTAGTTTTGATATAATGTTATGATATGTTGATAGTCCATGTGATGAATTCTCATGAATAGATTGATCAAGAGTTGATATAATATTTAGTATACTTAAGATATTTTAAATCCCAAAAGAGGATTATACTTGGTGCATGTTAGTTTCCTTAGGTGGTAAAATATAGATTCCACACCTATATGTTTTATGACTGAGTAATAGAAAGACACCACCAAATACTTCAGTGAAATATTTTACTCTGCAGATATTAGTTTTTATTGTGCATTCCTCATGTAAAATTGAAGATAGTTCTACCATAAAAGGTGTTGTTTATTGTGCTCTTTTAAAAGTTATGGTAAGGTTAAATATTAGATTTGATGTGTTAATTCTTTAAGGATTACTTTAGTATCAGTAGTGCCTTAGTAATTGAAATCAATATATGTATTGTGCTACCAAGACTTGCTGTAGTTCACAAGCAAACCAATGGAGAAAGTTAATTTAAAATTTCATATTTTAAAATGCTTATTTATTGAGGGAATGTTTGAACACAATATTCAGTATTAATTAAGAGCTAAGAAAGATTCTTAGCATGCATTAAAACATTTATAATTAAAATATTTATTATAATGTAGGTGGACATTGAATTAAGCATGAAATGGTGAGTGGGACTTCTGATCAATGACCCATAACTAGTAATAAGTTGTTTAATTATAAACCATAACTTAGTTAACTTTATTAGTAATACAGTTAATATTTTAAAATGATTGTATTGAACCCATTTATTAAAGTATACAAATCATATGTAGTTATTTTGCGTACTTCATATCATAATATTAATAAATAAATAAAAAAAATAGTTAGTCAATATTTCAAGGTCAAAGATTGATGAAAGGTTTATTAAATTTACAGATTAGTGTTGGTAAATCAGATTAATGCTTCAGCAAGTTAATCCAGTGCAATAGTGTGACCTTCAACATGTATTAATTTATAATTTTAATTTATACCCGAACAGTAGACAGATTAATTTGATGATTTATGTTTCATTTCAATGTGATATTATTTAATAAATTTGTATATTTTGTTTAGTTCTGTGTTAGTATTAAATTATAGTCTTGTCAATATTCGTTGTGAATTCATGTTTTATATGCTAAATATAATCGTGTTTGCACAATTTTTGCAAAACATTTTCTTGAGTCCAAAATCATTTCAAATTCTCAAAAGCTTAATATACCAGATATACAATCTTATGCAGATCTGAATATTTCATTTCATGTTATTTTGATGATAATTATTTATGGAACTGCAAACTTGAGATTAAACATTACGTGATTAAAAAAATGAATTTATTTCCAAGTTATTAACCCTACCTGTACAGGAGTCGAGTTATATTTAGTTAAATTGTTGAATTAATTAGTTTTAGTTAATTTATTGTGTTGTCATGGATGGTGGGAGGATACATAAAGTGTATTTGTCTTTCTATTATTCTGGCTGATATTCTGGATAAAAAGGATGTATTATTCAAAATTTTATGTCACTATTGATCATATTTATCACCCCTTTAAATAGTTATAATAGTTGTTATGATATATGAGGACACCTTAGCTATTAAGTGAAGTGAATATTTTCTATAGATGATCAGAATACCAGTCATATGTGACAGCACAGAACTGTATAGTATTTTCCTAAATTAAACAAAGAAACCCTAGAGATTATTATTGTCATTATCATTATTCTTTATTGGAGAAATGATCTAATATTTGTGGTTTTACAATTGTGTTGTGGCATAAAAAACTTTAGTTTTTTAATTGTGGTATAAGAAAGGTATTTTCAGATCATATTAACAAATGATTTACATAATGGATATTTTTTAAAAACATTAACATGAACGTGAGAAGTTATCATCATTGTTGAAAAGTGCAAATACTTATAGCTCAGAGAATGTGTTTTTGATAAAGAAAGGATGTTATTTTATTCTAAATTATTAATTAGGTTGATGACAGTTTTCTCTTTCTTCCCAAGATATTTATTTTACTGATGATAATTTATTATATGATTTTAGTTACTTTTTCTCTTAACTCTATATCTCTGTAGCTGAAATTGTTTATAACTAACCGACCACTGAGCTAGCCTGAATATGCACATTGGTGCATTTACGTGTCACCAAATATACTTTACAATGTTAGATATGAATGACCAGCTAGTTTCTTATTTAAATTACTATATATATATATATATATTATATATATATATATAGTATATTTATATATATATATATATATATATATATATATATATATATATATAAATGAATAATGCAATACTCTTTATAAAATATTATATAAAATTTAATTGTAAATACAATATTATTGTTTAAATTATTTTTAGCGCTTTTTGATTATGTGGTATTTCTTGTGAGCTTTAACTGAATTTAATTAGCCAAAATTTACTTAAGACTGAATATTTCATAATGATAATAAACTTATATAATAAATGTAAAATACAATACCCATTATGAAATATTATATATATATATATATATATATATATATTTCATAATGGGTATTATATATATATATATATATATATATATATATATATATATATATACTTTTTAATGGTAAATACAATATTATAGTTTAAATTCTTTTGTAGCCCTTTTGTTTATGTGGTAATCCTCATCAACTTTAACTGAATATAATCAGCCAAAATTTACATAAGACTGAAAATTCCATAATGATAATAAACATATATAGTAAATGTAAAGTTCAATACCCATTATAAAATATTATATATATAAGAAATTAACAGTAAATACAATATTATATTTTAAATTCTTTTGTAGCACATTTGATTACATGGTAATCCTTGTCAGCTTTAACTGAATTTAATTAGCCAAAATTTATTTAAGACTGAAAATTTGATAATGATAATAAACTTATGTAATAAATGTAAAATACAATAGCCATTATAAATATATATATATATATATATATATTATAATGGCTATTGTATATTTATATATATATATATGCTCTATATATAAATTAACAGTAAATACAATATTGTAGTAATTCTTTTGTAGTGCTTCTGATTACATGGTAATCCTCATCAGCTTAAACTGAATTTGATTAGCCAAAATTTACTTAAGACTAAAAATCCCATAATGATAATAAACTTATATAATAAATGTAAAATACAATACCCTTTATAAAATATTATATATAAACTAAAAAAATTAATGGTAAATACAATATTATAGTTTTTTTTTGTAGCACTTTCGATTATGTAGTAAACTTGGCAGTATACTTATTGTTAAAAAAAACAGCATTTCAGCTTTAAAATATGTTTGAATATCGATTCATCAAAAAAATAACACTACAAATTATAAAATTAATCTATAATATTATGTTTATTATCTGTCTTATATTTTAAATATTGATTTATTTTCTATCATTTTAATTATTGTTTTTATTTAATTCATGGTCAATTTATTTAACACAATACAATGATCAACATATATATATATATATATATATATAACTATGTACAATTTTTTTATTATTACGATTGACATTTTCTTAGTAATAAAATTTTATTACTAATATATATGTATGTTTTTTATGGTCAATTACCATCATTCTTAAGTTTTTAATAGGTAGTTATTACACTGTTTAGAAAAATATAGAAAATATTGAAACATTAAGTTTTTTCCAAAAGTGTTCCAGCAAAAAAACTTTTATTCATCCTTCTACTTGCTAATCAAAAAAATAAAAAAAACAACATTTCATTATTTCAGATGGTTTAGGTATGTTGTTGGGGTAGTGATTTTTAGCTACCTTCACAATTTCCCTCCCCTACGCAAGATCAAAATTTTGCTTATACATCAAAATTTTATCTTCTAATGAGTGTAAAACATGTTCATTTTTGGATATATTAAATTTCCTTATTATCTGTGAAAAATCACAACACTGACTTTCTTCCATTTCTTTCAATCTCTCAATTTCAAATATTTGTCCTGGCAATCCCTCTCTCAATAATTACACCTCATTCCAAGTGAGAACCTACCTTAAAGCTATATATATATATGTTGTTCACCTTTACAGTATGAACCTGACCATTTATGTATCTCGATCATAGATGATACATATCTTTGTTCACTAATCTTTCTCCTGCTCTTTTTAGAGATGTACTGGATTTTGAGGACTATGTGAACTAGTGTATCCATTGCCATGTGTGGATTGACTCAAAAATGGAGTCAGTTCTAAGGAATACCAGTATGTCTACTAAAGCATACCCTTATAAATACGATATCTTAATTATTATAACCTTAACATATTTTTCAATGTTCTCTCAGTTTTTTCTTAACTTCATTATCCTTTCTACTTCTATTAGTTGGTGATGAGATTATTTATCTCACATTAATCTGTTGACTGACCAAAATATAGTTTCATTATTCTTGCATTGTATGTACCTCTTATTTCTCCCTTTACATCTAACCAAACTATTAGGATTGGTCTGTTTTATTATGACCTATCTTATACTTGTTTTTGGGGGGTTTCATTTTGTTTTTGGTGGTACATCTTCATGAACACTCTATCCCTATCTATTATTTGTATGGTCATTCCTTTTTATTCTTCTCAGTTTTGCTTTATTATATAACACTTCATGAGTTTTATATATTTAACTACTTCAGTACTTATGTCATGAGTTTTATTTTTTTAACTATTTCAGTACTTATGTCATGATCTACTACTGTGGGTAACTCTATATATACTTTCATGAATGGTATTGTTGATGCATAGTATCATTGTGTTGAAAAGACAATCTTTTATGACTTATGACATATGTATATGAGATCTATGCCCCAACTATCTTTTAACATTGATTTGCACATTGACGTCACCATTATCTATTTTACATATATACCATAATTTGATCTGTATTCCCTAGTGTTTCTTTGGCTTATCAAAAGTGGGGAACATGACCTCATATTCCTTTTTAGTTTGGTCTCTGCTGTATCCTGGGTGAGTTATTACTTCACAGTTCAGCCTAATTTTGTCATTGCCCACCCAATTCTCCTTTGGTAACCACATTCATGAGGGGTTTTGTGATAATGACTTCCTTTTCCAATGGCATGGGTTATTATTACTTTTGCACCTCTTATAATTAAACATGTTCATCGTAGTCTCCTCATTTCTTTTTTCTGGAACCCGGTTAGGTATGCTGCTGTTGTTTACCTCAATATTATTTAACAATTCACCTATCAGCTCTATGCTTTTGGCATTCATGCAAAGAAAGGACTGTTCTATCATTAAAGGTTAATTCCTCCTAATGATTCAGATGATCTCACCCTCAGCCAAATGCTATGTGTTTAGAGTCCATAGATTATATATTTGACATTGGAATAATTTTGTTAATGTTTCTCCATGTGTCTTTATACTTTTCCTGGAACAGCTGATATAGTAATGCTTCTTGTTCATCCCTGTTCCTAAAGCTTTTCACTATTAAGGCTTGGTATTCATCAAAGGTAGATGGGGTTTGGAACAAGGACTCCCACCACATTAGGTGTCTCCTTGTAGATGGCTGTAAGCAATGATGATTTTCTCCCCTCTGTCAGATTTGGATTAACTGTAAAGTTCAATTTTAAGCTCCTCAAGTGTTCTATAGGGGCTTCAAATCCCTTGAAAATCTTAAGTTTCACAAACTGATTAATCACACTAACCTGCATCAAGTGGCCTTGTGATTTATTTGTTTCAGCAGGCTTCACATGAGGTGTTAATTATTTCACATCCAAGTTGCACATGCTTGGATTATTCTCACCATAATCACTGTGGTAAAGATATTCTTCTATCCCTTGTGTCATTTGGCATGGTGCAGTAGGCTCTGAACAAAGTTCACATGTCTGAAGATCTCTTCTAGTGTCTCCCAATGAACCTCTGCTTCAATCCTTCCACCTTGTCTGTTCTGTGTCCTCAGTTCTACCTCATCTTTTTGCATTCTTATCATATGATTATTTTGTGACACTCATAATTCAATTCTTTTCATTCTTCAGCTAAGGGCCTCATCTAAATAGTTTTGGTCACAACTTAAAGTTTCTGCAGTTTTACTATGTGTCTCTATAGTTTCATCATGTGTTTCTATAATTTTATGATGTACTTCAATTTCTGTATTTTGTTTGGTTGTGAACAGGTCTAAAATTTCATGGTTAGTCTTCATTTCATTATGCACTTCATTCTGCATACTTCCTTTGACTCTCACTAATCTTTTTGAAGGATTCTTCACTTTGACACACCTCTTAGTATGTAACTGTTAATTTACTGGAGACACAAAGTTTAAATTCTTTCAAACGTCTACATTGTGTATCTTTCTTCTCCACTTCTTTCCTCATTTCTCCTATTTCTTGTTTCAACTCAACCCTACTCCTCTGAACACTTGACTTGTCAAACTTATAGACAGTTGTTTTATTTTTTGTGATAATTTTGTTTGCACATCTTTAATTTCTTCTCTCAAAACTGTCTGCATAACATCCACGCTCTCCTTCATCCCTATGTCCATCTTTAATACCATATTAGCAACATCCATCTTTGTTGCCATTATTCCCATTCTGTCTTCTATGCTATCTCTATTAGCTTTTATTTTTTCTACTTCAGCTTTAGATACCATATTAGCCTTCAATTGATTCACATTTTTATTCATCTCCTTTATATCAAGTTTCATATTACTCATTTCAGACTTCATACTACTCTCTATACAAAGCCTCATATTTTCTATTTTAGCCTTCATATCATCACTATTAGCCTTCATATCAAGTTTCATATTTTTCATTTCACACTTCATATTCTTAATATTTGTGTCCATATTATTCATCTTATCCATAATCACTTGTAACATTTCTGTCATGGACATCCCACCTTCCATAGCTGAATGATTTCAATGTGAAGTGACTGAACTATTTCCACAATAGTTTCTTGAGCCTCAATATTCATTTCATCATCTTGACATTTTTGTGGGAAGTGGTCACCTTCAATTTACAGATCCCCCAGATGTTTGACTAGGCAATGACCCTTCCTCATGGCTAATGTCACTATCACCTATCATAACATCACCAAATTCACTCTTCTCTACTTCAATATCACTTATTTCTTCTTGACAAACTTTAGTCTCCATAATATTTTTTTTTTTATTTCATAATAGCATTAATTAATTTAAAACAACTTTTACTGATAAAAAATATTATAATAGTTAATTGTCTCAGGGTTTTATATTTTTTCCAACTATACCATATGTAACTTTAACTTCTATATCCAATTTTTATTTGATTTTGACTGTCTATATTTAGATTAATTTTTATATTGCCTGACACCTCTACTTTAGTGTCAATGTACTCTTGATTTAATTGTTTTATAAGTCTCTGTTTATTGATCCCACATTCATTTTTATATGCATTTATCTTTAAATTAACTGATTTTTAATTTTAGGTGTTTTATGTTTTATTTAATGTTTAGGTTTACTATTTATTTGTTGTAGGCATATGTACAATAGTAGTTTAGTATTAATTGAACTTCTTATACAAGTGGCAAGTTTAACATTTTTCAACAAATTTTTTTTTTAATTTCTGTCAAATGGCTAAACCTTTCTTGCAACTATAATATCATCATGCCTAACATGTTTTGGATGCCAGATGTAATCGTATGGTCAGATATACCTGGATGTTCCAGTCCACCAATATACATTTGAGCACAAATATCAACTACAGCAATCAACTGGATCATCCATCAGATGTAATAAACTTAGTTCCAATCTAAAAGTGCTGGTACATATATATATAACATATCCTAAAGTTGATAGTGCCAAATGCAATAGTCCAGTCCATCCAAGTATATAGGAGAAAGAGAGCAAGCTCACATCTAACTACTGTCAGAACTAGGGTCTTCATGTAGGATGCTAGAGATAACACAATGAAACACCTGCCTCATGATTACACATATCTCCAATCAACCAGCCTATGCATAATCCATCAAAGCCACATGTAATTTTAATCAGTTTATCCCACATCCACCGTTCTTTTCCAAAACCGTTGCCTCAGTTATTTGAACTTGGGAAGAATTCACATTTGACCCTCTTAACAGGTATGTATCTATGCACATTGTTGTTTAACAACTAAAATAATATATCCTGTCTATTAAAAATAAAAAATCCTTATTTAATACTCTCTCATATGCTCATCAAATAACAATGTGTGTGTGTGCATGTGCATAATATTGCTCATAGGATGGAATACAAATATTGGATTGTTGTCCAGATAAATCAATGGTTATAAATCATTGATTTATAAAAGCAATATAAAAGTAAGCTTAATTAATAATAAATAAATAAATAAAAATATTATCGTGTGTTGCTTACTGTGAGATAATATTAAAATTTCTTACCTCTCAATATCCTTTATGTAGTCAAAAGTCAGTCAGATAAGGGAGGTCAAAACTAGTAATTTTTTTATTCTTTATACAATTAAAGATGATAAATATATATATATTTAAATCTAATATTCCTCCCCCCTCATTACTCTCATACAGAATTTCTCTAAAATTATAACACATTAGCTTCCAATTGTAGAAAACGAAAATAATACATAAAGTTTACAATAGACATTAATAATAAAACAAAAATCACAATTCTTATCCCATTATGTTAATTAAAGTCCAATGAGTCTGTTGGAAAATGTTTATTTGCTAAATAAATTCCTATGAATTGAGATGAAGTTCTGCTCCCATGAAGAATAGAAATTTCTTGTCTGGGTCAAAAAATAATAATGTTCTCCAATTATCCTGTCTTGGATTTGGTTAAGCATTTTATTTAAAGCAAAGATGGTTTTCAAGTTCCTTCTAAATGGGCAGGTAAAATCTTTAACTTTTCATGGCTTTATTGATGACATATTATTACCCCATGGTATAAACTTATCAGCAAGTAATCATGATATAAAAATATTATATATATATATATATATATATAATAAATATATATATATATATATATATATATATATTTCTTGATTCATTTGCTTTTCAATATTTCAATGACGATATTATTATATATCAAAACAATTAATTATTGATAATATTACTACAACATGTAAATTTAAGTAAAATTGTCTAAGTAGCAAATAATTAAATTTTTAATTTCAAATCATTTCTTCAATTTCAAACGATTGCTTTAAAAATTCGGCTTTTAATCATTTTGATTATTATTAATATATATATAAATTCGAACATTCACATCCATTTTGTATTCAAATTTATTTTTTAGCAGAAAAAAAAAGTTCTATCTTCGATGCAGAAGACAGTATAACAATTAATACCATGTTGTAGGTCGCGTGAAGTTTTTTTAAGCATTTTAACCTTGACATTTTCTATTGTTTAACAGACATAATATAAATAAATGGGATTATAAATAAAAATAACAATTAATAAATATTTGAAATTTCATTTCTACAAATGATTGCTATGTGTTTAGATTTTAATTCAGTCATTGTTTTTTTAGGTTTGTGTGTGTAGTTTTTTGGTATAGTTCTTCCCAGTTTGTAACATATAACACCTTTTATTCCAGTATTAGAATACCTATCTGTTTTTTCTAGTAATTTAATAGTTTTATTACTTCTTTTAAAAATAAAAAGATGTTTAGGTAAATGTATTGAAGTGGAAAATATATTAGACATATTTTTGCTTCACTGTCTGGTGATTCAAAACCTTGAATCAGAGGTTTAAACTCATCTATATATGTGTTAAATCACTAGAGAGTGAAAAGGATGCACATACAAGTTTTAAAACCCTCCATTATTATTTTGTTATGGTTATAAATTAAGCATTATTAGTATAAAAAAATAATTAATAATTTTAAGTTTGAAATATTTAAATGTTCATGCCAATTTAATAGTTATGTATGTGTGTGCGATATTATTTGAAATATGTTTTCCATAATTAATTATGTATATTTATTTTATAGTTATGTATATTTTATTTAGTTTGTGTATTTTATTTTCTGATACAATACTAAAGAAATATCCAGAGAGTAATTAAAATAACTCAGAAATGTAAATTTATAAATAAAAGAATATTCTAAAAAAAGTAATTATTAAGTTAAAATCCCTTAGCAAACTTAAATGTTAATGGAAATTATATCTTTTGAATCTACTTCCATTTTAGAAATAGAGTAAAATGATACTCTCTGGAAGTTGTTGCGTCATCATTAAAATTAGACAATAGGTGTATTTCAGACATGTAATGGACATCCGGGCCATATCAACTGGAAACAGAGAACATTCTAGAAGGTTTTTACGAGTATAAATGGAGCCAAAATTTTAGGATAAGGGTTTTGATTCACCATCTTTATAGCTTTGCAGAATGGACCTACATCTGTTTAATTTTTGAAATATGACTCCAGAGTAGAGGGACTACATTTGCTTCCCTGTTCTTCTCCAAAATCGTTTCCACTCTGCTATGTTAACCTGCCATCTCAACTTATGGACTGTTTAATTTAAATGCTATCATAATTACCTCAAAATAACAACCATTATTTGTCAGAACTTTGCCTTGCTTAACCGTATTATCTTTATTTATAATTCTACACATTCAAATCCAGATGTACGTGAAGACATCAAGATTTGGGAAGGTAAATTACAAGCTTGCCGTTAATATGAACTCTTTAAAACTTTTATTCTCAAAAATCTAACTTATATGTAAAATTCCCTTTTTATCAAAATAATGTAATATTAATTGTAGATGTTCTAGAAGGTAGTGATTTTCTCTCTGTGTTCTAAAAGATAATGCACGAATCTTAAATTTTATCTATGTAATTCTCTGTGGGTTTCACATTTTCTTGTTTCCAATATTTTAAATGCAGCATGCTTTTATTTTATTTTATAAAATTTATGTTGTTTAATTTGCTATGCTAACAGTTCAATCCAGTGAACCGATACTAAATTTTGTTAATAACGATCCTTCAAATTACGGGATATCTTATCTTAAATTTAAGCTTTCTTACATAATTAAAGGTTCGCTTGATTGAAAATATTTTGAATTACTCTATTTGCTTTGTGGCAGCTTATTCACTGCTACATTTATATGTTTCGTTACTACCATATTTTATGCTATTCATTTTATTTTCAAATTATAGTATACATTAAATTTATTGCCCTACCTTTATTATGTGTTTTCTTATATTTTAATCATTTGATTATCATGCCATTTTGACCTGATAGTCTTTTATAAAATTAATTGCTGGTTGGTGTATTAATATTTATTTAATGAAGGGAAGAATAATCCTTCCTTTTTATATGTGACACTCTAACGAATCTTAAAGGTCATTTACATACCCTTCGAGAGGGATTATGTTATGTCATTTCATTATGGTAGATCCTATTAAATTATAAGGGCTTTGATTCCTATATCAGTGTGATTAAGACCCTGATTTAGTTATTTCGCATTGCTGTACTTACATAACATTATGAAATTTTTTTCTTTTGCTTTATCAAACATAAAACCTGCATAAACAAGATTCTTTCTCATGGCGTATTGGGGTTTGGATGCACCAACTCTTGGATATCATCAAGATGGCCAGTAAGCTCTGCATAGGATAATACTGGAAAACAGGCTATGGAATTTTTACACATTACCTCCTCTTTTTTCAAATGCTGACCTGTCTCGCATACCAGGCACATTTTACATTTTCATATTATTGATGAAATGTTCATCCTAAAATGGATTCCACCATTTCTAACACTATTACTTCAGTCAGCACGACGATTCTCGTTAATTTTTTTTATATTTGCCCATTCTAAATCTGTAAGACGTAATGCGATGATTTCTGAATCTATCTCATGTTTTCGTTTCTATTAAAAGTTAGTTAATGTCATTTTAAAGCTTGTTTAAGCTACCCGCCATCTCATTATGAAAGTGTTAGTGCACCAACGAGTAATGGTTAAGTTAATCTTTTCTAATAAGTATAAAGAGAATCAAATAAATCTAGATAACTATGCTGTTTAAACTTATTAAACTCCAATTATTGTTGAAGTAAATGATTCGGATTAATAAATATTTTCATATGTAGTTCAAATGAACTTTAATAAAGTGATGTATATCATATTCCATCTATCTATTTAAGGTCAATGAGTTTTCATAAAAATAATCATAGCATTCACGTTAGATAATATGGTAAAATGTATTTCTCCTGTTAGCATATTAAGCCGCATCTATTGAATACCTATCTTGTTTGAAGTGTAATATACAATTGCAGATTTGTGCATCATTTAATTTGTAACATATTCTTTTATTATGTAACTCTTTTAACGCGCAAATCAGCTTTAACAGAGTGAAATCCATAATTATATTAGTGTTGACTCTATATATAAATAGGTTCGCAATTTTGTTAAATTCCAATATGTTTATTCATTATTTTATTAATAATAATAAATTATTAACTATATATTTATTATTAAACCTGCTTTGCCTCATTATTTATGCATACTCATCGTTAATTAGATTGCATTACATATAGCTGATTTTCATTGACATAAGCCAATTTCTAGCTTTATTAATAAACACTATAAAAAGTATAATTCTAATACTTTTGCTATTTCACTATGTTTGGGGATTGGAGTTCGAAGCCTAGTAGTAGTGTGATTCCCTGTAAATCTCTTGTTTCTCCGCTGTTACTTCGGAACGAGTATGAATAAAATTTTCTTTGTTATCATCAGAAATGTTGTTCATAATGTTATAGATCTGGAAAATAGGCAAGAGGGCAGAATTCACGATTGTTCCTGCCTTATGTATTTTGCACATGATTGGATTCGAGGTACTTTTGCCTAGATGCTAGCTCTTGTTAGATGAACATACAATTCTGACTGGTACAGTATGTGTTGGAAAGAAAAAAAATGTTTATGATAATTTGCTTGGCAATTTATTGGTTAAGCAAATATGTGTATGTGGCTCCAATTGGTAAAGTGTCTTAAATAAATGGATGGTGTATCAGGTTGTAGCTCATCAATACATCATCCCTTCACTTACAGGGTTAAAATTCTGACATATGGATAGAATTTTATCACTAATATATAAGTACATGTTTGTTTAATGCTGGATTGAGTTAGGTTTCAATGAAGGGTTTTAAAAAATTTACTCCAATGTTGCTTAATTTTATCAGCTAGTCTATCAAAATTACTTTACACTTTTCTTTTATGGTTAAATCATATATAATTTAAAGTGTGATTTGAACTTATGGTTTTTTTTCTTTCCTTCTTACTGATGGTTATGTGGACCAAACAATTAACCAGTAACGTGTCTCTATTTAGACGGCACATAAATTTATTTGTTAGCCTTCATCCTGCTCCTTTTTTGAGTCTTACTGGATTTTTTTGAAGGTTTAACTAAATATTAGAGCATCCATTACTCTGTATGGAATGATTCTTCTATCTTGGTTAATGCCAATATAACCCAATGCTTTTAAAGTATTAACCTGGGTATGTCCCCATCAACAAAAAATATAAATATTATATCCTTAGCTATACTCTTTTTTATATCACCTATATATAAATATAATTTTCCTTGATATTGATTTTATCTCTTAGTATGCTTTCATTATCACTTCTAGTTATTATTCCAGCTGGGTTGTGCATTCTATAAGGCAACTGTATGTTCACGTGGAGATTACAAGATATGGTTTTAAGATATATGTATTATATGTTTAAAGAACCTTTCTTCCAATAGCAATCCAATATGCATTATGACCAGATTGTTTTACTATTGTAAATGGTCCCTCATATTGATTAAAAACTTATGGTGCATATTATCTTGTGGTGTACTTACATGTCGGGTTTTTATCAAGACTTTGTCCCCTACTTTAAAATTATGATATACCTTTCCTTTTTTTTTATTTCTTTGGTCAGCCATCTTTTTGGGCCTTTCCTATGCTTGTAATCTTTCCTGTTCCACATTTACTTCTGTGGGACATACTGGTATAGGTATGAGTTAGTACACTCATTAATTGTTTTACATATGTATACTTTTATTTAAAGAAAGAAAATATTATATTGGGGTCCATTGCATTCTAATGCTACTAAGTTAACTTATACCATACATTTGCTTTTATTAACCATAAATAGTGGTTTAGTGTTAAAAAAATTGTAGTTGCATCTATTTATGCTCTAACTGTATTTGAAACATTCTTAAAACAATTTTATATATTCTTAAAAAAATATTATTATAAAAATGTATCTAGATTAGCATTAGCTTTCTAGTATTTTTTTATAGAGTATATTATCTCAAAATAAAAAATTATGTTCATAAACTTTTTAGTTGTCCGATGTACAAGTTCCAAATTGCAATCTTTGAGGTCCACCCCTTTATTGGCTTTTTTAAGCACTAGCATGTCTATGCCTAATGAATGTAAAGGGGCCTTCATACATATTGCATAGTTTATGAAACTGGCAATCTCTTTGTTTAGTGGTTGCTGATGTGGCATTCTCTACCATGTTCCATTTGTTTTGCCTATTTAGGTCATCATGTTGATAGTAGAGAACATTTAAATGCCACAGCAAACATCTAATATGATCATATACTTTGTCATTACCAAAATTTCCTAAAGTAGTGTGATAATTGTGATAACTTATCATGGTTGCAGTTTTCTGTGTTAACGATATTATATTCTGATAGCTGCTATATAGTTCAGCTTTATCTTGTCTGGAGAATACTTTAATTTTGTTTTGATGGAAAATATGAGTATGATGGAATCTTTTTAAATATATATCCAATTCATTTTTCATCTCATCTTCTTCCATGTATTTTTCCATGATACCTTTAAAATATTAGATTGTCTCACAAATTGTAAATTTATTAAGGTGGTTAGCCTTAAGAATTTGAGAGCTTAGTTTTACTTGAGATGTGGCAGTATCATCCAACTGTTCTTGTCTCAACTTCTGAGATTCATAATCTATCTCAAACCGTATGCTATCTCTGGATAGGTTTGTTGAGTGGTCTGAACATTCTATCTGACTTTGTAGATGTAGATGATCTCGTGATAATGTACATATTGCATTCATGGGATTAATTAGCTGGGTAGCCACTTGTATAGTTGATATCAAAATATTTGTATTAAATTTTGAGAGGATCATCTTTTATCCCTGGTATTACCTGTTGAGAGAAAATGGATACTGGGTTGTGGTCATTTATTCCACTGAGACTTTTAGCAACAATCTTCAGATCATTTTCTACTTCATTTTCTAATTTTTGACTATCCTGAGTCTTGTGCCTTGTTTCTGTTTGTTGCATTCCCATGGCTTTTGAGTCTTGAAAACTCTCTACTTCATTCATATCTACATTTCTTTCTGGTCTTAACAGATTTTGATCAATCACTTCAAAAGATTTGTCATACAATTCCACTTCATTATTTAATTGGGAGTGAAGTTGCTCAATTTTGGTGTTAATGATATGAAATTCTTCCTGAATTTTGATTTGGTGTATATCATGTTCAGCAGATACTTCTTCTTTAAAATGTACATGGTTTTGTTGTACTTCTTCAAATTTAGTGTCTAGTTGGCTGGTGATAGTGTGCTTGAATTCTTCCAATCTCTGTTGACACCTTATGTCTTTTTCATATATTTTTTTCTCATTTCAAACATAGCCTGTTTCAATTCTTTATTAACTTCTTGGACACTATTTAAACCAAGAGATAATCATTTCATATCTGCAGATAGTTTACTTTCAAATTCCTTCATTTTTGTATCCATATCAATGTTTAAATTACTAAAATTGGCTGTCATTTCTTCTCTTAAACTACTGTTATTGGTTGCCATTTCTTTCTTTAAACTACTGTTATTACTATACATTTTTGTTTCTAAGTTGCATATGCTTTCTTTCATCTCTTTCATCATCTTCTGTAACATTAGTTGCATGGACATCATATTCTCAGTAGTTTGTGTTATTTCAACTCCGGGTATATGAGTAACTCCATTAGTATGGGTTTCTTGAGTTTAAAAAACTATCTGGCTTTCTTCCTGCACCTGTGGAAAATGTTCAGTTTCGGTTATAGACCCCCCCCCCAGATGCATGGCTATATAAAACTTCTTTCTCAACAATAGTGGTAGTCATTTCTATTTCACTATCACTACTCTCTGATTCTGGTAAATACTTAAGATCCATGTTTAATAAATATTTCTTGCTTCTAGTTAGCATTAAAATTTTATTTTTAATTTTAAAATATATTATTTGGTTTTATTAATAGAAGTGAATATGTATATATACAAAAGGGCTTTATATGCCATCTTTTTTCCATTTGCATTTAGTTTAGATTTCCCTTATAAATGTAACTTTTATTTCCCATTTTAAGAACCTGATCTTTTATTTTTTTGACTCATCTATTTTAACTACGATTTAATCAATGATTATTTATTTAATGGTTGGTCTCGGCTCATTTCATTATTTATATCCGTCAAAATTCACTTACCATTCTAGTTAATAGTTTTTATTTAATAAAACTATTTATAATAAAAAGAAATATTAAATACACTTTTCAAAGCTGTAATTATATGAATCAATTATGTGTTAGATGTGTAAGTTTATAGAGGTTATATATACACAAAAACGATTTAAGATAAAAAAAATTCAAACTAAAAAAAAATTTGTTTATGAGTTCAATAGCTGGATCTCCTTGGAGACTTGATATTCATGCCAAAATGTTGGGTGCCATATGTAATGGGCTGGTGGTTTCCAGAAGATATAGGAGGAGCACATCTTACTATGGTCGGACTTTGGGTATTCAGATAGGATGCAAGTTATTACATGATGAAATACATAACCTATGATTGTACCTATTTCCAATAGACTAGCTCTACCTATTTTTATTAAACTAGATATAATTTGTGTCAGTTCATCCAATTATCACCCCTTTCTAGCCATGTTATACAACAGTATTTGAACTCAGGGAATAATTGTTTGAGCTCTCTTATCAGGGAAGGAGATCACACTAATAGTAGTTATTGTACCTTTATATAGGTGATAATGAATTACCAAAAATCAATTAAGCATAAGATATAAAAAAAAATATGTATGTGCAGAATAAGTATATATGTATTTAAAGTTATAATAAATGACTTAAATATGTATATGTATTTCCTCTATCATATTAATAATATTGATAAGTGTAAAACTAAATAAGATAATAATGTTTACAATGAGTATGTGAATAATGAAGAGTTATAAAGCTGATGATAGATATGGAAATAATGATGAGTTAGATACCACATTAAAATAATGAATTATAAAAACATTTATTGATTAACAAAAAATATAAAATATGAATAACAATTAAATCTGATACACTTCCAATTTATTTTGACAAAGATGAATTTCTACCACATCAATATCTATAATAATATTAACAAAAATAAAATCCTTGCCCTAAACCCAATGGCAGAAGTTCATGTACTTGACTAATTATTTACAACAATGAATATATAAAATTATAATGTGTATATGTGATTGCGATTTTAGCTGGCTAATTTAAAATATGTATACAAACATAACAACAAAAAAAAATCTTTGTTGTCCAGATAAATCAATGGTTATAAATCATTGATTTATAAAAGCAATATAAAAGTAAGCTTAATTAATAGTAAATAAATAAAAAAAATATTATCGTGTGTTGCTTACTGTGAGATAATATTAAAATTTCTTACCTCTCAATATCCTTTATGTAGTCAAAAGTCAGTCAGATAAGGGAGGTCAAAACTAGTAATTTTTTTATTCTTTATACAATTAAAGATGATAAAAATATATATATTTAAATCTAATATTCCTCCCCCCTCATTACTCTCATACAGAATTTCTCTAAAATTATAACACATTAGCTTCCAATTGTAGAAAACGAAAATAATACATAAAGTTTACAATAGACATTAATAATAAAACAAAAATCACAATTCTTATCCCATTATGTTAATTAAAGTCCAATGAGTCTGTTGGAAAATGTTTATTTGCTAAATAAATTCCTATGAATTGAGATGAAGTTCTGCTCCCATGAAGAATAGAAATTTCTTGTCTGGGTCAAAAAATAATAATGTTCTCCAATTATCCTGTCTTGGATTTGGTTAAGCATTTTATTTAAAGCAAAGATGGTTTTCAAGTTCCTTCTAAATGGGCAGGTAAAATCTTTAACTTTTCATGGCTTTATTGATGACATATTATTACCCCATGGTATAAACTTTTCAGCAAGCAATCATGATATACAAATAATATATATTTATTGATTCATTTGCTTCTCAATATTTCAATGACGATATTATTATATATCAAAATAATTAATTATTGAATATTATTGCAACTTGTAAATTTAATTAAAATTGTCTAAGTAGCAAATAATTAAATTTTTACTTTCAAATTATTTCTTCCATTTCAAACAATTTCTTTAAAAATTCAGCTTTTAATAATTTTTATTAAACCACTGAAACCACTTACTTATATATATATATATATATATATATATATATGGTTTAAGTGGTTTATATATATATATTATCAAAATTTATTACAATATATATATATATATATATATATTGTAACAAACGGGTTCGAATTCATGCATATGTAAATATGACATAATTAATAGTGTTAATGTAAGGACCATGTATAAACAAATAAATAAAAGAATATATGTAAACGGTCATTCGAACCCGGTTACAAGTAATGTAAATATAGTGTATGTGCGAGTATAAAAATACGTAGTTAGTATCTGGGAGGTTTGCGATCACTTTATATATGTAGAGCTGTATAAAGCGCAATTAATTATTCTTAGATAGATTTTATTCACATATTTTTTTTTGAGTTTATTAATAATTTTGGTAACACGTGTTTTCTTTTGTTGAGTCACCTTGTGAACATGTGAGGACTGAAATAGGATGAGTGAATTGCTGTAGGCAGTTTGGTAATAACTGGCGCCGGGAAGGCGGAAAACTGGTCTGTGGATATAGTTTTTTTTTGTGTTGAAGAACAATGGAAGGACTGGTCAGCGGCGTAGGAATATGCAGAAAGATTTTGAAGAGTTAAAGGTGAATACAAAAGAACTTTTTTTTTGTCTTGCGCTCGAGTGGAAAAAAAGAAAAAAAGAGAGACGCGGCTTGAATCCTAGCAAGGAGGACGCAAAATCTATTTCTTAAGAAGTTTAATATTTTTTTCTTCCAAAAAAATGTCGGGGTAATTGGATTGTGTGCTAGTCGTTACTCGACTCCGTGGACTCGTCATGAACTCACCTGACCGGACTTGCGAACTGTCATAATAAATCAAGAGATTTTGTTCCATCGAAGAAATGTTGATTCAAAATAGTTCGAGATTTAGACCTTTGCGAAAGAGTACGCCAATTGCTCCACCTCTGAAACCTATCGCCGGACCTAATGACCATTGGAACTGTTTGCCATCCGTGAGATCCACCAGATTAAGTTCGTGGCAAGACGTCAATACGGACTTGTTTAATTGCGCGAATACAGGTAAAGTGACATGTCACCAACTAATTTCAATATATGTATCTCAATAAAGAACTCGTGTTACCTCAGTTAATTGCTATATTAAAATTTTATATTTAAAGTTAGATATATGACTATATTAATCATACAGCTCACATATATATATGTATTTGCATTATTTGGTGTGTGGATGAATAAGCGTGATATATGTGTGGGTATGATAATGAATGGCCTGAGTGTTTGCATAGCAATCTTATATGTAGGTACGAATGAGATTTATTGGGAAGGGATATGATCGAGTAGGATAAATCCCATCAGCCCGGGTTAGAGTAAGGATTTCGAGCTTTAGGCTATCGCAAAATAAATATACGCGTGAGATAGTGTTGGTTAGTTTATAGCTTTGTTCTCTAGATAGACAGATGTCCCCAACCTTGAGATTGAGCTAGTTCAGTGCATCACCATATCAGATATATATCAGAACCTGTATATATGTTTTCGAGGAGGTAATTTATACTTACCGGTAAGATTGGCGTGTGAGATGGGTTCAAACCATGCTCATAAATACCTCTCGTCGAAGCTTCGGGTGAAAGTCCACAATGGAGGATTATAGATATGTCGGTGGGTGTTATAATATATATATATATAAGTTTTGGCAGGTTTCAAACTCCTTCCTAAAACATTTATAATCTTATAAATTTTACGTGAACGAACTGGCACGTTCAAGCAAAATGGGAGATCTTATTGATAGCCTTAACTATCAACAATGGCCCATCTCGGCTGCTAGATTCAAACCCCTACTATCCAAATACTTTATTTGTTTCAGGGTAAACCCCAGGGCACCAGTTAGTCTAATGACTAACATATTCGGGCAGTAGGCTCATAATCCAGTGCTCGAAACATTCCCTAAAACTAGCTCAGTTTAAATTTATTTCAATAACAAAATTATACAAAATTAGTAGTGGAAAGAATTAATAAAAGTTTGGTAAATAGAATTGACTGACAAATAAAGTTTAAGTTTGAAGACATTTTATTTTAATTAACATTAATTAAGTTTAAAGATAATTTACTACCCAACATTAATTGACTAAATTAAAACATCTTTATAAATCAAATTTAACACACACACACATCTTATAAAGTAACACATTATAACATATATCTGGTGAAAAGCATAAATAATATGTGATAATATTAAACTATCTCACCTTCATGCACACGCACATCAATAGTTTATTTTATGCATGCTTAAGAGTTCAAATTACTTTACTCGGTAGGATTGACGAATTACAGCGGTGGCTACTACATATAAATGATAATAAATAAATGTTTACCTAGGATTTTTGGAATGTGGCTATTGCTTGTTGTTGGCTACTTCTGATGCTTCTGATGGAGTATATCTAACTGATTAGATTTGGACATTTCTTGAAGAGATTTTATGCGAATCCATTGGTTTTATTCTTGAAGACAGTGAAACGTATGATGGAGGATTCCTGAGTTGTTATGCAAACATTATTTCACAGGCAGGTTTTGATGATTTTGTTGGACAAAAAGGCTGAAGCATGAGCGTATATTTCCAAAGCTGCTCAACAATGAATTTTTGTTTCTGAATACATAATACAAACTGCACTATTATCTGAACAGAAACAAGACTGTCACTGCAAACTAGACTGAAAAAAACTGATCTCCAATGAAAATCTGGCTATTTATGTATCTGAATTGTTTTTGTTTTAATATGTTCCAGCAATAGGTGCAATAGGTGTTGTCGAAATTCCATTAGTAATTAATCCTATGACAACATGTTTTTGAAGATTGTTTAATTAGTAGTTGCTTTCATAAACATATTGTTTTTATATCTTTAATTAGTAGCCCACTGCTGGTGTGGTTTTTTTTAAATCTTTATTTAACTTAATAGCCATTGCTGTGTTTTCCAAATATAATTTCATTTTTAACTTCCATTTATATATATATATATATATATATATATATATATATAGTTAAAAATATATATATATATATATATATATATATATATATATAATATTATTCTAACACGCATACACTCGCAGGCACATATATAATTTATTATAATAAGCTTGAATGAAGAGAGATTTATATTTTTTTTAAATTTTAAATTACTTATTTTTAGAAATACTAATTTAGAAAAATTTTACTTTTTTTTATAACACTTTTAGTTTGACTTTACAAAAACCCCCTTCCCACTTTTAATCTTTTATTTCAAACTCTTTAACGAAAGATTTTTTTTAAAATTTTAATAATTTTTTTAGACAAAATTATTTTATATACATGTGCCAAATTGGCCTTGGCACATTACACCTCCTTCCATTTTAGAGTAAAATGCATCATTTTTGACCATTTTATCTCTTCCAATTTTAATTCTTGACTCTAAAGATATATTAATTTATTATTTTTCTAAGTTATCTTTTTAATATCTTTTACTTAACATACAAAAGGCAATCTGTTTTGACTATCCTTTCCTTCTATCTATGCCGAATACATTGCTCACAATGATCTAAATCATGGATAATGACGACCGGGACAAACTAATTATGTGGCACAGGGATGCTTTGGAAATGACGCAGAAGCAGATTCCATGATTTACACCAACTTACACATGTATAAAATCGAAACTTCATTTGCCGATTCTCTTTATCAAACTTGGAAAAAGAAAGGGTCGCTGTGAAATGGCAGAAATTTTCAACTGTCCATTTTCGATTTACGCATTGGAAAGAGGAATGATCCCTGACAAGTTCGTTATGGGTACTAAAATTTATCCAGTTGGCAGCTTTAAACATATCTTTACCTAAACTTATTTCTATACTACCCTCATTCCCTTTTGCTTTAGATAAATTCCTACACATGTGTATACGTGCAGCATAATTCTACACCTACTAATATTTTAGATATTGAGTTATTACTGGACTTGCTTACAGGGAATCTATAATAAATAAATCTTTTATTGCACGCATCATGAGATGCATCAGTGCCAAGAAAATAACCTAAAAGGATATCTGGGTAAATACATTTAAGATACGCATCATGAGGTATCATATTTACCAAATATTACCAGTATATGTGCGCGTATATACACATGTATACTTACACACTCTTAATACACCTTACATTGACTTTATATTTTTATTACTAATCTTACAAAATTATTTTTAAATTCATATGAACATTATTCTAACATTTGTATTAATCTAATCTCACAATATTATTCTAAACTATCACAGACATCAGTTTTCATATTTAATTATATTAATCTAATCTCGAATATTATTTTCAACCCTTACTCAACTTTTTTATCTATGTGCATGTATTCAGAAAAACTACTTTACTTTATTACGATTCATTATTTACTCAACTTTTATTAACTTGCATATATTCAAAAACAACTTACTTTACTACAATTCATTATTACACTGACACACACATATATATATATATATATATATTCTAACATTGTAATTATGCATCCTCACTTCCGGATAATATAAGATATAAAATAAACGGGTTCTATTTCAGTTAATAAGTTACTTTTTATTATTATTTACTACAGACATATTTACGCTTCTTGATTTTATCGATTTTATTCTAACTATTTGACCTACTTATTTATTCACGAACATTTTTCTTAATTAATATGTGCATTGATCACCTTTCCTAAGTATTGACCACTTCAAATTCTTATTTTTCTAGAGTGCATTTTTAGTTTTTTTTCATCATTAGGTAATAAATGTAATATTAAGAGAAGCAGGCAGCAAAATATAAGGCAATTCAACACACAGATCGACTTTGTGCTGATTTAAACCAACTTTTAATTTTTTGCAGAAGTCGTGACTACAGCATGGGCAACCGTTGTGCACAATGGATCATGAAAAGGGACTTTAAGATTGTGAATGGCAGGACTATCTCTACTGCACATTCAACTTACTAAAATATTTATTTTATTTGGTGACTGGGAATTTTTCCTCCAGATTTATTAATTTTTATATGCCAGGACTTTTCTACTGGCGCATCATCATCAGTATTATTTATTCTTCACATTACCCATCTGTAGAACAAAGTCACTGCAAGAAAAGGCTTAATCCAATAAAAGTCATGCCTGAAATTTATATCTTTGCCCAAATACTCACACACACTTCAATCCTAATTTAGTACACCCTTTTTTAAAAATTTTATTTGATAATGTTTTATTTTCATTAATACTTTCATTATACACTTATTTATTTCATTTTTATTTTTAAGGCGTTATTTTTACTCTCCCTTTTTTTTAAAAAAAACATTTTCATTTTGCTTGTCTATTTTGATTTTACACATTTATTTTGTTTGTGTCACACTTCGCTATGTTCTAGACTTATGAGCTGGGATATCAATATAATCGATAAGACATAATCAAGGTTTTTGACATAAATTGTTTTATAGTTGCTTTGACATTTTAAACTCTAAGATTGCTATTTTAATTTACTAAGACTAACTTTAATCATTTTTAATTATTCAAACTATCTTGATACTCATTTTTACATTTATTTCCTTAAACTTTGTTAAACATTTTCCATTATTCCGAGTCCATGGTCGTTAATAACTAAGTCATGCCGGCAAATCCATCAGATTACATATTTTTAATTTTTGTCTGGCGGTTCTTTCTTTCTACATACTAACTCTATAATATAAACTACCTTTCCTCTCTTATCTATCCTGCTTTTATAATTTATTACTTTATCTCTTTCTCTTTCCATTCTATTTTTAACTTTGTAAATCAGAAAACCTTGATATTTAGACAAACTCCAAATTACTTCAATCTGGAAATATTTTTTTCTATGCTTTCTTTTTTTCAATCTGTTTTTAAATCTACGAACATGAATGTTTACTTTAAACCTTTAATTTTTAATTCTTTGTAAAAACTTTTTTACGCTATCTTCTACCTTGAACTTATATCTCTCTTCTATTTTTTGGTCTACATTTGTTTCTACTTTATATATCGCAATGTTATTTGATTATAATTTAATTTCTATGTCTTTTATCACCTCAACTTCCTTTTCATGATCCTGACTTTCTTTAACTAAATCTACCTTTATAATTTCTTGGTTCTTCTCTACCTTTCCTGTAATTTCACATCATATTTCCTTCATTTCTTCTTTTATCTTATTCTGGCCCATTTCGATCTGGTCCTTTAACTTTTCAAGCATTTCAGCTTGCCCTTCCAATTTACTCTTCATTTCATTATTTTGGTTTTTAAGCTCTTCGGCTATTTTTTTATATTCTTTGGCTGTTTTTT